>OY294067.1:141953545-142553545 GCA_958510875.1 Endomychus coccineus | reverse complement strand
CTCACATTGCGAGCGCATTGATAAAAATATTAATGAGAGTTGTAGAGGATAATCCAAATTTGGAGAAGATTGTTTTGTGGTCGGCAGTTGTGTCCCCCAAAATAGAAACAGTATAATGTATTGTGCTCTGCAACATTTTTTGACGTCCCTTTCAAGTAAAAATGTAAAAGTCATCGAGCACAAATATTCTGAACCGGGTCACGGCAGCATACAGGCAACCGACACGGCGCATAGCTGTATAGAAGAGTATATAAGAGACTTAGAAATTTGGACACCTATGCACTTGATCCGAATTTTGACTCACATGCCTACTCATTCAAAGTGTTGCAAATGGAAGAAAATGATTATTTGGATTACCAGAAACTAACACAAACTCATTCGTATCGCATTATTCCCTAATTTGAAGTTAAGCATCTTATTTACAAAAAAGAGGAGATCTTCAACATTGCTTACAGTATTGAAGTATTAGAAAGCGAATTCAATCAAGTGAGAACACTTAAGAATAAAAAGTCTCCAGGGAAATGGGCAACAATACCACTACTTAAGCAGGATATTCGAGTTTCAGATGACAAGAAAGAAGCGTTCAAAGCCATGTTACCTCAAATTCCAGAATCAAACAGAGCTTTTCATGAACATCTAATTAACGAAATTGATGAAGATCTGCCTGATACGGTGTCGGAGGGAATGAGACTTCTAAAGAAGGTAGAAGAAGTAAGAATTACACCGTAGAAAAAGCACCAAATCCCAAGATGAACAATAGAAGCCAGAAAAAAAGAAAATCATAACAAAACGTTAGTCTTAGAAATATGTTGCTATTAGATTTTTTCGTTCTGTATCCAATAAAAATAAAAAAGTTCCTATTTTGTGTTCTATGTACATTTCTCTCAAATTTGTTTATTTTCTAATATGAATGCCTTTAAAATAAACGGTCTAATGATAATGATCTACAACTGAATATGAAAATGAAATTCTTCAGAAGTTGGTTTGGTTGAGCCATATTTGTCAGATTCTGATAATTTTGCAAAATTATAGTAAATAGCGCCCCCTGTAAAATTTGTAAAAACGGATATAGAACAACATAATATAGTCAAAGTATACTGACTATGCAACATAATCCCTGGGTGACGATTATTGTTTTTTATTGTCGCTGTCTTAATTAAATGTGAAGCATTTTGAGCCAAGAGCTGCTTATTTTCGTAACGATTGATCAATTCATTATAAGCTATATTGTAACTGTCATTATAGTAATTGAAATGCCATTTAGCAAGTTAACGTGCTCTCTCTTCAGATACGAGAAAAGATATTACAATTTTTCAACATCTGACAGCTCAGAATTTTGATGGATTGAACTCTTTAGGGATCAATGAAGGTAGGTCACGTGATTCTTGGCAATTTTGCACGAGCTTCCACATTTATAGGTTGATTAACATTAGTAATGGGTATAACTAAGTTTGAGCTAGAAAGTTGATTATAAACGACCATGCACTCATAATAAGAATGTTCCGAGTCTATTCTGACTGTGTCTTGAACCGTAAACACCTCGTCTTGTTTCAAAATAATCATGTCGTTATGATCGTCTTCGAATTTTTCGTGATTAGACTGAATTTTCATATGAAGCTACACATTTTTTCATTGAATTGGGGTCTTGTAACGCGTGGTGAGCTATATGGTAGGCTTCTGTAATACGACTAACGTAAGTGAATCTTTTTTCTTCTTCTTTTCCCTTACTTCATCCTCCATTTTCAATAGGAAGAAGCTTAATCAATTCAAAATGAAATTCAATCAACATTGACTGAACCTTACCAACTTGAAATAAAATAAAAATATAACTATTACCCTGTATCATTCCAAGTAATGGAAAAGAGGTCTTGAAATGAAATTCAATACACTTGAATTTAATTCAACAAATTCGAAATGAATTGAATGAAATATATTAATGCAGTCAACTGAGTATAAACATAGGCCAAGTCCGTAAATCCTTAAGAAACTAATCGATTTTGATGGGACTCCAGAATGTCATCAGAAAAAAAGTTTTTCACAAATGAAGTTGCGCAAATTGTTTATATGGTTTATAAACAATTTAATTAGCTCAGTTTCAAGATTAAATGAAAATTCCTAAAAAATACAAAATTCGTTTTTGATCGAATAAAGACTACTTTCTGTCATAATAAACAATTTATTTATTAACAAAATAGATGAATTCGACTAAAACTCCGACTCAAGGGTCGTTTTCGGATAATTTTGGTTTTCTGAGTTCGATTTTATCGTCAGTATCGTCAAATGCGTATACATAAATTTGCTAATTTGTTACAAGCAAATTATATCCATTATTAAATATACGAATTTGTCCAAAATGTCGAATTTATAGTTGTTTTCGGATAATTCTGGCCCCTTGAGTAAAATTTCATTGCTATTATGTTCTTCAAATGCATACCTGAATTTTTGAATTGTTATAAACAAATTAAAGAATTTGTGATATTTTTATCAATTTTTATATAATATGCACAATCAGAACTTGTTTTTTTTACAAAATTGATAAAATGTGTTAAATCTCGATGTAACAAAAAAATGGCATTCCACTAATTATGAATAACTGTTTCTCCTTCCATAACAACTCTCCCATACTTTCTTGCTGAAAGTTATATCATTAATTTCATATATATTCATTGATACTTTGTCATACTGAAACATCAACATTTTCGCTTCTGTAAATTTCCACGAGATTTCAGCATTTAAAGGTCTATAAACTCGGGATTTTGGTAAAATTCTTATATTAAATAATGAATATTGTTGATATATGTACATTGTACATTTATATTGGCAACACTGACTCTGCTCTAGTAGTTGCATATGTCTATGCTTCATATACTACAAAACAATGGCTGATGTGGCTTAACATTATATTTGTATTAATATGTTTTATATAAATAAAAGTAGTCAAGAACAAGCTAAACAAGTTTTATTCATCTTAACATGGTAGCAGAACGTGGTTGAAGAATTAGAATCTGAAAGAAAATAATTTTTGTTCAGAAATTACAACAAGAAGCAACGTGATAAAATGGAGAAAAACAGTGATATAAATATTCCGATCTTTGATGGAGCAGACTATAGTAATTGGAAAATACGTATACTGAAATTCTTACAATTCAAAAAGTGTCAAGACGTTTTGATGCGAGAGAAAACAGACGACGACGATAATAAATGGGACGAACGTGATATTCAGGCGACTAACTATATTTACAGCGCCATAACGAACAAACAGTTAGAATACATAAGCGAATTAAATTCAGCTTACGAGATTATCCAAAAATTTGATGAGATGTACCAGAAAAAGTCGACAGCTTTGCAAATTGTGTGTCGACATAACCTTGAAAATGTCAAATTAAAATAAGAAAGAGCAGTATGAATTAAAGCAGGCAGGTGCAGTTATTACCGAGCAAGAAAAACTTAACTATATGTTAAAATCACTGCCACAGAATTATAGTCATATTGGTGATTTGATTGATGTGCTACCAGAAAAGGAGAGAACTGTTGATTATTTAAAAAGCAAAATAAAATTAAAGAATGCAGATGAAAAATCTAATGGAGCATCAAATGACAGTTTAAATGCTTTCCAAACAGAAACAAGGACGGTATCACAAAATAATTGTTTTACCTGTGGAAAGCCTGGGCACCTACAAAGGTATTGTCGTACCAGAGGCCGAGGTCGTGGAAATTCTGGAAGTAGAGGTCATGGATATTCTGGAAGTAGAAGTCGTAGATATTCTGGATACAAAGGACGTGGAGCATCGAATAGTAGAACTTTCATATAGGTAGAGGAAATTACCCCAACGAACAGCAAAGAAATTATCACAACGAGCAATATGGAAATAGTTTTCACACAATTAGTGCTTACAGCACAACAATGATGGAGAAAGAAGACATTAAAGGACAAATAGAATGGTTACTTGACAGCGGCAGTACAGACCATATTATAAACACTGATGAGTATTTTGACACATGTGAGACTTTAAAAGAAACTGTAAAAGTTAAAGTTGCTGATGGGAGAATATTAGAAGCAACAAAAGTGGGTAATATCAAAGCCTTTTTCCCAGTACATGGTGAGAAATCAGAAGTAAATTCAACAAACATTTTCTATGTAAAAGAAATGAATGTAAATTTACTGAGCTACTCAAAAATTACTGAAAAAAATTCAATTGTGTCTAATGGGAGACGGTCAAAAATATATATTTCATATGGAAAAGTTATTGCTGTTGCTATTAAAGATGAAAGATTGTATAAGATGAAATGTTATGTTAATGAAGCAGTGCTGGTAGCAAATATGATTAAAAGCAACATGACTACAAAAGAAAAACTGCATCGTACATTGGGACATATAATTTTGGATAATTTGGAGCTAATGTGCAAAAATGAAGCATTAGATGAACTACCTAAAGAAATTGAATCAGAATATTTAAAGTGTGCGACATGTATTGAGATTAAAATGCATAACTTACCTTTTCACAATAACCGTACAAAAGCAGAGAATATATTACAGATTGTTCATACCGATTTGAATCGCCCACATCAAACAATAGGAAATCATGCCGAAAAATACTTTTTGAGCTTTATAGATGACTATAGCAAGTTTACTGTATCCGAACAAAAGATGAAGTATATGATTGTTTAGTGCAGTATGTAAATGAAGTACAAAATCTCACAGACAAGACGATAAAAGAATTGCGATGTGATAATGGTAAGGAGTATATAAATGCAAGAGTTTTTCATTTTGCAAAAGAGGAGGGAATAATAATAAAACCTTGTCCAGCATATGTACATGAGCTTAACGGAACTGCGGAAAGCTATAACAGATCTTTGATGGATATGGGAAGGTGTCTATTATGAGAAGCAAAAGTTGAAAGAAAATATTGACCAGAAATAATTAAAACCGCTGCATAACTTAAGAATAGAACCTTGACTGATACTATTGAGAGGAAAACTCCATATGAAATATTTTTCAGAAAGAAGCCAACATTTAAGTATCTGAAAATGTATGGCAGTAGGGTCTTTGTACGAATACCAGAAGAAAAAAGAAAATCTAAATGGGACAAGAAGGCAGAAACGGGAATTTTACTGGGTTATAGTGACACTGGATATAGAGTACTGATCAACAACAAAGTAATAATTGCTAGACACTGTGACATTATTGTAGAAGATATAACATTGTGTGGATTGGAAGACAAGGAAGATGAACAGACAGAAGACGAAAGAGATAGGAAAAGGCACACTGCAGAACTCTTGGGAGATAATAATACAGATAAAATAAATAGCAATAGTGATATTGAACATGATGAAAATAAGAAAGAAGAAATCCCAAAAAGAAAAGTCTAACTACCACTACGATTTGATGAAGAATTTGGTTATTATTGTATAAATGTAAACTATTGTGATGCTATGACCCCAGAAAATTTTCAAAAGGCGATAACCTGTAAGGATTCAAACAATTGAAAGAAAGCTATGGACCAAGAGATAGACAGCCTAGTGAATAATGAAACATGGAGATTTGTTGACAAGCCACCCAAGAACAAAAAAGTAATTGATGTAAAATGGATTTACAAAAGGAAGAGTGAAAGTGAATATAAAGCCAGGTTAGTGGTGAGAGGATTCCAACAAACTGTTTGTATTGATGATACTTATTCCCCTGTAGTTAAAATGCCTACTTTAAAGCTGTTATTATCTTGTTGTTGTCAACATTCTTTGAAAATACATCAAATGGATGTAGAGACTGCATTTCTTAATGATAAAGTTTTATCTGAAATCTATGTAAAACAGCCAATGGGCTATGAAAATGATACAGAAAAGGTTTATAGGTTAAATAAATCATTATATGGTTTAAAAGAAAGTCCACGTGCTTGGTATGAATGTTTCAATAAATTTCTGACAGAACTAGATTTTCAAAGATGTAAATATGAGTATTGCCTGTATTTCAAAAATGAAAATCACATAGTTATTTACATTTTATTATTTGTTGATGATCTCTTGATTTGCTGTAGAGACAAAAAGGTTATTAATGACATTAAAATTAAATTATCTGATAAATTTAGAATGAAAGATTCAGGCAAAGTAAAAAATTACATTGGCATAGACATTGAATACAATTATGATCAAGACAACATTTCAACTTTGAGTTAGGAACAGTACATTGAGTGCGAAATTGTACAAAACGCCTATGGAAATAAATTTAAAACTGGAAAAATCTGAATGAAATGAAGATGTTAAGTATAGAAATTTGATAGGGGCACTATTGTATGTTAGCTCTGGTACTAGACCAGATATTTCTTCTTGTGTAAATTACCTGAGTCGCTTTCAAAATTGTTGTGATGAGACACATTTTAGATATGCCTTAAGAGTGCTAAAATATTTATTCTTGACAAAAAACTTAAAATTAAAGTATTATAAAAATGATTATGCTGATATATTAGACTGCTTTGTTGATTCTGATTGGGCAGGAGATATAATAGACAGGAAATCCACAACTGGATATGTAATTAGATTGTATGAGAACGTTATCTTGTGGAAATCAAAAAAACAGAACTGTGTAACAAAATCTTCTACATTTGCTGAATATATAGCCCTTTCTGAAGCAGTAACTGAAATAAATTTCTTAATATGTCTCATAAATGATGTTTTTACAAAACATTTTGAACCAGTCAAAATATATGAAGATAATTCAGGTGCAGTAGCTATAGCTAATTATGGGAATTTTACAAAGAACTCGAAACACATTGAGGTTCATTATCATTATATTCATGAAAATGTTAAGGAAGGAAAAATTGAAGTTGTTAAAATAGAGTCTGAAAATAATATCGCAGACATATTAACTAAAGCGTTGGGAAATGTTAAATTCCTTAAATTCAGAGAGTGTTCAAACATAAAGGTTTAGGACATATATGTAGAAATTAAATTAGGATAAGTTGATCTATAGAAATGTTAAGTTAGTAGAGTATTTTACGGATTTCAGATGAAGTATTCATGTTATCGATCTAAAACTGATTCATTCGGAAGATTTCATCATTCTGCACCTAATATCCAAAATTCAAGCATTTTGGTTCAAAGACATAACTTTGGCACCATATTGAAAATTTTGAACTTCAGAAAAATTCAAATTTATTGAGGTTAGGAATTTTTCACGGAATCCAAATACTGAGTATTATTAGAGGTTTTCATAACGAGTATTTTAAGTCCAAGAAGACTGATTTGGGTTGAGTAGAAATCAAGCTATTCTGATAAATGTGTTTGATTGGACCTATCGACAAAAATTTTGGAGCTGCTTACAGAAAAATACTTCGACTATTCAAGTTTGAAACAGCGTACGGAGATTCATTCACAATTTCAAGTAATCACGAATTTCATCATTAAAAACTAGCGCAGAAATTCATTTAGCGGCTATAAGCGAGCGTCGGTACAAAAATCATCGATTTTCCTTCTTAAATGCCTGGACCATAGTTGTATATGATAACATTATTGAAATTAAAAGCTAGTGCTTAAACTTCTACCTATTTCATGTATGCAATATGTTATACCTACTTGAATATTGAAGTAATAATATAATGATGTTTTCATTCAAGTATACTGTAAGGCTGTAGCTATCATATCTCAATCACTAATATCGATTTTCCTTCTTAAATGCCTGGACCATAGTTGAGAGAAATGAATTCGGTAACTGAGTATTGAGTAATTATTGAAGAATAAAAGTACATATTATATATGATAACATTATTGAAATTAAAAGCTAGTGCTTAAACTTCTACCTATTTCATGTATGCAATATGTTATACCTACTTGAATATTGAAGTAATAATATAATGATGTTTTCATTCAAGTATACTGTAAGGCTGTAGCTATCATATCTCAATCACTAATAGTCCAGTCGACCTGCAATTGAGCTACACTTAAAACGATATTTTTTCCACATCTCTAATTTATGATTGATATTTCTGTTTTTTGGGTCGCTGATCACCAATATGATGGTTAAAAAATCGTAGACCCATGGCGTTGCGAGATATTGGCCATTTTTGACCCAAAAATGGCCGCGTTTTTCCGCGTTTCCGTCGTTTCTGGAGTTTTAAAGGAAAACAACACATTTATCGACTTTACAGTGGTCAACAAAGTTGTAGACAAATGAAAAATGCGTCGAATGGCGACAAATATAAGTCTCTAAGTTATTCGAGGCCTGATATAAGGCCCATTTCGTGTTTTTTTTTGCAATAACATAAAAATTGAATTTCGTAATACAAATTTTCCTCTAAGAACCTCATTTTTTGCTTAATGGTAGTATTTCGTGTGAACTTTCGATCCATTTTGGTTTTTTTTCTATCTTCTATTTTAGCGTCAAAATCGGACATCTCAGAAAAAATTGTTTTTTCCTCAAAACTCCGTTGAAAATAAGTGTTTCAACCAGATCAAGAGCAAATTGAACAATTTGATTTCTTCTATAACATATCCAAAATCCAAGCACTTTGATTGAAAAATAGAGGAATAGGACTGTTTTAAAAAATCAAGGTCTCAGGAAAAATTAATAATTCTTAAGTAAGAATACTCGTCTGGAATTGAAATTCCATACGCAGATAGAAGATCATTCCACGAGTATTTCAAGTTGCCGAATGAATTTTTGTATGAGTGAAACTTGAGATATCTTTCGATGTTGGGTTCACTATGAGCCCAATTTCATCCTATTCAAAAAAGTTAAAAAAATTCTCACGCAAGAGATTTATGGCTATCTAACCCCAAATCGTAGACGTCCCACATATCTTTGAAAAAATAATAACGCGAAGCAAAAAGACACCGGAGCAAACAAAATAAAGACGCGCTCGAAATCCGAGCATCCGTAAGGTAGTTTTCAAAAAAAAATTCAAATCCTTGAATGAATTTTTTGAATGGAAAAATGAAATACTATCAATGTAATAATGAATTTGAGATTAATTATTGATAATTTTCATGATAATCAAAATAATAGTTTTTTTTAGGGTAATGGTTTTTTTTCTTGGAAGGTACTATTCAATTGAAAAAATTAAGACTAATCAATCAACTAATAATAAACATGAATTTTATTATTGAGAATTGAAAAATAATTATAATAATAATAATTTCTGTATTTTTTTTTTGGATAGGGAAATTTTGAAAAAAAAACATATATTCAATTATGAGAGACATTGTTAAACATATTATTTATTGTTTCTTTCTTATTTAAGAAAAATAGAGTTATCAATAATACATTTGTACATGGCAGATTTTATTATTTGAAATAAATAACAATTAATTCTTATCATTAATAAACTAACAACCTATGACATCATACTAAATAATACTTATACTTTGTGCTTTTTAGGAAAAACGCTTTCTTCATTATCAGTAATAGTAGAATCTGATGATGTCGTATCCTCAGTTCCTTCATCACTTTCGTAGCAAGTTGCTGATGTGATATGATCATTATTGATGTTATCGTTATCATTTTGAAAATCACTTTCAGGTTCTTGATCATCATCATTTCCTCCTGATGGAGGAATTACATTACTGTTATCATTATCATTACGATCATGATCATCATCATCATTATCATCATCGACATCGACATCGTCATTTATTGCAAATTCATTATCATCTGATAATGTAACTTCCGGTTCAGCGCTATTTGCACAGTATTTACCCTCGCAGTGCTTACATGGAATTGTGCATGGTTTACCTGTCTCCTTACAAAAACATTTGCCTCTGCAACTGACTTTGCAACCACATGAAATTATTTTTAGCAAATTTTCAGGTGCAGCTCTTTATATGTTTGAATAGGCTCAAGACCATTTTCTGTATCTTTCCAACCCCATTTGGTTGGGTCAATGGTATCATTGCCTATCCAAAGCTGCACCTGATGATAAGCCCGCAAAATGTGTAATTTGGTTGCGTCATCAGTTGGTGACAAGCATTCAAGTTCACATGCCGACTTTTGAACTCTATTGGTATTACAAATAAAGCGTAAGTGGCCGAGGTTTTCAATATTTTTTTTTGTAATTTAGGAGCATATATTTAATATAACATACTCATGCCACTTCTCAATAATTTCTCAACATCTGGCTCAGTTTTATAAAATTCATTTGAATCGTTTGGTGAAAAACTGACATTGAGTTGAGAAATTTTTTTTTACCCTGCCTGTAAAAAGCGGATGTTGTGTCGCATCCACTGAAGGCATAGAAAAAACAAATGAAAGGTTTGATATAACTATAAATGAAGGGATTTTGTTAATAGTATTCCACTGGTTTTGTTTTACCTATAACGGTTTTCTCTGGTTTTTGAAAATAAATGGGTTTTGTAATATTTTTTAAATCTGATAATCGAGTTAATAAAATTAGAACATCAGTATCCTCGGCCACTATGACAATAATTTTGTTTGGATTTTTTTCACTCAAATCTAAAGCCGTATTTAAAATTAATGCATCTGCATCACACAAAGCTCTAAAAATCTGATTATCGTATTATGTTAAAGAAGTTAACAGTATATCTATTGTTTTTTATTATTTACATTTGATAAAAAATTTTTTTTAAAGCTACCTTACTGACGCTAGGATTTCGAGCGCTGTTGTTTCTTTTTGCTCCGGTTTTTTTCCATATCGTGCTATGATGTCGGAGGTCGACGTTTCAGGGTTAGGTATCAAGAAGCCTCTTTTGTAAAAAAAAAAATTATTTTCTCGATTGAGGTCTAAATTGGGCTCACCGTGAATCCAAACCTCCATCAAAGGATATCTCAAGTTCTACTCCTCCAGAAAAGACCTACAGAAACTTGAAATACCCGTAAAACTGTCCTCTATTTGCATGTGAAATTTTAATTTCATACGAGTATTCTAACCTGAAAATTATCAATTTTTCCTGGGACCTTGATTTTTTCAAAACAATCCCATTTCTCCGTTTTTCATTCAAAGTTTTGGATATGTTATAGAGGACATCAAATCCTTCAATTCGCATTTTGGTCTGGGTCAAAAGACCCATTTTTAACAGAGTTGTGATGCAAAAATCATTTTATCTAAGATGGCGAATTTTGGCGCCAACAAAGAACGTAGACAAAAAACCAAAATTGATTCAAAAGTTCACATAAAATATCATCATTGAGCAGAAAATGAAGTTCTTAGAGGAAAATTTGTATTACGAAATTCAATTTTTATGTTACCGCAAAAAAACACAAAATGAGCCTTATATCAGGCCCCAAATAGCTTTAGAGACTTCCACTTGTCGTCATTCGACGCATTTTTTATTTTTCTATAACTTTGCCCACTGAAGTTTAGTAGATAAAATATATTGTTTCCCTTTAAATCGCCAAAAACGACGAAAACTCGAGAAATGGCCATTTTTGAGTCAAAAATTGCCAATATCTCGAAAGGTCATGGTTCTACGATTCTGTAATCTCCATATTCGTGATCAGTGAGCCAAAAAACATGAATATCAATCATAAAATAGAGATGTCGAAAAATTTCCAATCCAAATTGCAGGACGACTGGACTATAATATTGTAATAATCCAACGAATTATTACTTTTTGAGGCCTTTGAATAATTTAATTTAATTCAAATTGAAAGTTGTATGAATTATTATATCTAAGAATGAACATACGATGTGTTAGATATGTCTACAGACGTGTGTAAGCTGAACCTTCTTTCCTGAATCATTGACTTCTCAGGCCAGCCATGAACCATGCTCTACAAACGTAAGCACGGCACGAGGTTCTTTTCCCCTGAGTCAGGAAAAGTCCACGTGGACTTGAGTAGACCCGTCACTTACGATTCTTCCGCTTAGCTAGATTTCCATTGGCTGTGTTTATAACTTATGGGCGGGCTTTGCTCCCGGTATTCTATATTGAACATATTTTCTAATCTTTACGCGTGGGGTGGCCCTCGCTTCAATGGTTTCATAAATACTAATTACTTCGAGAAAAAAAGGGGAGTTCTTCACTATCTACTGATAGTTTTCACCACCTACTTGTTCGGTAAGTCCAGCCTGCTTTATGTCCACAGGGATGCTCCATTGTTGCATTGAGTCAAGTCATGTTTTCTTAAAATCAATTAAAATCATGTTTGCCAAGATTGTCACAAATTGAATTCAAGGAATTGATAGAGATTAAATTAATTCATCAAATTGTGTTCATTGCAACAAGAGGTATGTTTCCTGGGGCTGAAGCAGCGCTGGACTTGTTCGCGTCTTTCGCGTTCCACGGAAAGTGTTTGTTCCCTCAAAGATCATTTTGGTGACAATTCCATATCATCCATAATTTAATCCGACGTAGAATTCGAGTGTTTAAACTCTTTGTGCCTTATTGCCACAAGGGGTTTAATAGGAAATTGTGATATTAGACCGACAGGGTAAGTGCATTTTGATTGCCAAAGAACAACTGTTATGTTGGCTCTGACCTCCGATTCGACGATATAATATAATGAGGTTATTTAACCTTCAGACCATGCTCCGCCCGACAATGTTCATTTTGTCAATGTATGTTTTATTACTAGCCATTCAAGCTAGTTGAGTGTTCAAATGTAATTCCGCTTATCGTAGATCACTTAGGAGATATGATCGAATATCAGGTCGTTAGGCTTACCCCAGGTTACCAGAAAGAGAAGAATCCTTTAATTTTAAATAATATGTATCAATTATCGGCGTGATCGAGCGCGAAATCGATTACTGTTCGGAGTTGTGCTAATTAGTCTTCCATTTATTCCAACTCTCTAAAGAGAACATGGGCAGGAACTCGTTTGCTGATGGAAGGGGTAAAACTAGCGACATTGATAATTTCCCATGTTCTCACTCAGGGTCAACCTGAACTTGACGTTTTTGAATTCATTTTGTTCCCCTTTTTCTAAATTTTGGATTAATTTTATATTCGTTTGCTGTGTTGAAATGTATCATATTTTGTTAGCTTTTATTAAATATATATATTTATTGTCTAATTTGATTCACGAGTTTAACTGGTAATTCCTAACCACCTCTCAGCGGATACGACCTCCAAAATTTACGCTTGAATAGATATAAAGATATGAGTATAAGTAATTGTACGAGGCGGTCCCTTGAAAGAGAGATCAAGGCATCGTAGTCAAAAACAGCTTCCAGGTGGGCTGAAATATACACCTAGTGTTGGCAGCTTCAAGGAACCTCAAGGGTACACGAATCAACTAAGATCCTGGATACCCGAGTAGGTTCCAACAATCAATTCACAATTTACATAATATGTCGATGAGGTATTAACGCTACCTGAAATAATACCCAACCGACTGTTACAAGTACATGTGTTACAAGCAGTGAGAAAGGTTTTCAAACCTATTCAATTGTCTGAAAATCTCAAATCGGGAATAATTGCAGATTTATTATTATAAAACATAACGCTCGGTTCACTGTTACAATATATATGTTTGAGAAAATTACTTTCAAACTTCTTCAATCTAAGAACTTGTCTGTGGGAAATCAAACTACCAGAATAATGATTAGTATGAGCTGAAAAGTGTTGAAAAAGTTATTAGTTATTCGATGAGTTAATTTTGATTTCATATGACTCCAGTCTTGTGAAAAAAAAGTTCACTATCTCAGTTGTACTCAATCTGTCAATCGAGAATAGTATTGATCACTCCTCTCCAACATTGAATCCATTTTCTTAGTTTTTGTTCCAAATGACATTTCGTATTCAGTATTAGTAATTCATACGTAATCACATTTAGAAGTCGAAGACCTAGGAATGCTAAGGATCTTTGTCCCCAGAGATTTATTGCATTTTGGAACAGAATATTTGTGCCTCATCCCACTATCCTATACTGAAAAAAATGTTGGACCCAGGCATAATATAGTAATTTCAAGTACATTAGACTTGAAGCATCCCTCAATTGGTAATATTTGAACATCAGGGATCGCAATTTATTCACTAAAGACTAAATGTGGTCATTCCATTTTAGTGAGCTATCAAATTGAATTCCCAAGTATTTAACCAGTTCAACCACTTCTAGTTTGATGTTATTCACTGTGATGTGATTGTGAATTACTAGAGCTTTCTCGTGGGAGGAGAAAGCTAGAATTTTTGTTTGACACTATTGATTGTTAATTTATTCATATCGAAAGCAAAAATATATTTCTTTCTTCTTATACTGAATTTTTTAGTTGCGTCCAGCATTCTGCAGAATGAAAAGTTGCTGTATCATCCACAAATGATAGGATGTTACCAATTGTATTTAATGTGAGTAGACTGTTCATGTAAATAATGTAATATATGGGTCCGAGTATGTTTCTTTGCGAGATACCGTATGTGATATGTTCCGGATTACTCGTATATTCAGAGATTCCAACCTTTTGACACCTGTTACTCAGATAATTTGTAAGTCTGCCCTCTGATTTCATGTAGTAAAATTTTTCGGCAGAAAGTATCCTGTCATGCTATGAATCTGATATACTTGGGCCACCAAAATAACTCTCGCTCGCGGCATAGTCAGACAGACTCCTTATTGCATGTGAAGATCGAAATTAAGATCAATCTTTTTCTTTTTTTTATTATCGAAATATATCGCATAGTTAAGAACACCCTATAAGCTACCATAAATTGGAATATTTAACTCTTGAATGAAATATGTTTGAAAACTGCATTAATTTGAATCAATTGTACTGGAAAATGGATGATGCGGCTCTACAGTCAGCGCAATTTTGTTTGTTGATAAATAGACTGTATTTGAAGCACCGCCCCTGACAATAATTATTAATTCGGGGAGCTTACATTGACGTCATGATGCTACAAGAGCCGTGCGTTCTTCTGGAGGTTTAATTGTTTCATTTGTTTTGTTTTGAGACACGCACAGTTGTATTCGCTTCAAAACGCTTGAGATTTTCTCACGCACAAACTTATCAATCCGTTCCTCTTCTCTGGCAAATATCTTCCTTCATCAGCCTAGGCGCATGGCTCCCCTTCCATTATATCATATGGCAGAATGAAGGAATACTAGCGCGAAATTAAATTAACAACTAATATCTTCATTGATAACTTCATTCGTGGGATCAGTTTAGAAACGAAGACATGGATCCAAGATGTATTTCGTAATTTCAGAAGTTTTCTCTGGGAAATGATCGTAGAACAGCGTGATTCTTCTCCTTTTTTCGCAAAAGGTCGAAGCTTTTGGGTAATGTAGGCACACTCTCAAGACCGTATACCAGCTTCAAAACTAATATTATTGATAGCTTTATTCGTGGGGTCAGTTTGGATCTAATTGGGAATCATTGTGCAATGGCAGTAGTGATTCTCGTGACTTTGATGTACTACTGCGCTCACTCACTGGTTCCGCGAACGGAGCGTGTGGCTCAAAACACCAACGGAAGCTCCGGAAAAAAATTTCATTTCTACGAAGATGACACTTTTCTCAAACACTACATTAGTATTTGTTGAATCAAATACGATTTGGAGAATAAGTATCCAGCTTCAAAAAATGAATATAACTTCGTGAGCTTTCTGCATCACATTTCTTATCAATCCACTACATATGAAAACTTAGTTGCCAAATAATGTATGGAGTTAAACGTCATCAATTCTCTCCACTATTACAGTATTCTACCTATCAATCTTCTGTATACAGACTGAACAATAAAATAAGTTAAAATGATGATGATCCACATTCCAAGGTACATTTCAGGAATTCCTTGCTAAAAATGTTGAAAGTGGCATGGTCGCTTATTCTAAAGCACCTCTGCTTCACTCTACTATTGTCTGAGGAATGATTTGGTTAAGTATGAACAAGTTTGAAGTTTCTTTGCCTAATTGGCCACAATTTCGTGTATGTAACTTAAGAGATATGGAATTGAATTTAAACTTAACAGAACATTTCTCAGTCAGTTCTATTAAAATATATAAGAACCGGGATGCTGTCATTGAATAAGTACCTACTGTCAAGTAATTGCCAACCATAGCAATACTTCAACCTTCAATCCTTACTTCAAAAACGACTGAACTTTAGATGAATGTGCGTGAATACTTGATCTACTATCCTTCCAGAGGTTTATATTCACAGAAAAAAATAAAAATCTAACGAGACCAAAGTGGTGTAATTGGTAAACACCCTGGACTTTAAATCCATTAATGTGCGTTAGAATCCCGCCTATGATTCAATTTTTTACATTTATTCATCTTTATAATCCTGATTATAGATGATCAAGTTATCTTCATAATTCAGAAAATTCAATTCTATATCTCTCAAGTTACATACACGAAATTGTGGCGAATTAGGCGATTAGGCAAAGAAACTTCAATATATACATACATATACTTTTTTTTTTTTTTTAACATACAAACCTGGTCGGGGCTGCTGCGAGCTCCGACGACATCGCAGCAGTCGCGCTAGAAAAACCTAAAAGGTGGTTAACCGAAGCTACTCCTCCCCCCCGGTTGGTGAGTAGCTTCAGGTTCCTAAATCGTGTGTCCTCAGTATTCTAATTGAACCCAGAATGACTGCCTTTTGCATCCGGTCTATCAAGATCTGCGCCGAGTTCTTACAGGCCGGAATGATCTTCAAGTTTGAACGCAGCGAAGACCGAATTCCGCCCAAAACACCGATGATCAGAACCACTAATACGACCTTGTGGCCTGGGGATAGCGTGCGGAGCTCAAACAGGAGATCTTGATATTTTGTCCATTTTTCCTCCTCTTTCAAGACTATGTTCTTCTCTGCCGGAGCGGAGAATTCAATGACATACAAAGTCTTGATTAGTTTATCGAGGAGGACAACGTCTGGCCTATTTGCTTGTATGGACCTGACGGTCGGAAACGGGTAATTCCAGAAGATCTGGCATTTTTCGTTTCCGACAACGGACTCAATATCTCCTGGCATGTAAGGCAGCACCGGCTCTAGGTCTTTTCCGTACGAGTGCCTTCGATGTTGAAACAGCACCCGTAGGGCCGCATTATGGCGATGAGTATACGCCGAGGCCGCTTTTGTCGGACATGCAGACAGAAGATGGAGAAGCGTCTCAGGCGCCTTTCGACAGGCCCTGCAGCTGACAACAGGGACCTGCACACCCATAAAATTGCGACGATAGACCAAGGTGTTAATTATGCCATCTTGGAAAGCTGCGGTAAATCCCTCAATCTCGGATGTAAGCCCGGCTGACCTTAGGTCGCCGAAGGTCAGCCTAGTTGACAAGCCGAGCGTTTCGATGTTTCGATAGAAAACACCGTGTATCGGCTTGTCAACATGCCGCCTGAGCATAAGATCTTGCTCCGCGGCATTTATCTGGGCTTTCAGGCGAGGAGGTAGGACCTCGAGGTTGCCCTCTATTCGGCCTTCTCGACTGATCCGAGATTCGAGACCAAGTTCTTCCGCAGCTTTTTGTGCTGCCTTAACGATAAATGCCCCCACTCCGGCCAATTCGTGACTCTTAACAAGGCACAGGGGGGGGGGGTCCGGGCTCCTGAGAACTTCACAAGCTATACTCAGAATCACACATCGATGCAGATCCTCCAGACTGAGGAGTCCCCTACCTCCCCGCTGACCTGGGAGATAAATGCGGGAAACGGACGACCTATAATGCAAACTGTGATGGATATGCATCATTTTCCGGGTGTCTTTGTCGAGTCTATGCAGCTCATCGACCGTCCATTTCACCACTCCAAAAGAGTGGAGCAGGACTGGAACGGCAAGCGTATTTGTTGCAGACACCTTGTTCCCACTCGAAAGTTCGGAAGACCAAATCTTTCGAACAAGGTTTCTGCATTTGCCGCGGAGAGCCACCTTTACCTGGGAAGCGTCATAATTAGGACGCTGTTCAATGCCCAGGTATCGATAAGTCTCTCCAGCATCGTGGTTTTTGAAGATGCTTCTGTCGGCGAGCTACATATTCTCGTACACTTTCGGAGATCGTCCTCTCCTCAAATGAAACACTGCGCATTTGTCCAATCCCAACTTCATGCCTATGGCTAATGTATATTCCTGAACCACATTGAGAGATTGATGGAGGTTCTCCTCTCCAGAGGTATACAGTTTCAAATCATCCACGTAAAATAAATGGGTGATCTGATGCCTCCGGTCGTTCGGTGGTCCAGAGTAATATCTACAAGTCCGTCTTAAAGCAATGGAGTCCGGCAGCAGTGAGATATTGAACAAGAGGGGACTCAAGGAGTCTCCTTAAAAAACTCCCCTCTTGAATGTTACCAACTCTGTCAAGACTCGTCGTGTGCCTGATGTGATGGCAAAACGGGTCTTCCAGAGTGGCTTTGCATTTCACTAGTGTGGTTGGTATCGCAAGGCATTGGAGCAAGTATAATAGTAGCTCATGTGATGTTGAATCAAAGGCCTTGCGGTAATCAATCCAGGCCATGGAAAGGTTGAGCTTGTAGAGTATGGAGTCCTGACTGATAGATCTATCTATCACCAGGTTCTCCCGGCAACCCTCCATGCCTTCCTTTGCCCCACGCTGCTCGCTGATGTTATTAATTACCGGACCGATCGATTTCAACAAGCTAGCATACAAGATACGTGTAAATAACTTGTAGCAGGTGTTGAGACAAGTGATCCGCCGGTAGTTCTTGGGATCAGAGAAGTCTCCACTCTTCGGAAGTAGCACAGTGTACCCCTCGACAGCCCAGCTTGGAATATGCCGCTCCTCTTTGAGCCATGAGTCAAAGACTCTGGCCAGACGGCGGTGAGTGGAAGGAAATTTCTTCCACCACCATATGTTGATGCCGTCAGGACCGGGAGCAGCAAAGTTTTTGGTACCGACAAGAGCTTGTCGGATCTCATCCTCGCTGATTGCCTCGCACACTCCTGTTTGCGGAAGTTGACGTTCAGCGCAAAACATTTGGAAGTGTGCTAGGGCTGGAGTGTCTAGGTGAATTGGACGCGATGATTCATACACTCCTTTCAAGAACTGCTCAACCTCCTCCACAGTCGGTGGAGCAGCAATTGTGGGCGGTGGAGATTCAAAAAGCCGAGACGAGCTATCGCGAAACAAGGAATTCTCCCTGATGCGTCTAACCCGTTTGGCCAGATTTCTCCTAACCACGCCCAGGACTCGAATCCTATCCGCACAATGTTGATTGATGGTCTGCAACACTGTACATTTTAGTGTGTGATGGTGGCGGCGCAGTTTGGCGGCTATACGCCTGATTTTTGGCGTGGAAGCCCTGCCGCTAGGAATAAAATCCATCACACACAGGATCCGAGACGCTTGCTGCCTCGCCGAATGAATTTTGGCCTCGACTTTGTGTAGGCGCCGTTCGGTTTTCTCGATCTGGTCGTGCGGTCTCTCACATCGCACTTCCGGAACGAGTCGCTTTGCGGCACCATACACGGCCTCGTTGATTTCCCAGAGGTCGGCAAATTCCGGAAGCTCGTCGCTAATCAACGTGTCCAATTCTACCAGCTTGTGTGGTCGTACGGAGACCCTGATGTTAATTCGGGATCTCCTAGTTCTAAGATCAACTTCGGTGTTTTGGAGCAGACTTGCTCTACCAAATATGTTGCGACGCACCAGAGGTGGTGCTGGTGCGGCTAGATCCGGTTCTGGTGGTGTAGTCTGCCGGAGATTCGTTCTTATATAGCCGATTCTTCGCAAGGTTTGTGCAGAAAAGTCGCGGCATAGAGGATGCATGATGCACCAAAGTGCATGCAGCCGTGACATGTATCCCCTGCGGGCCGGCTCGCTACGCTCGAAGCAGTCCAGCAAGTCATCCCGAAGTTCATTAGTCCACTCAGAGAGTCCATGTACATTGCGGTGGTCGTCAACGTCGGGACCGTCCGTTTGGGCCCCACCCACCTATCCCTGCTCCTCATCCGACGAGGAGCTGCTAGTAACAAAAGATGTACCCTCTGCTGGGTTGTTAGCTCAGCATCGGGACGGCATCAGTATTGAGTGAGGTAACCGAGCCGATTTAATCCCTACTTTTTATCGAGGTTGTCCCCTCTACGCACGGAAATGTGGTGGCGCTACTCACCAGTGAGCAAACAGAGATCTGCTCAAATCTGCATATATATATATATATATATATATATATATATATATATATATATATATATATATATATATATATATATATATATTTACATCCCACTATACATAGGTCATCCGTCATATGGTGCAGCAATAAGTCATCTCCCGGAAGGAGTGGAAATATATGAGTTTTCTTCGTGTATATTGGATTACATTCCAATGTAGATGTCGAATCTGGTCAAAAATAATGAACTTTTAATTTTGATTTTCAGATAAGTTCATATCTTTAGGTACTCCAACTAAATCACGATCCTTGAATCATCCGAACGAATATATCATCATGCAAATCGCAGCTTTAGGTCCTCTTGTATATACGAATTATACGAATTACAGTTTATCAGTAGCCCAACAGTGTTGTTACATTTTACGTATTATGGGGTTCATTCAAAGATCATCTATGTTTTACATGGTCGTGGTCGGTGATTTACAAGGTATCTTGTGTAGATAAGATATGTATTGAAACTACCTATACAATTTAACAAACTCATAAGCTTATGTGTAGACTTCTTGTATGTGTTGAATGTAATTATGTTTTACTATAGTTCTAAATAATTCTCCATTTGAGGTTATGTTTTCATACGTTAAGGTACAGAGTTTAGGAATTGAATAAACATTCCACCGCCAAAATATAAAACACAAATGGTCACAAATTTGACGATTCTTTTAATGAATTTTGAATGTCTGATATATTTTTCCAATATCAGTTAGCACTACACTATATATTACTGTCGAAACAATACAATTTTTTTCGATTGAGCACAAGAAAAGTGCGTACTCTACTGCTGTAAAATGTCTAATTTACGAGTATTTCGAATCGAATCAGATTAGTTTCTAGTGATTGTGGTCAAAAGCATGTAGGTGTGTAGTAAACAGTAGCTTAAAATTGGATAAGAAAATAATGTTTTTCACGGAATGACTATATTTTCCAAGTAGTTTCCAAATTATCATTAATCCACAAATTATTAATATTTTATATTTATAACGCAACACCTACTCGTGTTGCTGTAACTGTGATGAAGGTATTTTTTATGAATCTTAATCTGAAACTACCGAGTGACATTAATTTCCTCCCGAAAAGTAGACTACAGCAGATCTTGAAAAATCTTGGCTTCCGGATGGATTCCGCGTCACAATAGCATGATTTGGTGCCAACGTTTCATCAACCATTACAAGTGGCATCTTCACGGAAGGCTTGAGGCTTGAACTGGAACTGATTCTACTGGTTTCTGTAGATATGCTTATTGTATGGGAAATCCTCCACGCTACACAGTACACTGCCTTCATTCCGGTGGTAGACTCCGTTCTGGTACCTGACCTTGCCGTTGTGTGATTATGTGCGAAGTGAAATTTTCGAAGATGGGTTTCCAAATGTTGGGAAGGTAATATCCTGAGTCACGGTTTAGATTATTTAGATGTTTTAGGATCTCAATAGCCTCAAGGGTTTTTTACTGATAGAAGTTTGGGGCTCGGGCTAGGATTTCAGTATGTTCGAAAAGGATCTGATGATAAGTGTCAAATTTGGGTTCCGCAAGTGCAGATCTACTGGTATCACGGAGCATTGTACAGCGCTCATGTTCTTTCACACTGTACGACCTGTTTCACCAATGTAGACTCTACCGCAAGAATTGGGATTGCTATAAACACCTTCTAAGTGAAGATGAAGAAGGGGAACTTTGCCAGGTTTGTGAAACTGAGATAGTTTTGGAAGTGTGGAAAACCGAGTACAAATATTATGTTTTTTGAGGATTTTGGAAATTCGATCTGTCATAATTCTAATAGATAGGCAGTGGATGAAGCAAGCAGGGGAGGGAGGTTGTGGATCAGGTTGATTCGAAATTTTAGGCTAAGTGTATTTCTTCATGGGTTTTTGAATGTTGTAATGGGAGAAATTATTTGATAATAAGACAGATGAAAGATGTTTTAATTCTGATTTTAAGGATTGGGGTTGGGATAAGTTGAAAGCTCTGTGGACCAAAGAGTTCATGACAGATTGCTTTTGGGCAGGGCGGTGGTGGGAAAGACCATTGAGCTATCTATAGGTGTGAGTGGGTTTTCGATAGACAGAATGTCCTAAAGTATCATTAGTCTGTCGACTAACCAATACATCTAGAAACGGGAGTTAACCTTTTGGTTCAACTTCCATGGTGAAAAGGATATTGAGATGTAATGAATTTGAATGATTGAGGAAGAGAACATGATTTCCCCGACCATGCTGCCAAATAACAAGTGTGTCGTCGACATATCTAAACTAACATTTTGCCTTGAGATCAGATGAGTCAATAGCATCTTCCTCAAAAGTTTCCATAAAGATATAAGTTATCACCGGGGAAAGTGAGGAACACATGGCAGCGTCCGAGGACTGCTCGTAAAACTTGCCATCCTACAGAAGATATGTGGAAGATAGACAAAAATCAATTAACGGTAGTAAAGTTCATTGAAATGTTTTTGCAGGTAACAGTTGAGAAATTATGGAAAGTGTGTCTGGAATGGGAACATTGGTAAAGAGTGACTCGACGTGGAAAGTGACGAGCAAATCGTCGGTGTCATTTTTTAGCTTTTGGAGTTTTTCAACGAAATGAGAGGAATTTAGAATAAAACTGTTGGAATTACCCAGAAGAGGTTTGAGAATATATGACAGATTTCAAGAGTTCATAAGTAGGGGATCTGATGTTGCTGACAATTGGTCTCAGGGGAACTGAGGGTTTATGTATTTTAGGCAAATCATATAAACTTCTTGAACAATGAGGGATAAGAATTGTTTTCCTTGCGGAACTCAAGTTAGACACTATTGAACAAATCCTTTTCGAAAATACAAAAATCCTAACCAGGGACCCATACTCCTATCAGTGAAGAATCCTTGAAGCTATAGAAATGCTAAAACATCCAAATAATCCAAAATGTGACTCAGGATATCACTTTCTCAACATTTGGAAACCCATCCTCGAAACGGAGTTAATCACCGGAACAAGAGCAAAATTCCCCTACGATAGATACGGCTACAGTTCAAGACTCATACCAGCTCTGAAGATGCCACCTGCAATGGTTGGCAAAACGTCGGCATTTATTACATATATGTTATAATATTATTTCGATTGTGATTATACATTGTTTCAAACGACTTATACCACAATTCCCTGTTAATACGAGTCCAAACGTCAAAAAAACTTGTGGTGTCTTCATACTTAAATTGTGTATGGTTATAATTTATAATGTTTCGCCACGGAATTGAAAATTCAGTTGTAATTTCTGATTCACCCACTTTAGTTGTACAAAATTTGAAAGAAGTGGATCAAATATAGTTTATTACATGTTATTGAATTAGATTTCATTTACCAAAATTGGTGGAAGTATGTGTTTTTACCCAATAATTTTCTTTCGTCAACTGATTCACAATAAAATTTAAATATCAGTAGTAATTTATGATCCACCCACTTTAGGTCTACAAAATTGTTAAAAGTAGATTAAATATTGTTGAATTACATTTTATTTACTGAAAGTGGTGGAAGTATGTGTTCTTAAATAATGATTTTCTTTCGGCAACTAATTTATAATAAAATTCAAATATCAGTAGTAATTCTTGAACCACCCACTTTAGTTGTACAAAATTGTGGAAAGTGGATTAAATATGGCTTATTACATGTTATTGAATTAATTTTATTTACAGAAATAGGTATGTATGTGTTTTTGAGTAACGGTTTTCTTTTGACAACTGATTTACAATAAAATTCAAATATCTTTTGATCCACCGACTTTAGTTGTCTTAAATTATTTCAAATAGATTATATATAGTCTCTTTTATGTTTCTTGGTTAAATTTGATCTACTAAAATTGGAGGGATTTAATTTGTTTTTAACAAACGATAGTTTCTGTTTTTGAGCGAGTCAAATAATTATAAAATAGTAATATTGCTTAATGGAAATAGGCTGTCATGGCTATGACAGATACCATGACAAATGTCATTATTGTACTTTCTCCATATTTTGTACAAAATCAATCGTCTCAGATTATATTGTAACAGTGAGCTGTTTTGAAAATTTCTAGGCTTGTTCATGTTGCGACGGATTAAGTCACGTGAAAATGTTCCATTCCAAACTAACATATTTACTGGAGTTAATTGAATATTGTTCACCAGAAATGTTAAATCTGTCAAATTGTGAAGGTTTATTCAAGAAATTCGAAGAAATGCTGTTGCGAACATCTATAAAATTTAACAAAATTGGCAAGAATAAATCGAACAAAGTGGTTTCAAATTATTACATTTATTTGCTTAAAAACACAAACATTTGGTAAATTTAGAGTCTTCTGTCCTTTGCTATTCGCTATTACGATGAGAGGATTCTCAATAGGAATATCAAGAACATTTAAATGTTGTTATGAAATTAAATAAAATATATATTTTAATAATGAATAGAATGAATTTAAATGTTTAATTTATATTTGTGAATGGTTGTTTTGTTATGTATTGTATCACTTCCAAACTCATTTGTCAAACGTCAGAAAATATCCACTATAATTTTGCCTCTCTACTCTAAAAGGAAAAATATCCGCTAAAATTTTTTCGTTGGCATGGCAACAAGTCAAAATAAAAGTATTTCATTGGTCGAAAATTGTCGGTGTGAAATTCTCATTGGAATTAAATTTCAAGGTTCATCTTGAACACCTTATATCTTAGGAAATAATCGTATTCTTGTCCACAGGAACTCTTCCGTAAGGAATCTCCACCTGAGCAATGGGATGCTTCCAGAAACATCGAGCATTTACATAAGAAACTTCAATTTTATTATTATTTAAATATGCATTTAAAAAAGATTTCATGAATGGATACAAAGATTATGTAATTATTGTAACAGGAATCATATAATTTGGGAGGAATAATACACAGCCTATGAAAAGTCTTTGATAACATGAAACGTAATATACAAATCGAAAATGACCATTGTTTGCTTCATTATCGACGGTACTGTAGATTGTAATTGTTCGCTTTCAGGCTGATAATATAATAAAACAGACATAATTCTGTAATAACTCACTAAATACAGTGTTGTCAATATCGCGGATGCCTTATCCACTGGAAATTTGCTAACAAATATGCGATGGATTACTGATCCACTGCTAAATGAGACCAGAGTATACGTCATAAAGTATACGCCACATGGAATCGTCACCAGAGAATACGTAAGCGTTCGGAACTAAGATATACAAAATATCCAAAAAGTCGACATAAGTCATCCCTGTGAAATTTTGCCAGATGATAGAAGTCGTTAAGGTATATCGATGACCTACTCAATGCAAATTTTCAATGAGAGGAGGACCTACTCACCGTAGGATGTATATATATATATATCCCTCTATCAATGCTGCGTCTCTATATTATAATATACACATATATATATATATATACATATATATATATATATATATATATATATATATATATATATATATATATATATATATATATGTGAAGCGTAAAGTTCGGGCTCGCGTATAAATACATGCGGTATAAATTTATACTAGTATATCTTATGCCTTTTGGGATATAACGTAAACTTTAGCTACACATGTTCCACTAAATGTTACCTTCATTCTTCAGCATATCAGATTGAATGTCGGTTAAAATATTACGATGAGAATGTGACAATCTCTAAATATTTTAATAATAATTAATTGATTTATTTTCTATTAAAAATTTTTTTATTTATTAAATTAATAATAATTCTGTATAAATTGTTTCAAAATTTAATTCTTAATTATAACAGAATAAATTTGTTACACTCAGAAACCATAAAAATTCAATAATTTAATTAATAAAATTCCTTATAAAAAATTGAAATAAAGAATTATCAAAATATACCTATAACATTTCATTTAAATGAAATGTTATATTATTGATAAACCATGAAAATAAATAAAACTCTTCATACATTTTCTGAAACTTTAATTCAATCACTATTAGATATATTCAAGACAACCCATGATAGAATTAGAAAATCTATGGCTTGTAACTTAACAGATTAAGAATGCAAAAATCGTATTACGCAAAAATGATTATGCTCCCATGTAGAAAAAAGTTATCAGAACTTTCATCTATTCTTTGAACCCTCAATCTTTGTAATGTTCCATGTCAATCAATCCTATATATTTCTTCGATATTCCAAGGGACCTGTGTATTTGAAAAAATAGAAATGGCTGTTTTTTTTCTATAATATCAGTGAAGCCAATATCTAATCAACTAGATACGGATTAGAATTTTAGTAAGTGAATTTCCTAATGACAATATTAGTCACAAATTTTGTAGTAATTCATGAATAAATAATGGAGATAATTTAGAATGTTTCAGGATGAAGTGTTGTAGTTGAAATCGGAAGCTTTTAAATACAATGAAATTGAACCTTGAATAATAATCCATGTTGGCTATAACAACTTTTAAACCGACTTAGAACAAAATTTGGGTGAATTTTTATTATTTATGAATTTCGGGCATCTACGACTAGCGCGCAGCTCATTAAAAATAATCTCCTTCTTATACCACTAGCGCGCGGGGTCGGTATACGACCAGCGCGCGAGCTACCTGCCGTGTACCTGCACCCGTTATCTTCTTTTATGTGATCAAAACAAAATTAAAATGCACTTTTTTTGCAAATAAATTTTTTTTTAATTCATCAAATGATAAAAAAAGAGGATCTTAGCCTTTTTTGATTTTTTTTTCTAACTTGAACCAAACTCATAATATAAATTGGTATTCAATATAAGCATAGATATGGTACGGCTGATAGATTCTTTTGCAACATTTTCACTTTGTGTTTTTTTTGAGGGTTATTTAGATAATTACAAACAAATGATTTGATTAAAAAAAGCTCATCATCATGATATGTTATGCAATCAATTACTATTTGGACTTATTTTTTCAATTTTCCATGCTTTTTCTTTGTAATTTCTGCTCCAGACAATGAATGTATGGTACTTATCAACGATACTGTCAACCAAATTATAGTGCTTGGAACTATTCAAAGTCTACAGTTTTTATGCTAAATGAGAACGATCTATCTATGGATGGCACATTTGAATATTGTGTCCAACATTTCCAGCAACTTCTCACCATCCATGCAGTGAAAACAACAACTATATATCGCTGTTGTTTTGTTTGTTACAACAATATCGGTGAATATTTTTTCCATTCAAGGTTGTTGTGAATTTTGAATATGCAATTCAAGATTCGTTGAGATCACGTTGGCCTGGGTTGATAATCCATGGCTGTTTATTCCACCTCACCCAGGCGTGGTTCAGGAATATTCAGGAATTTGGTCTCGTTCGAGAATACAAGAATAACCAATAAAAATGTAATTGGAATATGGCTCAGATAGACATTTGGCATACCTTCTTTTATTTGAAGAAAAATTACATTAATAACGACACAAGATATCCATCACAGATATGGGCAACAGACAATGTTTGGGATTGCGAAACCACAAATGCATGCGAATCATTCCATTCGGACTTTAACGTATGCTTTTCCAGTGCGCATGCAAACATTTATGAATTCGTCGTAGAGTTGAAGGTATTTATTGTGGAAGCACAAATATGTATATCGCAGCTAGCTCGCGCGCTAGTCGTATACTCACCCTAGCGGCTTTAAGCGACTTTGCGCGCTAGTCGTCGAACGCCTGAATTTCCAATTGCTTCCATAGCTCTCTTATGAGTTCTGTTCTTATTTATAAATAGTGACCGACACAGAGGGGTGTGAACTACCTGCAGATTTATTATTATGAATACAACCAGTCTGTTTATTGTCACCATGAAATCATAAAAATGCAGCGTTTTATTTTCATTATCAATCGTCTCAGATTATATTGTAACAGTGAGCTGTTTTGAAAATTTCTAGGCTTGTTCATGTTGCGACGGATTAAGTCACGTGAAAATGTTCCATTCCAAACTAACATATTTACTGGAGTTAATTGAATATTGTTCACCAGAAATGTTAAATCTGTCAAATTGTGAAGGTTTATTCAAGAAAATCGAAGAAATGCTGTTGCGAACATCTATAAAATTTAACAAAATTGGCAAGAATAAATCGAACAAAGTGGTTTCAAATTATTACATTTATTTGCTTAAAAACACAAACATTTGGTAAATTTAGAGTCTTCTGTCCTTTGCTATTCGCTATTACGATGAGAGGATTCTCAATAGGAATATCAAGAACATTTAAATGTTGTTATGAAATTAAATAAAATATATATTTTAATAATGAATAGAATGAATTTAAATGTTTAATTTATATTTGTGAATGGTTGTTTTGTTATGTATTGTATCACTTCCAAACTCATTTGTCAAACGTCAGAAAATATCCACTATAATTTTGCCTCTCTACTCTAAAAGGAAAAATATCCGCTAAAATTTTTTCGTTGGCATGGCAACAAGTCAAAATAAAAGTATTTCATTGGTCGAAAATTGTCGGTGTGAAATTCTCATTGGAATTAAATTTCAAGGTTCATCTTGAACACCTTATATCTTAGGAAATAATCGTATTCTTGTCCACAGGAACTCTTCCGTAAGGAATCTCCACCTGAGCAATGGGATGCTTCCAGAAACATCGAGCATTTACATAAGAAACTTCAATTTTATTATTATTCAAATATGCATTTAAAAAAGATTTCATGAATGGATACAAAGATTATGTAATTATTGTAACAGGAATCATATAATTTGGGAGGAATAATACACAGCCTATGAAAAGTCTTTGATAACATGAAACGTAATATACAAATCGAAAATGACCATTGTTTGCTTCATTATCGACGG
The DNA here is from genome assembly GCA_958510875.1 of Endomychus coccineus. Taxonomy (NCBI): domain Eukaryota; kingdom Metazoa; phylum Arthropoda; class Insecta; order Coleoptera; family Endomychidae; genus Endomychus; species Endomychus coccineus. The sequence goes on along the minus strand of OY294067.1, from coordinate 142,524,731 downwards.
TACTGTAGATTGTAATTGTTCGCTTTCAGGCTGATAATATAATAAAACAGACATAATTCTGTAATAACTCACTAAATACAGTGTTGTCAATATCGCGGATGCCTTATCCACTGGAAATTTGCTAACAAATATGCGATGGATTACTGATCCACTGCTAAATGAGACCAGAGTATACGTCATAAAGTATACGCCACATGGAATCGTCACCAGAGAATACGTAAACGTTCGGAACTAAGATATACAAAATATCCAAAAAGTCGACATAAGTCATCCCTGTGAAATTTTGCCAGATGATAGAAGTCGTTAAGGTATATCGATGACCTACTCAATGCAAATTTTCAATGAGAGGAGGACCTACTCACCGTAGGATGTATATATATATATATCCCTCTATCAATGCTGCGTCTCTATATTATAATATACACATATATATATATATATACATATATATATATATATATATATATATATATATATATATATATATATATATATATATATATATATATATATATATATATATATATATGTGAAGCGTAAAGTTCGGGCTCGCGTATAAATACATGCGGTATAAATTTATACTAGTATATCTTATGCCTTTTGGGATATAACGTAAACTTTAGCTACACATGTTCCACTAAATGTTACCTTCATTCTTCAGCATATCAGATTGAATGTCGGTTAAAATATTACGATGAGAATGTGACAATCTCTAAATATTTTAATAATAATTAATTGATTTATTTTCTATTAAAAATTTTTTTATTTATTAAATTAATAATAATTCTGTATAAATTGTTTCAAAATTTAATTCTTAATTATAACAGAATAAATTTGTTACACTCAGAAACCATAAAAATTCAATAATTTAATTAATAAAATTCCTTATAAAAAATTGAAATAAAGAATTATCAAAATATACCTATAACATTTCATTTAAATGAAATGTTATATTATTGATAAACCATGAAAATAAATAAAACTCTTCATACATTTTCTGAAACTTTAATTCAATCACTATTAGATATATTCAAGACAACCCATGATAGAATTAGAAAATCTATGGCTTGTAACTTAACAGATTAAGAATGCAAAAATCGTATTACGCAAAAATGATTATGCTCCCATGTAGAAAAAAGTTATCAGAACTTTCATCTATTCTTTGAACCCTCAATCTTTGTAATGTTCCATGTCAATCAATCCTATATATTTCTTCGATATTCCAAGGGACCTGTGTATTTGAAAAAATAGAAATGGCTGTTTTTTTTCTATAATATCAGTGAAGCCAATATCTAATCAACTAGATACGGATTAGAATTTTAGTAAGTGAATTTCCTAATGACAATATTAGTCACAAATTTTGTAGTAATTCATGAATAAATAATGGAGATAATTTAGAATGTTTCAGGATGAAGTGTTGTAGTTGAAATCGGAAGCTTTTAAATACAATGAAATTGAACCTTGAATAATAATCCATGTTGGCTATAACAACTTTTAAACCGACTTAGAACAAAATTTGGGTGAATTTTTATTATTTATGAATTTCGGGCATCTACGACTAGCGCGCAGCTCATTAAAAATAATCTCCTTCTTATACCACTAGCGCGCGGGGTCGGTATACGACCAGCGCGCGAGCTACCTGCCGTGTACCTGCACCCGTTATCTTCTTTTATGTGATCAAAACAAAATTAAAATGCACTTTTTTTGCAAATAAATTTTTTTTTAATTCATCAAATGATAAAAAAAGAGGATCTTAGCCTTTTTTGATTTTTTTTTCTAACTTGAACCAAACTCATAATATAAATTGGTATTCAATATAAGCATAGATATGGTACGGCTGATAGATTCTTTTGCAACATTTTCACTTTGTGTTTTTTTTTAGGGTTATTTAGATAATTACAAACAAATGATTTGATTAAAAAAAGCTCATCATCATGATATGTTATGCAATCAATTACTATTTGGACTTATTTTTTCAATTTTCCATGCTTTTTCTTTGTAATTTCTGCTCCAGACAATGAATGTATGGTACTTATCAACGATACTGTCAACCAAATTATAGTGCTTGGAACTATTCAAAGTCTACAGTTTTTATGCTAAATGAGAACGATCTATCTATGGATGGCACATTTGAATATTGTGTCCAACATTTCCAGCAACTTCTCACCATCCATGCAGTGAAAACAACAACTATATATCGCTGTTGTTTTGTTTGTTACAACAATATCGGTGAATATTTTTTCCATTCAAGGTTGTTGTGAATTTTGAATATGCAATTCAAGATTCGTTGAGATCACGTTGGCCTGGGTTGATAATCCATGGCTGTTTATTCCACCTCACCCAGGCGTGGTTCAGGAATATTCAGGAATTTGGTCTCGTTCGAGAATACAAGAATAACCAATAAAAATGTAATTGGAATATGGCTCAGATAGACATTTGGCATACCTTCTTTTATTTGAAGAAAAATTACATTAATAACGACACAAGATATCCATCACAGATATGGGCAACAGACAATGTTTGGGATTGCGAAACCACAAATGCATGCGAATCATTCCATTCGGACTGTTGGAATTCCCAACATCTGGTGGGTCGGTCCTTTGTCGGTCATTAGATTTAAGATAAGTTAAGGGTACATATTTCATTTATTGTAGCTTTCTTGGAACCCCATCCACTTAGTGCTAGTGCATTTATTATATCCTATTTAGCAAATTCATGAATAGAAAAGGTTCCAAGAAAGTGATTAAATAAGTTACATAGAAACATTTGGAAAACACATGATTGTAGAGGGGTAATTGCCACCCCACTACACAAAAATACGGGCAACCATCATTCTGTAAGTTTGATGGTGAAAAAGTTAGTATTAAATTATCATTTGAGCTGTAAAGACAATACCTGTAAATAGAGATGTATATTTGTTGATATAGTGATTTATTGAACATTAGACTTTTCATGGGATCCACAGACACATAAATTAAACCCCTATCTCAGCCGCTACTTAAGTGTAGCAAAAAGCGAATAAAAGAGAAGCAGCAAATTTCCTCGCAACATTAGGAAATACCTTCCCTAAATTCAACATATGGTCCTTCGAGCCGGATACTCCAAGGAAGTTCATGTTCAGAAAACAAAAATCATCAAAAAGCTGAATCGAGGAACATATAAGGTAAGTGGGCTATCCAATTCCTTCTTAATATTTCCCATTTATTTTATTCCATTCAGTTTGACTTAACACAGTGTACATTTCTCAATTTTCTCTATTGCAATCTAAAGTAATTAAAATGAATATAGATCAATTAATTAGCAAACGCGGCAGTCTAAAGGCTAAGCTAACTAAATTCATTAAACACATAAGTAATATTGATGACAATTTTTCATTGTCTGAATTAAAATTGCGGCTAAATAAATTCATGCCTATTTTAGAGGAGTTCGATAATATTCAACAAAACATTGAATCAAAAAATGATTCAGAAGAGCAAGAAATAGAAAGAGATTCTTTTGAAAACGAATATTATCGGATTGTATCCACTACCCAAGATATTATTTGTAATCGCGAAAATAAAGTAGCAAATAAATCTTATTCCACTAATTCTCAAATTAAACCTGTTAATGTGCAATTACCGATAATTAATTTGCCATTATTCAACGGGAAATATGAACAGTGGTTGGGTTTTCATGATTTATTCAGATCCCTAATACACGAAAAACATGAATTAGACGATATTCAAAAATTCCAATATTTAAAATCTTCTGTAAAGGGAGATGCAGCTCGCGCTATAGACTCATTACCTTTAACACCTGAAAATTACATTTTAGCATGGAATATTTTAACTGAACGCTTTTCTAATAAAAGACTTATCATACAGAGCCATATAGATGCAATATTCAATATACCAGTTGTCACAAAATATTCGGCAACTTCTTTAAGGTATTTATTAGATGAATTGATAGCAAATTTACGAGTTTTAAAGCAGTTAGAAATGCCGACGGATAAGTGGGATGGCTTACTAATCAAAATAATCACATCTAAATTAGATTATAACACAGTTAGTGAATGGGATGCAACATTGGATAACAATTTTCCAACATTTGACAATCTTTTAAATGTTTTAACCCGCAGATGCGAGAGATTATTGTCACGCGAACGAAATCAATCAAATATAGTGGTCCACAAAAATTCTAATTCACTAAATTCAAATCAAAAATTTGAGAACAAATTTTCAGATCAAACGATGCACGTGTCAACTAAAAATCTTAATTGTATTTTGTGCAAACATTCTCATCATTTATTTCAATGTAAGGAATTTAAAAACCTCAATGTAAATAGCCGCATTGAATTAATTAATAAACACAAAATATGTAAAAATTGTTTAAAGACAAATCATACAACTGAAAAATGCTTCTTAAGCAAATGCAGAAATTGCAATGAAAAACATAATACCTTACTGTGTAACACAATGAGAAATACTATCATAAATGAAGGTACGGAATTTCCGTCAACTTCCACAACAATAGCGACATCATCAATGTCACAATCTCAAATTTTATTGTCTACTGTAGTAGTAATGATCAATGACAGAAATAATAAACTTCATTACTGCAGAGCTTTATTAGATTCAGGGGCTCAAGGAAACTTTATCTCTGAAAAGTTAACAAACAAATTATGTTTAACACCAAAAAACATTAATGTACCCGTATCAGGTATCAATAATACAAGATCACATATTTCAAAATTAGTCGATGCAACAATCAAATCGCGAATTAATTCATTTAAATTAAACTTAAAATGTTTTGTAGTATCAAAGGTTACGGAAAATTTACCGTCTTATAGTTTTGATATAACTTCGATAAACATACCACAAAATTGTGAACTTGCCGACCCTGAATTCAATAAATGTTCAGAGGTTGATATGATAATAGGTGCTGAATTTTATTTTGAGTTATTTGCTCACGGACAAATCAGAACGTGTAGAAATGGACCTGTTTGGCAAAAGACGCATTTTGGGTGGATTGTTGGAGGCAAAATAATTTATCCAAATAAGCAAAACGAATTGCGTTCTACAACATGCAATTTAAATATAGTAGACATTGATAAAATTATTGAGAAATTTTGGGAAATTGAAAACTGCCCTACCAAAAATGATAATACAAGTACAGAAAATGCATGCGAGTCTCATTTTTTGTCTACTTATACGCGAACACCTGAAGGCAGATTCACAGTGAAAATACCATTTAAACAAAACTCTCCAATACTAGGAAACTCGATCAATCAAGCATACTCCCGATTATATTCTCTTGAACGTAAATTGAAGAAAAATGAACGATTACGACTCGAATATACAGCTTTTTTGGACGAATATATTAAACTCGGTCACATGGAAGAAGTTCCAAAAACAGAAACGGCAAAAAGAGATAGCGAAGTTTACTATTTACCTCATCATGCCGTTATAAACGAAAATAGTACCACAACAAAATTGCGCGTTGTTTTTGACGGTTCTGCCAAAACAAGTACAGGCGTAAGCTTAAATGAAATTCAATTAGTAGGTCCTACCATACAACAGGATTTATTTTCAATTCTTCTTCGATTTCGATCACACAAGTATGTTTTAAAGGCGGACATAAAAAAGATGTACAGACAAATAGAAATTAATGACAAACAACAAGATTTCCAGAGAATTCTTTGGAGATTTAATGTACTAGATGAAGTTAAAACATATAAATTAAAAACCGTCACTTACGGAACGTCTTCTGCACCTTTTTTGGCAGTCCGTTGTTTATATCAGTTAGGTTTGGACAATAAACAGTTGTACCCAAACTTATTTGATATTATAACAAAGGATTTTTATGTAGACGACCTACTTACAGGAGCGAATAATGTACAAGAACTCGTAGATATAAAGAACAACCTGATCAAAATATTAAATTCGGGAGGATTTGAGCTAAGTAAATGGGCTTCTAATTCAAATTCAATATTACCCACTAATTCGAATGATTCATTTCCATTAAATTCAGATGAGGAATCTAAAACACTAGGGCTATTATGGAATCAAAATTCAGATACATTTAGATATTCAATTAATGTAACTACAAACAATAGGAAAATTAAAATAACAAAGCGTTACATCTTGTCTAAAATTGCACAAATTTTTGACCCTTTAGGTTTTTTAGGGCCTTTAATAATACTTGCCAAATTAACTTTGCAGAAACTATGGATGTTAAAGCTTGATTGGGACGATGCAGTACCTTGTCACATATTAACGCTTTGGTCAAATTTTTCTACTCGTTTACCGATTGTTAATCAAATAACAGTGCCGCGAAACATAATACCAAAGGCAGATGAATCGCTTGAAATTCATGGTTTCTGTGATGCATCGGAGGAGGCATACGGTGCCTGTCTCTACATAAGAAGTAAATTGGATGATAATAATTACTCAATTAATTTAATATGCGCAAAATCTAAGGTCGCACCATTGAAAGCTTTATCATTGCCACGTTTAGAGCTCACAGGCGCTTTACTCCTTGCTAAATTATTACATTCGACATTAAATTCACTCAACTTAAACTTTGAGAAAACTTATCTATGGACAGACTCAAGTATAGTATTAGCGTGGATAAATGCAGAATCAAAAAGTTGGCAAAATTTTGTAGCTAACAGGGTATCAGAGATACAATCTTTGACAAATATATCAGATTGGCGTCATGTTAGCACAAAACATAATCCAGCTGATTTGATTTCACGCGGTATAACAGCATCAGAACTTAAAGAATCAGTTCTTTGGTGGAACGGTCCTGAGTGGTTGTGCAAACCTAAATCTCTATGGCCAAAGTCTGATATAAAAGTAATTAGCAACATCCCCGAGAAGCGAAAAACTGTAGTTTTAACGACACAGATTAACACATTATCTATAAGTAATTTCATGAATAAATATTCAGAATTCTCAACTTTACAGCGGGTGTTCGCTTACTGTTTACGTTTTGTACAAAATTGTCGGAATAAAAATTCTAAAATTAAATTATCATATTTAACAACAAACGAACTGCAACAATCTCAACTAAAAATTATTTCACTTCTACATTCTGAAGCGTTCAAACATGAAATTGGTCAATTCAAGAAAGGACGAATTATTTCAAATAGTGACTTACTGCCACTTAATCCATTTATAGATAATTTTGGTATTTTGCGGGTGGGCGGTCGACTATTAGAATCAAATTTACCATTTAATGTAAAACACCCGATAATACTTCCAAAGAATAATCATATTACTAATCTAATTATTCAACAAGAACATAAACGGCAATTACACGCAGGTACCCAATTAACACTGGCATCTTTAAGGCAAAGGTTTTGGCCAATAGCAGGGCGACAAGTAGTGCGTAAAATTATAAGGCAATGCGTTGCTTGTTTCCGTACAAAACCTGTAACCTTAGAACAATTGATGGGAAATATTCCTGCTACGCGTTTGCAACCTTTGCGACCATTCACTAACTGCGGTATAGATTATGCAGGCCCTATTCCTTTGAAGGCAGGACCGTTGCGTTCATCAAAGGTTGTAAAATCTTATATTGCATTATTTATTTGCTTTAGTACAAAAGCTGTACATTTAGAGTTGGTGAGTGACCTCACGACTGACGGTTTTCTAGGTGCTTTGAAACGTTTTATGTCACGAAGAGGGAAGCCGTCCAATATGTACTCAGACAATGGTACCAATTTTGTGGGTGCCAAAAATGATTTGAAATAACTAAGTGATTTATTACATTCTCAACAATTCATCAAAAACGTAACTGAATCCTTAGCACACGAAAGCATAACTTGGCATTTTATTCCTGCAAAATCCCCTCATTTCGGTGGAATTTGGGAAGCCGGTATAAAGTCAGTAAAAATTCATTTGCGCAGAATAATCGGGAATTCCATTTTAACATTTGAAAAAATGTACACAGTGTTAAGTCAAATTGAAGCTTGTTTGAATTCTCGTCCCTTAATACCTCTTTCCAATGACCCTAACGATTTCCAAGTTCTTACGCCGTCCCATTTCCTTATTGGGAGCCCACTGACTTCGACTGCAGATCCAGACATCACAAATTTACCTACAAATAGATTATCCAATTGGCAACATGTTCAACAAATGCTACAGCATTTCTGGAAAAGGTGGCATTCGGAATATCTGAATACATTACAGCAACGAACAAAATGGAGAAAATCAATGCCTCCTATAAAACCTGGCGACATGGTTATTCTAAAAGAAGACAACATCCCTCCTTTGAATTGGGCACTAGGACGAGTTGCTGACGTGCATCCTGGAAAGGACGGAATAGTGCGTGCAGTGTCAGTGAAAACAAAAAATGGATTTGTGACTCGTGCTATAACGAAATTATGTTTGTTACCGATAGACAATTAAAAACAATCTTATTGGAAGATATTCTTTCAAGGGGGCCGGCATGTTGGAATTCCCAACATCTGGTGGGTCGGTCCTTTGTCGGTCATTAGATTTAAGATAAGTTAAGGGTACATATTTCATTTATTGTAGCTTTCTTGGAACCCCATCCACTTAGTGCTAGTGCATTTATTATATCCTATTTAGCAAATTCATGAATAGAAAAGGTTCCAAGAAAGTGATTAAATAAGTTACATAGAAACATTTGGAAAACACATGATTGTAGAGGGGTAATTGCCACCCCACTACACAAAAATACGGGCAACCATCATTCTGTAAGTTTGATGGTGAAAAAGTTAGTATTAAATTATCATTTGAGCTGTAAAGACAATACCTGTAAATAGAGATGTATATTTGTTGATATAGTGATTTATTGAACATTAGACTTTTCATGGGATCCACAGACACATAAATTAAACCCCTATCTCAGCCGCTACTTAAGTGTAGCAAAAAGCGAATAAAAGAGAAGCAGCAAATTTCCTCGCAACATTAGGAAATACCTTCCCTAAATTCAACACGGACTTTAACGTATGCTTTTCCAGTGCGCATGCAAACATTTATGAATTCGTCGTAGAGTTGAAGGTATTTATTGTGGAAGCACAAATATGTATATCGCAGCTAGCTCGCGCGCTAGTCGTATACTCACCCTAGCGGCTTTAAGCGACTTTGCGCGCTAGTCGTCGAACGCCTGAATTTCCAATTGCTTCCATAGCTCTCTTATGAGTTCTGTTCTTATTTATAAATAGTGACCGACACAGAGGGGTGTGAACTACCTGCAGATTTATTATTATGAATACAACCAGTCTGTTTATTGTCACCATGAAATCATAAAAATGCAGCGTTTTATTTTCATTATTATTCAAGTATTTCTCAACATAGTGACATAGTTAGAGATTTAATGTATTAAACTAACAAAAATCAAACCTAAATCTTCATTTTATTCAATAGGTATTCACCCATTTATATGTTACCTAATGGTAATATTTTGTACAGTTGATTAGCGATTATATGTTTTGATTTCAAACTAGATGAATAGGACTAGGAAACTAATAATTTTCGAAGTAACTAATAGTCACAATGTCTTGAGTAATTAGTAGCATCTATAATTTTATAACTTCATATTATATAAAAATTATTCTGTGTTTCTTTTTGGTTTATTTTTCACATACGACAAAATGCTCAGGGTTGGCTATGATCAAATGAAAATAATTTAAGATTACCTTTAAATTTATGAAAAATTTTATGAAAATACTCTATTCTCAGTACTTTATTAACAACTTTCGAATTAACCATTCCCACAATGGTTCGGGGAATCAGTGATATCGCAAATGAAAGTTGTTAATAAAGTACTGAGGATAGAGTACTACTGAACAGAAAGTCAATCTCTTTCCGAAAGAAATCAATTCAAAACAATAATCTTAGTAAGGAAAATAAGCACACACTGTTTCTTCTATGTATAATACCACTAATTTTAGTACAAAAAGTGACTGCAGTTTCGACAGTTAGACTGTCATTCTCAAATGTTAACATAGTAAGTTATCACTGAGCAGTAAAAAAATGCCGTCCATAGGATTTACCCCATATTTGAGGATAATAATAAACAAAAATTTGCATCTATTACTTTATTTGGGACCAATTTCAAATGAAATAGCTAACATTATTTCTAAACATGATCTAAAAATTGCCTTTAAAACAGAGTTTGAGGATAATAATAAACAAAAATTTGCACCTATCATTTTATTTAGGACCAATTTCAAATGAAATAGCTAACATTATTTCTAAACATGATCTAAAAATTGCCTTTAAAACAGAGTTCAAAAACTCAAATATTCAAATTGAAACAATCAGGAACATGCTCAGATTTTGATAGGGTAACTCTCTCAATATATATTAGGTATAGAGATTATTTGAGATCCTTTAATTCTCAAAAATCAGATACCACCTTTGGTAATCATCTTTCTGGACATAAGCACTATTTTTCGGATATTAATGAACGAGAACCTTACGTCTCTGTACAAAACGCTCAAAATCAAATTTATTAGAGTGACTTGGTATCTTCAAACACCAAAATGATTCTGCAATTTGCCTACTTAATGACCAAGTGAACCTTATCCATTCCAGCCTATTTAAGGTTATTAATAATTTTATTCAATAGACCGAGGTATTTCCAGACTATGTAAATTAGTTCTGCGAATAATGTAGTGAATTAGTAATATTCTAGTATAGCATTTACCTCCTGATAGTACAGATATTGTATACACTGTTAGAATATACATTGTATACAGCGTTTGTTTATTCCCGTTAACAATATGAGGAATTACCATAAGCTAACGGCTACAACAATCAATTATTTAATATGGTAATCAATATTTTCGTATACGTTGTTCATACAAAAGGAGAAGAAAACAGAATAACAACTATGCTTTGAAAGACACATGAGAAAAAGAAAAAATCAATTAAAACTTGTAACTATGTGTGAAAAAAAAATGAAATATGATTTATTTCATTACAAATGAACCAAAGATATTTTATTATTTTTCATAGACTACTATTTTCTTTGTCAAGAGTTCAATATTGTGCTTCTTTGTGATGAAAATTGATATGAGAATAAGAACAATAATACGGTAGGAGAGGAATTCATGACTGCACTCTTAACTGAATCAGATTTTGGATATGATATAAATAATGAACTTTCTCAATCAATTACCCTGTATGAAATAGAGGTAATTTTCTTTGCTACCCGGAATCATAAAATAAGATAACATTAATTTGTAATATTTTCGACAATCCAGGAGTACTAGTAATAGTTCAATAGCCACAATCCAATATTTTCTCGAACGCATTTCTCTGAAAGTAAGTAAGTAAAAGTAGTAATAAACTGACCCGAAAATATTAAATCTCTAGGTAGTTTGTACCCTCAACTGTGTCTGCAACTATTTGGCAATACGAATATAAATTATGAATAAGTTATAGTGGGAAGTGGAATATTAACTCATTTGCCTACACCTATTCTGAATTCTACAATGCGTTATCAAAAAGTTGATGAATCAGGGCTGTTAAAATATCTAGAAATCGAGATTTTTAATTGGAACATCTATATATTTTTAATTTGGTTAGATTTCGAGTCTAATTTAATTATTCTCATATAATAAAGATTCTTGACCCAGGTATGAATTATATATTTCCCGAGAATTTATATATAATTATTCTCATAACAAGAATACTCTTTAAAACGATGAATTCGAACATTCTTTCACCTGTCTTTCACAATTTGGGAAAGATGAATGAAAATTGAATACTGCGATTCAAACAGAAGACTCGCAAATGAAATTGATCCAATTCTGAACCACAATACAAAATCAATTGAATATTTAATGTTCATCGTTCACGATACTAATTCATGATATGTCACCAATTTCTATTAATTTTTCAGAAACATGTATATCTTCAAAAGAACTTTGGAAGACAGATACAACAATAAGGAAAATTCACCTTAATTTTGAATTATTCGCTTAAATTTCCATACATCTGCGAATAATTTGGAAGAAGTTTACGAATACTATCACTCAGACTACATGGAAAATAAAAATGACTGAAACAATGGAACTAAAAATGCAATTGCTGTTAGTATCAAGATAAACAATTCATTCACAAATTGAGCAACATTCAACACTGATTTGGGAACCATCGATGTTTCCATTCAGTCATCTTAATTTGAATATTTGATCTGTTGATGTTCCAAAATTATTTTTTAAAGTTTTCTTGATACTATAGTATTATTTGTTTAATTCAAACTTATGTATCATTGACCAGTATATTTGTCGGAAGTGCGAAATAGATTTGTTGCAAGAAATTAGTGATATTGAACAATGTATCGGGTGTTTTTCTTATATCAAGATAATGAAACTTTTTTAATAAAGGAACTAAGAATAATGTGATTTCATTCATTGACAAAAATGAAGTCGGCAATATAAAATGTACAAATTCTAATGATTTGGGAAAAGATTAATATTTTGGTAATAATGACTTCAATTGCAACCCAGACATAGGATCATAATTTGAAGGCCACATTGAATGAACAACTGTTCGAGTGGATCACAATCGAACACATCTCTGAAAATTTTGATCTTGTCGAACAAATTTGTGAAACACAAGGCAGAACATAGAGATGTATTTATGTGGAACTAACTGAATATGCTACTTTTAAATTTTGTGAGAAAAGTTAGGAAGGGCAATCAAAATCAAGAAATCGAAATGATTCTTTTGTTGCATATGACTGAAATAGACAAATCTTATAAAACTAACATCACACACAATAAATTTTGAGGATAATGGAAGAAATTTAAACATAAATACAGTGATCCATTTGATTTGAAAACAAAATATTACCTCAATACAGAAGCTAACAAAGGGGTAACCCTTTTCATTGTATGCAGCTCACCAAATAAGTGTTTAGATAATCCTATTCCTGTCTATACAACGTCATGCCAAAGTCGCATCATATAAGAGATATTGTATTTCGTGTATGTCAGGTACATATTATTAACCGCGACATTTATTTAAATATTGTGTTAGAGCACATCTTATTTATAGAAATATGAAATGTATCGTTGGAAAAGATGTTGCAAAATTTATAGATTAACCTGATTGCAAAGTTTGAGATTGAAATATAAACCAAAATTTTGTTTCGGCTGTCATTATTTTTTCAGTATGAGTATTTCCCTCAATTAATGTAATGTTATAGAAATTTGGAGTTTATTGTTGGAAAAGATGTTGCAAAATTCATGGGTTAGCTTGCTTGCAAAGCTTGAGATTGAAATATAAACAAAGTTTTATTTCGGGTGTCATAGTTTCTTTATTATGAGCTTTTCCCTCAATTAATGTAACATTATAGAAAGTTGGAGTTTATCGTTATAATAGATATTGCAAAATTCATAGGATAACCTGATTGCAAAGCTTGAGATTGAAATATAAACAAAATTTTGTTTTGGTTGTCATTATTTTTTCATTATAAGCGTCTCCCTAAATCAATGTAATGTTATAGAAATTTGAAGTTTATAGTTGGAAAATATGTTACAAAATTTATGGGTTAGCTTGCTTGCAAAGCTTGAGATTGAAATATAAACAAAGTTTTATTTCGGGTGTCATAATTTCTTTATTATGAGCTTTTCCCTCGATTAATGTAACGTCATAGAAAGTTGGAGTTTATCGTTGGAATTGATATGGCAAAATTCATAGGTTAACCTGAGTGCAAAGCTTGAGATTGAAATATAAACAAAATTTTGTTTCGGTTGTCATTATTTTTTTGGTATAAGCATTTCCCTCAATTAATGTAATGTTATACAAATTTAGAGTCTATCGTTGGAAAAGATGTTAGAAAACTTATGGGTTAACTTGCTTGCAAAGCTTGAGATTGAGATATAAACAAAGTTTTATTTCGGGTGTCATAATTGTTTTCAAAGTAGCTCCAGATTGTATATAACAAGTAATATGATACGAAATTATGGTCAAGATACTGCGTATTATTTATTTGAAAATATCAATTTGAAAAGTATTTTACTTTTATTTTCTTATCCTTGTGTCCGAAATACTCTAAAAATATTTAATAATTATCTTATCTTGAGAATTTTCCGTCTAGCATTATAATGAATCAAGTAGCCAAACTTGATGCCAAATACCTAAGTTTTTGTAGTCGAAATCAACGTTTAAGATATTAAGATTTACTAAACGTAAATTTTGAAGTCACGCGGTACTATGTTGTGTAGTCGAAGTTTACGTTATATGTCGCGCAAGTTTGGCTACGTAGCCAAACTTGACGCCTTGTAGTCAAACTTTACGGTAAGTACCACATCGTGTAGCCGAAGTTTACGCTTTACATATATATATATATATACATATATACATAAATATATATATATATATATGTCAAACGACGACTTCTGGGTCATTTTGTACCCTATACATTTTCTTACAGAAATGGGTATACATTTGGTTTTACTTCACAATTGGCGCATATTTACTTTTATGTATACGTTTTTTTTAATTTTGCAATGTACAGTGATGTATTGACGTGTTCCGGGACATTAATACAAATATCAAGATAATAACTTAAAGCTCGTGTACATACTTATTTCAAATTGCTAGGATCTTACATATATTGTTTTCTGAACGTAAACAGTAATTTTCTCAAATATGTATACTACAATAAACAAGAATTTTGAAGAAGTATATTTTTGGTAGTTGTTTCTCTAATGGCGACTTCCGGGACAACTAAATATATGGGATCATGCTTTTACAAATCAAAGACCTATTTTGACTCAATATCTTTCGATAAAATAGAGACCACACTTCTAAAAAAATCTGTTTTGTAGATTAGAACATAGTGGACATAATAGTATTTCTTGCATTATATACGTTGGAGGAGCGAACATGAAAATAAATATTTGAATATTCAAATTGTCATTTGTTTATTATTTGCCCTACAAATTTTCTTACAGAAATGGGTATACATTTGGTTTTCCTTCACAATTAGCCCATATTCACCTTTATGTATACTTTTTTGTAAATTTTTCAACGTACAGTGTCGTATCGACGTGTTCCGGGACATTAATATGAAATTCAGGATAATAACTTAAAGTCCTTATTCATACTTATTTCAAATTGCTAGGATCTCGCATATATTGTTTTCTAAACATAAACATCAATTGTCTTGTATATGTATAGTACAATAAATTGGAATAAAAAAAAAATCTTTTTGGTGGTTATTTCTCCAATGGCGACATCCGGGACAACTGAATATATGGGTTCATGCTTTTATAGATCAAAGACCTATATTGACTCAATATCTTTCGATAAAATAAAGACCCCTTTAAAAAAAATAGTTTTTTAGATTGGAACATAGTGGACATGATAGTATTTTTTACATTATATACGTTGTGGGTTCGAACAAGAAAATAAATATTTAAGTAATTCTGTTGTTATTGTTTGTTATCAATCAACAACAACAAATACTATTAGCCATGAAAATGAATTCTTAGTATTAGATAATCAGGCAAACTGTAAAAGCACAAAAATTGCATATTTTCAGAAATGCTCATTTCCGAGCAAAATATTGTAATAGTTTACGACTAATTTCATTTATTGAAGTTTACCTAGATTAGCATGTTGAAAAACATTTTCCTACTACCGCCCATGAAGTACTAACTTCACTTCACAAAGATAAATTTTACGTACTATGGCATAAAAAAATTCTTTACGCAACAGTGCGTAAAGTGACGTTAATAAGGGTAAAAATACTACTAGTGTTTCATGATTCATGATTCAAAAAAGTTGCTTTACACATTTGCGAACAAATTTTTTTCAACTACCGTGAAATATATCTTTTAAAATAGAACATTTTTTCTGAAATGATGCATCTTGTAAAGACCGAGAGAGGCGGCCAACATATATTACCACAGTTGCCATGGCGACCGCCGGCCGCTATTGTCGAGGGCTAGGATGACATCGAAATTTGACAAAACACACGTTAGGTAGATAGAAAATACAAAACGATACGACTTTTCCGAAATTGGTTTGAGGTGGGAATTGGGAGTTAAAAGTTTGAAGAGTCTGATTCGATACCAATTTTCTGGCCAGTACTATTCTCTAAACTAAGAGAATTCGACGAAAACAGGTATATTTTGGCATGTCCAGACCCATTATTTTTTCAGCCTTATTGGCGTTACTCTACGCACTAGTGCGTAAAGAATATATTTTACGAACTAGTGTGTAAAATTTAACTTCAAACACTGCACGGCGAGCGTTATTCCTTTGCTGGCGGTAGTAGGAAAAAAGTAAGTTTTGGGCAGGACCTGTCAAAATATACCCGCTTTCGTCGAAATCTCCTACATTGGAGAATACGACTGGCGGGAAAATATGTACCGAATCAGAATCTAATTACTTTTAACTTCCAATTGCCAGTTCAGACTTAGGTCAGTATGCTCCCACTCAACGGAAAACCCTCAGAACAACAGAAACAACTACTCCGAGGAAACACGCCCATAGCACTTCCGGCATTGAACTACACTTTTTATCTCTCAATTGTTCGTTGTGAGAAAATATGAAAATGTTTGTTTCCACTATCACCTGCCATATTGCCACCCCTGTGAAGATATTCGTAATCTAAACTAACCACCTGAAGAGCCCCAACATGTCGTAACCTGTAGTGAACTGACTCAGGATCCCTATGCCTTCAGCCACGTCAGGACAAGGATCTATACAGGGGTTATTATATTCCTGTAGCACGTTGGTGATCTTCTCAAGCAATACATTTGTTTTTAGGTTCTTTCAACATACCAAATACAGAATGATTTCTCGTTTCCATCAAAATTGTCTCATAGTTTAATAAACTATTGCAGAAATGTTTTCTTTGGGTGGAACCCCATTTATTCTGAATTCTGTCAGGATATTTGATGAACCCTAACTATTGGATTAAGAAAAGATGTAGGTAGTACGTAACATTTATTGAAAAATGAAGATAGAAAATATTTCTTCTTTATAACATACATGAAAATGTGTAGATATGTTAGGACTAGTAAAAACTATTGGGACAAACAAAATGTCCTCTGGCCATTTAAATTATGCATTTGCATTATTTTAAACGGAATGCCGTATATATTTTTATGACTTTGAAAAATATTGAGGGCATTCTATTATTAAAAAAAGCATGTTTGTTCTCTGTATCTCGAAAACGAGATGTTCAATTGTTTTTCCGAGAGTTGGATTAATCCAACAGAAAAGTTGAATGGAAATTTTTTTATGTAACATTTTTTCCAGCATGGAAAATGAAAAGTGAGGTGAGAATTGCTGGTAGAACACCCTGCACAGGGTGTTGGAAAAAAAACGTATATCTTTACTGGAAAAAATTGAAAAAATTTTCAATAAGGGTCTGACACTATACAAAATTCTTCAAAAACACGGTTCTCATAAATTCACATGGTATCATAATGATTCGGATGCTAATAGTCTTTTACATTGAATTGAATTTGAAGGAATACAATTTAGCCATGTAAAAATTAGGAAGTCAATTTAAATTTAAAAGCGTATGGAACTAAAATGCTTTTAAATGATTTCAAATGCAGACTTATACCATATAAATGAAATTGTAACTTGAATGAACAATGTTTTCTTGTTGAAAAATTTTACTTGTTCCACTTGCAAAATTGATTGTAGTTCCTAAAAAATAAGGTAGAACAACATATTACACATCAGATTGGTTATCGAAGAAATACATGCATGAATTTATTTCGGAATCTCATATAATAGCAGTCTATAAAATAATTTTTTTGTGTATTATGAATTGAAAAGTTTTCATTCCAATTCAAGAGAAGTACCTAGATGATTTTCTGTAGAGCTTAGAAATAATTTGAGTCGATGAGATAATTCATTATCAGAAGTTTTACATTAAAATACAATGCAACTCAATATCTATTAGAATTGTACTAAAGTTGGATTTGTATAAGACCTGGCCCTTGTAATAAGAATCTGTTTCCATATAAATACAAGGATATTAGTATTTAAGCAGAACTATCTTATAGATCGAGTATCAATTCTATTCAATTCAATTGTTTTCAATTTCTTACACACTATATTTTACACCGAACAAGAAGAGGACATTATTATATTCACGAAGCAAAATTGTTAAATAGTGCAATGCGAAGCCGATGGTCCGTTTATGATGCGCGAAGGGTACCTGGGTCGCCCCTTTATTAGAGATTATGATTTATGGATTGCTCGCTACACTCTCTGTCACATTATAAATTCAACAAATAAACTATGTAATAAAGATTTGTTTGGGAAAACAGAACTTACGTCCGTCGAACTATGAAAAACTAACAATCTGCTTTGATAAGATGATAGAATTGCCTCCCTCGAACTCTATAATTTCAAATTCAACAAACTACGTATTACAAATATGTTTGGGAGAAGAGAACGTATGTGCGTGGAACTATGGAAAACCAACAATTAATAATATGATTTAATCATCGAAACCCTCGAACTCAATCATTTTCAACGCCGTTATACCCCGTTGTACTCATCTGTTGTTTCCTAATGTAATATCGTTAGAAAAATCGATGGTGGAAGCCGTTACTTTATGGGAATTTATCATTTTGATTATATGAAAGAATAACTACTTTGTTTTTATACCACTCTTATTAATAATAATGTGAAAACGTAACTATAGTTTCAACACCGAAGTGCCATTATCAAACAATTAGAAAATTATGAAGAAATCAACTAAAACAGTTCAAATATAAATAGAGTAGAGTAAAGTAGGGTTGAGATTAAGGTATCAACGGAAATTCCAAAAATAGGTAGATCCTAGGAAAGAACAGTATTACATAGTAAACATAGCAACAATTTGTGAATTAGTGTGATTATAATGTAATATTCTAAGAATTATTTAAAGAGCGGTTTGAAAGACAGTACAGTATTACATAGTTAACAAGGTAACAATTTGTGAATTAGTGTTATTATAATTTAATATTCTAAGAATCATTTTAAGAGCGGTTTGGGAGACACTTTGAAATAGGTCTAACTGATCATTGAGGATATTCTTATTAGAGTTTTTGACACCTCTATAAATCTCTATTACTATCGTTAGTGTTAGCATCCAAAATTAACTTTTTACTTATACGAACTAGAAACATTTCCACGACAAAATCAGAATATAAGCGAAAAGGGTTCAGGTCACATACTTTCTTTCAAAAAATATTTAGATCTAAAAAATGACCTAGTAAAAGGTCAAACAGTAGACGCTCGAATATACTGCGAGAAAAAGAGGCAGCTTTGGAGAGGATAATCGAAATCATAAAGCTTTTAGCTGGTCAGAATTTTATTTTTAGGGGATCTTCTGAAAAATTATTCTACTCAAACGAAGGAAATTTTCTCTCAAGTTAGTGGAGTGTATTTCTAACTTTGATAATAAACTATTAGAACACATTGCTCGAATTCAAAATGCTCAGCATGCCCCATTATCTGGGCCTTAATATTCAAAATGAATTGATCAATTTAATTTCTGAAAAAACTAAAACAATTATAGTCGATTTCCTAAAACAATCTAAATACTATTCTGTGATTCTAGATTGTACACGTATCTCACACAAAGAACAACTTACTGTTATTGTAAGATTTGTTTATTTTAACACGTCAAGAAAACTTGCTGATAATTTTTAGGTTTGTTACACGTAACTGATACTACTGGACAAGAGTTAGCAACTTATTTGTTGAATTTCCTAAAGTCATCCAATATTGAACTGGAAGGTTTACAAGTCCAAGGATATGATAATGTTGCAAACATGAGAGGAAAAAATAAAGGCGTTCAAAAAAATATATTGGACATGAATCCTCGTGCGTTTTACGTTTCGAGTTTGGCTCACACACTTAATTTAGTAGTAAATGGTGCCGATAAAAGCTCATTGAGAATCTCAAACTTTTTTTCTATTATTCACGAGATGTATGTATTTTTTCGGCATCAACTTCACGTTGCGATATCATTACGAACCAGATACCTACTTTGACTTTAAACCTCTTTCAAATACGCGATGGAATGAAGAGTTGATGCTATAATACCTCTTCGCTCTAATTTTAATAAAATTTACGAGGCATTATACACTATTTTTATCAATGACAAGTATGACAGTGACGCAAGGAACATGACGAATACATTAATGTTAAAACTAAAGACTTATGGGTTCGTATGTTCAGTTGTAATATGGAACAACATTTTATCCAAAATTAATACTGTTATCAAAAACTTTGCAAAAGTCAGACGTTATTCTTTCAGAGGCGGTCAAAATGATCGATCTGGTCTAAAAAGATTTAGGCGTATACAGTGCATCGGAATAATTGCTACTTGATTCAAAATAAATTGCTGAAGATTTAGAATGTGGACCTGAATTCGCCGAAACTGCTTGTTCACGTCCCCGAAAAATACATTTTGATTATGGGGCTGCAGATGAGCCCATATTAGACCCGAAAACAAAATTTAAAGTAAATTTTCATATTTTGCTACTTAGCATGGCGATCTTACAATTAAACGAAGGATTCGATTTATTAACAGAACACAACAAGTTTTCATTTTTGCAAGATATTGATAGTTGGAGGGCATTGGATAGATACCGAAAAAAGCACAATGTTTCAACATAGAACAAAAGTTAACATATGAAAATGGATCAGATATTGACGGGGAAGATCTATTTATTGCTGCCTTCATTTTTTATGAATAAAGTTCACTCGATGTATCAAATTATATTTATTCCAATAATCGAATGTCCGTGTTCTCGAATGTGTCTACATCTTTACGTATATATTTAACACTTGTGACAGTAGCAGCAGACGAAAGGTCCTCTTCAAAATTGAAATTAGTAGTAAACTATTTACGATCAACCATGACCCAAGATAGATTGATTGGCTATAATAAGTATCGAATCGAAAGTCAATTACAAAGCAGACGATATCATTGGAAAGTTTGGCAACTTTAAAGCCAAAAAAATTGAATTCGATATTTGCAAATTTTGCCAACTTTACTTGTAGAGTAAGTATTAAATTTAAAAAATGGAACACAAAAATTAAATTTATTTTTTTGTTGGCAATGAGGGTCTCAGGCTGATTTTTGCACTCCGGTGCATAATATGGTTAAGACGGCCCTGGTTGGTTGAATCCCATATCAAAATTAAAATGAAGGACAAATTGAATAATGTTATTATTATTCTCTTCATATAAATTACTTTCTAAGCTTGGGACCACTAAGACTACCAATAACAATCAGGGAGGTACAATTTTGTATAGAGGACACCGATTGCTTTCGAGAAAAGTAATAAAAGATCAAGATCCGTTTTAAAAAAATTCAAGATGACTTGCTTATCTCGAAAACATTACTCCGAAAATGTAAATATTCTGCGAGGTAGACTGGAAAAGTTGCCTTAATAATATACAGGGTGAGCGAAACTCGATGTCTCAGCAGTATTATAAGAAAAAAAAAACAATGGAAACAATTTGGAAAGAGGTACTTAAATAGGATTGAGCAAGGTCCATTTCAGCCAAATTTGCATATTTTCCCAAATTTGGAAACTGAAATAACGACTCCATTGAATTTATTCCGGAAGCACACCTATATTTTGCATATTTAAAAAAAGCAAATTTTTCGGTACCTACACGTTTTGTAAAGGAAACAATTTGCATCTTCTTCCGTTAAAAAATTATAAGCAATTTTGTCGTATCGATAGTTAATTAAACATTGTCACGTAATAATCAAGATTATTACTAATCATTGATTGAACATTAAAAAACAGATATGCTCACGATGAACTATCTAGAGAAATATTACGTAAGGCTTTAGTAGGAGAAGTAGAACGGAGTTCTTTCTGTGGTACTAGTGGTAACATATTATATGTTCTTTAATGTTTAATTAATAATTAATACTAATTGATATCAATAATGTTTGTTAGCACACAAAGTTGTAACTACGTCTACGTGACAGCAAGCCGCGCGGCATCGTCAATACCAGGGCGCGGCAGCTCAAAGCAAGGCGGCGCGACGGCCTCAAAAAAGCGCTGGTATAAGTGCGGTGGCTCACTCCTCGATTTCTTGATTTTGTGATAAATCGCAGCGATATAAAATCACACTACTTATTTGTGGAGTGCTCACTCATTGAAGATATTATTATCGTAATATTAGTTTGTAGTTCAATTTATTCTATCACTGCGAAATACCCGGAACTAAGACTTTTGTAGAAGTCAAAGCTTTTTAGTACAGTCTGCCACCATTCATAAACAATGTTCAATTAACCACAGAAGCGACAAAATTGCTCATAATTTTTTATCGGAAGAAGATTGAAATGTTTTTAATACAGTTTTTTCAGAAAAATAAGCTCTTTTTGGATATGCAAAAATATAGGTAAGTAGTAAGTTTCCGGCATCTAGTTTTCAAATGTGGATAAATATGCAAATTCGGCTTATAATTTCAGAACCTCCGTTTTCCGTTTTTTTCCTATAATAGAGCTGAGACATCGTGTTTCGCTCACCCTGTATGATTCATTTTCCGAATCTACGGAATAACGCCAAAAAAAATTCATCAATTTTCAAATATCTCATCAACCCATAAAAACATCCGAGATATATTTTTGATACATATTGACATGTGACATGTCCACGCCTTAGAATTTTCGCAGTTCTATGCTTCCCGTATTTAGACCCAAAAAATGAATATAATACTTCTCAGATCTGTTATTCTGCCGAGGCTTGGAATCCTTAGATACCAGAAACTGTCGCGGAAGTTCGCGCTTTGCATTTGAACAAACTATTACATGTTTTCTAATTTTCGTTTTATTTGTATGTAACTATCGACTACGTAGCTTCTAATTTGAAACTTCGGGCACGAAAGTATCTAGGTATGAAAAGAAATAATAATAGGTTCTTGAATGTTGGTGGTTGCATAAATATAAATTAATATGAGAATACAGTTTCAGGCTTATAGTTAGGTGCTTATAACATGTCACAATTTTTATTCCAATTTTCCATCAAATAAATATGTTATTAATTGGCGCCAATCTACTTTTTCATGATTAATTGGAAATATATTAACTACATTTTTAAATTATTCCTAAACACGGGAAGCATCAAGCTACGGAAAGTCTAGCGAGAACTGGATCTCGTCATTACATATCAAAAAATGTCTCGGAAATCGGCGTTCAACATCGACAGAGATATCTTTTGGGTAACCTGATAGCTTTCAGACTGGAAAACTCAGTAAGAAAATGTATAACAAAACGAAGTGGTGCGAAAAGGTCATTTCCCAAGTCTATCAGTATTAGAAAATTTGCATAACGGCAACTTTATAAGAACACAGAATTTATCATCGAAAAGTCACTAGGAAAGTGAACTTATTATTCAAGTGGTACCTACGAATAACTGTTAATAACCTATTTGCAACAACTTTTTATAAGATGGTAAACCCATACTCTGATGAGGCTTGAAATTCGTTCTTACATATCAGAAACTGTTGGAGAAGTCTGCGTTTCACAACTTTCCCTAATTTTCGTGTAACTATGGAGTTTGTAGCTTCGCATTTCTAATGATAGTTATCCCTACATCACCACCAAAAAAAAATATTTCAATCAAAATTACGACGAAGAAACTTAAATTACGATTCAGTCAGTTCCTTTCAAATATTTGATCATGTCCTGGAAGTCACGTCGTTTCAGGGACAGTCCCGGAACTCGTCAATAGACAAATAAAATTCCCAGGACTGACCTGGAATTCGACAAATGTCTCGGAACTCGTCATCACGCAATAAAAAAAGTCCCGGAAATAGTCGCTTGACATATATATATATATATATATATATATATATATATATATATATATATATATATATATATATATGTCAATCCTACACTTTGAGGACCTAAAACTGCAAGGATCCTACACTTCGGACCCAAAGCCTACACTTCGGGAACGACCCCAAAGTGCAAGCCATAGTTTAGGTCAACATATACTACACTTTGGGTACGATGTCCCCAAACTGTTGGATTCTTAAATATCGTACACTTTGAGGACATTTTACTAATTTGTTCATGTTACAGTTTGAGGACTTGAACATTTTCTGGAATTTTGAGATGTTAGACTGTATGGCCTAATTCAATTTGTATATCTATAAAATTATTACTTAATTTTGATTCCCTCACAATACGTCATATATAGTGTAAGGGAAGATTGTGGTCGGCCCAAAAATAAATAACGGACTTTTCCTGATATATCCCATTCGAGCATTTTTGAATCGATCTAGACTATTTTTGAAATAATGTATGTATGAACGAACGTACGTATGTGCCTGCGTGCGCGCGTAATTCACTATGGAGACGACTGCGCCGTTCCTATTGGTCGTATAGATTAGATTCGGTTTTTCGAATGGAATTATACTATCTTATCGAACCATAAATACAACCATGATTTTCTGGTTATGTACATATATCACACACAAATATTCAACCCGCAGAGCTTTCTGAAATTATTATTTCAAGATTCAAGTGACGCCATCGATATAACGTTACCTTCTATGTTATGTCTTTACTCTGTGGCAAATTTTATTAGTTCATATGACAGCAAGTATCAATATAAAACATGGTGTTGTGAAATACATCATAATTTCAATGTGACAGAGTATAATACAAAGTGATTTCATTAGCGGTTTCTAAATCATTACAAGCTTTTATTTAACTTGCCTTGTTTATCTATCGATCTATCTATTTGTACGTTCTGGTGAAATTTGGCAGGTGTCAATCATTCGGGTAACGTGTTATGACATATGTATAGAAACAAAAACACGTTCTAGATGACGGGCGGGTCTTGTGATTATAGTACGATTCTATTTAAAATTGGTATAAGGGGGTTTTTGTAGTCAGCAGTACCCCGAATTTTCAATCAAAATTTGAAAATTCTGGATGTCGGACGAATCTTGTGATTATGGTTCGATTCTTCTTTAAATTGATATGTGGGGTTTTTGGGGCCGTAGGTTATGCTATGTTTGTCAAAATTCAAAGATTCAATATGGTGGCTAAAATGGCGGACGTTTTGTGAATACAGTCCGATTCTATTTAGAACTTGTATATGGGATTTTTAGGGTTCTTATTTCCTTCTGTTACACTTTGATATGAAAGCTTGTCCTGATAAAAATTTTCACTTCTGATTTCATCTTCCGATCTATTTTCTGTTCCTACAATCATATACCGGGATATCAAAAATTATCTTGGTCAAGGGTGGTTGTGGAATCTAAAACGTGTGTCTTACTTTACGGTTGAAATAACAATGTCACTGTCACACTGACATCATCAATAACCTACAAATTTCATACCTATTCATTCCAGTTGAAAAACAATAATGAACTGCAAATTAAAAATTATCTTGGTCAAGGGTGGTTGTGGAATGTAAAACGAAATGTTAACTTTGAATCTTTTACAAGGTCGCAATAGCCACAAACGGGGTCGAAAACTGTTTTAAATTGGTTAACTTTCGATAAATCGAATGACGTTCACGTGAGGAGCGCGTAGCTCGCGAGTTAGAAGAGTGCAAATCTTCGGAACATAGAACGTCTTTACGAGGACTTTTCGCATGCGGTTTTCGCTCCATGTCGTTAGTTTATGAACGGCACCAACTAAATAGCATAGTCTCCGGCCCCAGAATGTCGATCAAATAGGAAAATTTAATTAAAATAGAAATCGGTACTCTCAGGTCTCTGCTACGCACATCTAACGTGCGACGTACCAAAGGGAATTTTCTAGCTACTGAAATATACCCAAGAGCGGTTAAAAGCTAGCGACCTATAGCTGAAAACACTTTATTACAACTGGCGCCGGCCGCATGGGGTATAAACGGCCCCGAATTAACAAGATCGATGTAAAAAGTATAAACTCTAACTGACGCGTAGCGAGTTCCTCGAGGCATATGTCAAAATGGTTACGTTCGTAGCTAATTACATAGAACGTCTGGCGTTCATGTAATTGTGTTTTTATACGATTCGAACCTTCTAATTTCAATAGGCCCCCTGAGTCTGAAGGGTTATAGAATTCTGAGTGTTAGAACATTCGTATAAATTTGCGAAATTTTTCACTTTTAGAAACTTCAAAAAATTAATTTGACACAAGTTTTGATAACGTAAAGTAAGACACATGTTTTAGATTCCACAACCACCCTTGACCAAGATAATTTTTGATTTCCCAGTACACTTGATCCGCAGAAATGGCCGACAGCTAATTTTCCAACAAAATCTAGGGAAGTCATGTGATCAGTTGATCACAGTTCATTAAACTGTATATATACAGGGTGCTTCAGTTTTTCCGTTCATAACTTCGGAAAACGATAGAACTTCTGACAATAATAGGTGTCTTTCATATAAAATTTTTCTCTAAATCACTTCGTTTTCGAGATACAGGGTGTTGAAATTGAAAAAAAATTTTGTTTCTTGCGAATATCTCCGGAACCGTTCATCGTACAGAAAACAGCTTTTGTGAGCAATATCTACTCAGTAGATGAACTGGGCTAGTTCTCCACCAGGATATCCGGTCTCCACTTCCGGTCTAGCTGTCGATGTGCATCCGGTGCATGAGCTCGTCCTTATCAGTTTGAAAGGATGTAGGTGATAAGGATTTTATTTTATTTGTAAAGAGTATACAGGGTGTGTTCAAAAAGTGTGTCACATGTACAGAGTCACGTGACTAACACATGGCAGCATGGCGGCCCTAAGGTCCAACTGTCATGGCGACCATAAGAACCAACTGTCATGGTGGGCATAAGGACCAGCTGTCATGGCGGCCATAAGGACCAGCTGTCATGGCGACCATAAGAACCAGCTGTCATGGCGGCCCTAAGGTCCAACTGTCATGGTGACCATAAGGTCCAGCTGTCATGGTGGGCATAAGGACCAGCTGTCATGGCGACCATAAGGTCCAGCTGTCATGGCGACCATAAGGTCCAGCTGTCATGGCGAGCATGAGGTACAGCTGTCATGGCGAGCATGAGGTATAGCTGTCATGGCTACCATAAGGTCCAGCTGTCATGGCGACCATAAGGTACAGCTGTCATGGCGAACCCAAGGTACAGACTGCTTCGTGGAGGGGGCTCCGCCACCTCTAGGAAGCAATCTGTACCTTTGGTCCAAAGGTACAGGCTGCTTCATGGAGATGTCACCACCACGTGACAGCTGTCATCGAAGGTACAGAATGCTTCGTGGAGATGTAGCCACCACGTGGCAGCTGTCATGGCGACCCTTGGGTACAGGCTGCTTCATTGAGATGTCGCCACCATATGACAGCTGTCATGGTGAACCAAAGGTACAGGTTGCTTCGTGTAGGTGTCACCAACACGTGACAGCTGTCATGGTGAGCTAAAGGTACAGAACGCTTCGTGGAGATGTCGCCACCACGTGACAGCTGTCATGGCGACCCTTGGGTACAGGCTGCTTCATGGAGATGTCGCCACCATATGACAGCTGTCATGGTGAACCAAAGGTACAGGTTGCTTCGTGTAGGTGTCACCAACACGTGACAGCTGTCATGGTGAGCTAAAGGTACAGAATGCTTCGTGGAGATGTCGCCACCACGTGACAGCTGTCATGGCGACCCTTGGGTACAGGCTGCTTCATGGAGATGTCGCCACCATATGACAGCTGTCATGGTGAACCAAAGGTACAGGTTGCTTCGTGTAGGTGTCACCAACACGTGACAGCTGTCATGGTGAGCTAAAGGTACAGAATGCTTCGTGGAGATGTCGCCACCACGTGACAGCTGTCATGGCGACCCTTGGGTACAGGCTGCTTCATGGAGATGTCGCCACCATATGACAGCTGTCATGGTGAACCAAAGGTACAGGTTGCTTCGTGTAGGTGTCATCAACACGTGACAGCTGTCATGGTGAGCTAAAGGTACAGGCTGCTTCGTGTAGGTGTCACGTGACAGATGTCATGGCGGACCGAAGGTACAGGCTGCTTCGTGTAGGTGTCACCACCACGTGACAAAGACTGCTTTGTCATTGTTTCAATCCGGCGACCATAGTTTACGAACGATGATGACGTCACTGCTTCGAACCGATGACAGTAACTGATTCAATCCGGCGACCATAGTTCACCAACGATGATGACGTCATTATCGTTCACGAACTATGATGGGCTAATGAGGAATAAAATGTGAATAATCATAATGATTGTATTACATTCATACACATGTTTTTTCGCATGATTCAACACATGCTTCAACATTCAGACAAGTGTTTCAACATTCAGACACGTGTTTCAACATTCAGACACGTGTTTCAACATTCAGACACGTGTTTCAACATTCAGACACGTGTTTCAACATTCAGACACGTGTTTCAGCATTCAGACACGTGTTTCAGACACGTGTTTCAACATTCAGACACGTGTATTTGATACCTGACTTTGACAGAACCGTAGAAGCACCTAACCGCGCGATCAGACATACACAATATAACATCATCATCTAGTATATAAACAAATGCTTATTAACATATGTTCCAGTATGATTTCGATTCGCCTTCAGGCATGATGAAGATTGTTAAGCAGAAAGACTCGTTGAGTATTATGAACTTAGGGTCAAGCAATGAGAATGTTGAACAACCACAACTTCACAGCTCTTTGCTGCCTAATACTCTACGAACAATAATCTGTGGTCCAAGTAATTGTGGGAAAACAAATGTGATGTTATCTCTATTGTTAGATGCAAACGGTCTGAAATTTGAAAACGTGTACATACATTCAAAGTCTTTACACCAACCAAAATACCAGTTACTAAAGGAGACATTGAAGAAAATTGAGGGGCTTGGATATTTTCCTTGTACCGAAAGTGATGAGGTCATAGACCCCACAGAAGCGAGGCCTAATTCAATCATAATATTCGATGACGTGATGTTTGAGAAACAGGAGAAAATTCGTGCTTATTTTTCAAGAGGGAGACACAACTCAATTGATAGTTTCTATCTTTGCCAGTCTTTTGCTAAATGTCCAAAACATGGATTGCGCGACAATGCCAATTGCTTGATTATTTTCAAACAGGATGAGCTCAATTTGAAACATATATTCACCGATCATATAAGTACCGACATGTCACTCGAAAAATTCAAAGAGATATGTAGCGTATGTTGGAAAGATAAATATGGATTCCTTATGATAAACAAAGACTGTGATATGAACAAAGGACGTTATCGCAAAGGTTTTGATAGTTATATATACATCTAACATGTATATATACTTTCATTTGAAATAGACAACCCGCTCAGCATGGACGTGGGTGTGAGTAACACGCTTAAAGAAAAACAACAATTGAAGAAAAAAATTTGGGAGTTAGCAAACGTTGTGAGGAAAAAATATATGGCTGTGAAATTGGGTAAAGCTGAAAATGATGAGATTCTAGATAATATGTTCAGGAATGTATCTAAACCTCTGGAGGAAATTGTGAAAAATGCTAAAATAATCAAACAAAATTCGTTGGTTAAACCTAAAAGTATTGTTTCTACAGCAACACAAATGGAGAACATACCAATCCCAAATATTGTAACTGAAGGGGAAGAGTTCGTATATAACCCCCAAAATACTGAGGAGGATGTGTTTACCCTCGAACCTACTATCGATCAGATTCGTGAAGAATTCAGAAAACATAAGAAAGATAATGCAGAGGCTACAGAGGAGTTTCTGCAACAATACCCCACATTAGCACGTTATTACTTGGAAGGATTCCTATTGGATGATGATGTCAAGAAATACGATGATAGAATGGGATTGCAATATAATTCAACTTTAGACAAATGGTTCATGGGTAATCAACCTATAGAAATTGATAGTGAGAGTAATATAATTATCAAGGGTACTCCGTTCAAGGGTACCACAGGACTGTATAATTTGATATTTTATAGAGATGTTCTACCTGATACTTACACTGTGGAAGATGGGAAAAATTACAGTCAAATGATGGAAATGACTAGTGCCCATAGGCGTAATAACGATCCAGCTGATCGAATAAGAAACATTGTAAAATACAAAAATGTACTGAAACCTTTGATTAATTCCATGAAAAGACCCAGAGCCAAAACATACACTGGAAGTGCATATATCAAAAATGATATGCTTGAATATAACGAGAAACCTATCGAATATGTTTATTGGGATGACGTTAACGAAATTGTGGATAGACTGAGACTTCTTGTTGCATCCTCGCATGCAGGTAACCATAATCATCACAATGAGATAATCTCTATAATAGAAGAATTGATAGAGGCAGGGGTAATTGAACAAAAACCAGGTGTAAGACAAATTCATCTCAGTTATAAAGATGGTTTCAATGGATAAGTTTGGCAGAGCCTCCTCTTCCATGTGGATATATGATACAAATGTATTTAATAATAATTTCAAACAAGTTCACGGACAAGGATTATTCCTAACGAGCGATGGAAGTTATGATATGGAAAATCGTAGATTGTGCAACGTAAAATCACCGAATGATGATGGAGATGTTGCAAATGAAGTATATGTTGATAAATTAACACACAAACTGAATCTGAAAACGGAAACCAGTCTTAAAGATACCTTCAATGTTAGGGTTGATAATTTGATCAAAGATATCAACAAGGATCTGGATGAACATAACTTAACGAATGACAAGGTTATTCTCAACATTGATAAACATCTGATGGACATTCAGAATAAATATAATGGAATGGGTATCTATATAAAATCAGAATATAAAACAATCAGTGATAGTGTGAATGAAAACAGAAATGAATTGAAAGAGATCAATAACACATTTAACAGTGTGAACATGCGTCTAAATGACATTACTAGTAAAGTGGAGGCGTTAGAACGACGGATGACATCTGTGGAACCTTCTAAGAAGAGACCCTCATCATTCACAACAACAAAGCAGGGCTCTGTGAAACGTATATCTCCAAATCCTGTGAATATACCCAAAAAATTAATTCTACACTAGATTTCCACATTGATAAGATGAGTAGAGAACAAGTTGTGCATGAGCTTCATAAGCCGAGTAGGAAGAATTTCAAACGACGCAGAACGATCATAAAAGGTTTGGATGATTTGTGGCAAATGGATCTGGCAGAAATGGGTAATTACGCTCGTGAAAATAGAGGATTCAAATACATTTTGATTATGATCGATTGTTTCTCGAAATTTCTATGGACACGCCCGCTGAAAACAAAATCAGCCGAAGAAGTTCGGAAAGCGGTCAGTTCTATATTGCTAGAAGGACATCGTAAGCCTAGGAATCTGCAAAGCGATCAGGGAAAAGAATTCTTCAATAAACACTTTAACGATCTAATGAAGAAACATAATATCAATCATTATAATACGTATAGTGTGAAAAAAGCAGCCATTGCTGAACGTGTCATTCGAACGTTAAAGGAATCGCTCTACAAACATTTCAGTCTCAGCGGGAAATACAAATGGCTTGATATACTTGAAGAAACCACAGAAAAATATAATAAACGTAAACATATTACTATAAATATGGCTCCAATAAAAGTGACGAAACAGATTGAGAGCGAGATATTGAAGCGATCCTACTCACACATCAAGTTAGCTCTGCCTCACAAATTCAACGTAGGAGATGTGGTACGAATAAGTAAGGCTAAACATATTTTTGAGAAGGGATTTACGCCCAATTGGAGTACGGAATTATTTAAAATCATCAAAGTAAAAATTACCAACCCGGTCACATATCTACTAGAAGATATGACCAACGCACCAATCAGCGGCTGTTTCTACGAGGAAGAATTACAGAAAACAAAACAACCCGATGTGTATTTAGTCGAAAAAATATTACGAAAGAGGAGGGGTCAACAGTATGTGAAATGGTTGGGTCTAGATAATAATCATAACAGTTGGATCAATAATTCGGATCTCGTTCAATGAATCCATCATTTATCATTTGGAGATTATTAGGAACAAACAAATAGCTGGAATATTATTGACTCGAGGGTATGGTTATTATAATAGAACAAAAATTCCGTGAATATGAGGGTGAATCAAGAGTGAAGATTATAATATTTGAAACATATATTGTTAAGATTATACTTAAGTCTTTTGTATTGAGAAAATTTTGAAATTAATAAAAAATATTATTTTGAGATCTTTGATCTTTCTCCCTCCCCTCGTTAAATAACGGTGCAATCTTGAATTTTCATCAGTCTGTATGGAAGCGTACGTAGGAGAAGGTGTTCTCAATACGCTTATAAACAAGCTCCCGTTTGAACTTCATATTCCTGGTTATCAATTCTGTGGTCCCGGTACAAAATTAGAAGAACGGTTGAGAAGAGGAGATTCAGGTATCAATCCACTCGATAAAGCTTGCCGCCAACACGATATTTCATATCTGCGAAACGCTAGTTTGGAAGGACGTCACGAGGCGGATAAAATATTAGAGAACGCTGCTTGGCAACGTGTCAAATCTAAAGACACAAAATTTGGAGAAAGGATTGCCGCTTTCGGTGTAAATAAAATTATGAAGGCAAAGAGGAAATTGGGAATGGGTATGAGAAAGAAGGTTGGGTTCGGAAGTGCAATTGTCGATGGGGTGAGAAAAGTTATGAAGAATAAGTTTGACTCATCCAATCTGAAGAAAACATCCCAAACAGCGTTGAAAGTTGCACGAAAACAATTCAAAAAAGCGGGTGGTCGGAAAAATGTTCGGTTACCAAGAGTAATTCCTATTCCAAAGACTGGAGGATTTCTACCATTTTTAATACCTCTGTTTGCCAACTTATCAGCACCTGGAGCATTGGCGGGGGGTGGTGCAGGCATCGCTAAGGCCGTCAACGACAGCAAAGCAGCTCGGAAAACCTTGGAGGAAACGGAAAGACCTAATAAAACAATGGAAGCTATAGCTTTGGGGAAACAAGGATCTGGTCTATATTTGAAAAAGTATCGCAAAGGTCTTGGTCTATATTTAAATAAACATCCAAAAAACTGTCAGTAAACCTACCCAGAAGACCTCTGACCGATCTCGATCTACGAAAACTAGCAAAAGCTCTGAAAATTCCCCATTTTAGAGGAGTATTTATGCGTGATGAACTACCATCCAACGGACCATGGAAAAACGAGCGTGGAATAGTTAATTTAGATAGCTCGGACAATGGAGGCACTCACTGGGTTGGGTTTAATAAAGTCGGTGATTCAGTTTTATATTATGATAGTTTTGGCAATTTACGTCCCCCTCGCGAACTAGTGGATTATTTCAAAAAGTGTAAGATATTATTCAATCACGATAATTTTCAACAATATAACACTTATAATTGTGGTCAGTTATGTTTAGATTTCCTCTCTAACTCTTCAGTTGTGCTCGACTAACCCTGCATTTATTAGTATATAAATAGATTGTTGGTAAAGTTTGCATCAATCATGTCTCAGACGTTCACTATCACGGGTAAGAGCTCCCGCTTATCTGTAGATTTCCACCCACCTATAGAACTAGATCCTCATTCATATTATTCTATCGCACTTGTTGGCTTGCATACGTACAATAGCATTCCGAACATTGAAGAAGGTTTTAATAAATTTTATTATAAAAATGTGAAGGGTGAGGAAGAAGTAGTAACTATACCTACGGGGTCCTACGAGTTGACAGACATCGAGGATTTCATACAAAGTGCAGTTTGTGGGATAGGAGTGAAGCAAGAAGAACGTGACCGGAAATTATCAATAAAATCTAACAACAACACTCTACACACAGAGCTGAAGAGTGATTTTGAAGTGAATTTTATTCCTAAAGATAGTATAAGCGAACTGTTGGGATTCAGCAAAAAGAAATTGACATCTCGCGAACTACACGTATCTGATCGACCTATAAACATAATCAAAGTTCAAACAATACGTGTTGAGTGTAACTTAACCGCAGGAGCATATTATAACAATAAGATAGCTCATACGATATATGAGTTCTCACCTCTTGTACCACCTGGGTTTTCCATTGATATAGAGCCGAAGAATCTTATTTATCTACCGGTCATCAGCAAGACGTCCTTCGATAACATCACGCTGAATATTTTAGATCAGAATTGGAAACCGGTAAATTTTCGTGGAGAAGAAATTATTATACGATTGGAATTGAAAAAGATCGTTAGGGATTATACCTCACAACAATAAATAATAATCCAATACTCACCACCACTCATTATATGAAAGGAATTCAACTGAGAAGGTTGCAGTAGCCATCACTTGAGAACATGGGTTTGGATTTCAGCAATAAAAGACATCTCCATAGTGGTCATCAGTCATTATCTACAACGAGCTCGAGGGAGAAGGTTGCTTCTGCATCACTATCATTGGAAAATATCAATTTTTTGAAGTCCCTTGGTTACAATGTCGGAAAAACTTCAAATATTCAACGAGCCAAACTTCAATGAAGACATCATCCGAGAAGAAACTCATACCTACTATCCCCACACAACATCTTTTGGCAACAGCGATGAAATTGAGATATTAATCAATCAACAAGATGTGTTGGTAGATTTGGCCTCGTCTGCTTTATTCATCGAGGCAGAATTCCAGCCAGAAGCAAGTGGTGATGATGAATGTAAACTAACGAATAATTTCGGAGCGTTTCTCTTCGAATACATCAGTTATGAATTGAATGGAAAAGAGATAGACAAAGTACGTGATCCTGGTATTGTCAGCACCATCAGAGCTTATCTAACATATGCCAAACATGAATCTATACCTCTAGCTATTTCTGGATGGTCATTTAAGGATGTATTGAGTTCAGTCTACAATAATAAAATCAATTTATGGATACCGTTGAATTTTCTACTAGGCCTATTCATTGACTATAACAAAGTTTTGAGTGGAAAACATAAGCTGCGCTTGATAAGGTCTCGAACCGATAACGATTGCTATAATAATAGCACAGGCACGAAAACGGCTAAAATAAATGTGAAGACGATAGCATTAAAAGTGCGACATGTGTTTCCAAGTGATCAAGTTAAATTTCAAATGTTGGGGAATTTGAGTGCTGAGAAGCCTATTTTGATTCCATTCCGTAGTTGGGATCTGCATGAAAATCCGTTGATGAAGGAGAGCACTCGCGACATTTGGGCTGTTAAAACTTCAATGAATTTGGAACGACCCAGATATGTGATTCTAGCTTTCCAAACTGATCGAAAAAATAATCCTGTTAAGCACAGTGCATATTTCGATAATATAAACTTGCTAAATGTTAAATTATACTTGAATTCAGAGTGTTATCCATATGAAGCAATGAAATTGAATTTCACCGACCAGCAATACGTGGAAGCATACCAGATGTACTATGATTTCCAGAAATCATTTCCAAATAAAATAATAAGCGAACCCATGTTGGATTATATAGCATTCAAGAATAGAGCAATTTTTGTGATTGACTGTTCAAAACAAAACGATGCTATAAAGTCATCAACAGTTGACATCAAACTAGAGATGGAAAGTTTCCTGAATTTCCCCAAAAACACCAGGGCTTATTGCATCATCATTAACGATCGTATAATGGAGTATTCTCCGATTACAGGATCAGTTCGGAATTTGGTATGAAGAACCAGGTGATGAATCATAATGTTATAATTTATGTTCTAAATGATGTACTATCGAAATGTATCTTTCCCAATAAATGTTATTATTATTATATTTGATATTTTATTCCTCAAACGGTAGGTGGTGATGTAAACATCCGACGATCATAGTTTGTAAACTATGGTAGTCGGTTGCTGGAAATGAAACAAATTGAAACAACTAGTGACGTTATCAGTCAGTTATCAACGTTTGCAATGATATCGAAACGGAGAGTTACCCCCCACCCTCACTATTCACGTTCACGTTCTCACGTATGTAAGAGAGAATCATTTCAGAAAATGTTCAGTTATAAAAATGAACTTAGCAGCGTGCGTTCGTGATTCAAATGTGGCTACATGGTCCACCAATAATTTTATTAAGTTAACAGTTAATGAAGTGTGTCTAAAATTTGGGATCGATATAAGAAACGATAAAAGAAACTATTTATTTTGGAATATTCAACTAAACCAACGCGTTCTGATGAATGAAGATCTATTGGATTGGTTAGGTTATCGCGGCAAAAAATATCATGCTAAAAAGGGTGTTATAACAAGATTGTTGAGGAAAAACCCGCATATACACCATTTAGAAATTTGTGATAAGACTGATGCACGAAAGAAATATTATGTTCTAGATGCTATTGATTTCGAATCATTATTGATGCAAATGCGAACTCCTAAAGTCATCGAGTTACGTGAACTGTTTTCGTTAATGAAATTTATTATGATGAAATATTGTGAGTACGAGAAATTCTATGAACAACAAGAACGTGAAAGAGCTGAGGAACGTGAATGTCTTGCGAATGAACGATCTCAACGCTTATCTCAACAAATTCAAATGAATGTTATCACCTTACGGAATAACATTGCACCAAATATTGTTCCACCTCCTATAAATTTTGGAAAGAGACGAAATTTAGGTAATTACTTTGTTTTTTATAATAAAATTTATATAATATATATTATTTAGGATTATATCGAACATCGAATGATATGAGACCAGAATGGTACCTAAGGCGTCGACAGGAGGATGGTTGGCGTGATGCCGACAGAAAATTACAAAATCGGGGAATGCGATTAATACGTAAATGGTCTAACATATCTCATGCTATCGATATTGGTAACGAAGTGAAACAGAATTTCCGCCGCGATTTGAAATGGTATGCAAGAGGAAATATTATTCATGCCGCAGAAGAAGAGGGGGGTGAACAATTGATTAGTGATATCAACATCGAGTCATTGATAGAATGTGTTATCAATCACAAAAATAAAGCTTATGAACTAGCAAATGATAATGTCAATATATTATTATAATTATCATTCCTTTTGTTTTATTAAAACACTTATATCTTCATACAATCATTTATTTACATGGTAAATAGCCTTCTTTACATATTTAACAAACATTTTCAACATTAGTACTGATAAAGAAGATAAAATTGCATACAAAATTGCGAAAATTTTAGAAATTTCTTCGTCTAGTGAGGATGATGTACGTGTGGATGGTGTTGATATTGTCTTTTGTATGACATGTGGTAAACATGATGATTGTTGGAGCAATTGCCATTCAGCCATATCTCCCTCACTCCGATCAAAGAATAAAAGTTTAAGTTTATAATGTATGGTGGTACGATTATCTTGAGGAATGTTGAATGCGAATACCTCTAATTGATTATTGTTGATTTTTCTAAAATTCATCGGAATCCATTCGGTACGGTTAGACCCCCCACCACCATCGGTTGCAACATCCTTCAGACAAATATAAATGCGCTCCACGTGTTGGGGAACGTTTGCGTATAGAATACCATTCAGAATTGTGGTTAGAATCACGAAATTTGTTTTTAACATCCCCAATCCCATCATTATCTTCACTTTTTGCACTTGTAAATGTATTCAACAGTCTTATAACTTTTATTTTATGTTCGTAAAAATTCAAGTCTCTTCTTAGTTCATGAACTTTCTCCACAAATTTTCTAAGTATACGTGTGTATTCTTCAAAAGATATATGCATAATGACACATTTACAAACTTACTGGATATCTTTATCATAACCTCCAACTATTCACATTTACACATAGAGTATCATTATTATTACTCGCATTTCATTCCTCATCTGACCATCATAGTTCGTGAACGATGATAACGTCATCATCGTTCGTAAACTATGGTCGCCGGGTTGAATCAGTTACTGTCATTGGCTTGAAGCAGTGACGTCATCATCGTTCGTGAACTATGGTCGCCGGATTGAATCAGTTACTGTCATCGGTTCGAAGCAGTGACGTCATCATCGTTCGTAAACTATGGTCGCCGGATTGAAACAATGACAGAGCAGTCTTTGTCACGTGGTGGTGACACCTACACGAAGCAGCCTGTACCTTCGGTCCGCCATGACATCTGTCACGTGACACCTACACGAAGCAGCCTGTACCTTTAGCTCACCATGACAGCTGTCACGTGTTGGTGACACCTACACGAAGCAACCTGTACCTTTGGTTCACCATGACAGCTGTCATATGGTGGCGGCATCTCCATGAAGCAGCCTGTACCCAAGGGTCGCCATGACAGCTGTCACGTGGTGGCGACATCTCCACGAAGCATTCTGTACCTTTAGCTCACCATGACAGCTGTCACGTGTTGGTGACACCTACACGAAGCAACCTGTACCTTTGGTTCACCATGACAGCTGTCATATGGTGGCGACATCTCCATGAAGCAGCCTGTACCCAAGGGTCGCCATGACAGCTGTCACGTGATGGCGACATCTCCACGAAGCATTCTGTACCTTTAGCTCACCATGACAGCTGTCACGTGTTGGTGACACCTACACGAAGCAACCTGTACCTTTGGTTCACCATGACAGCTGTCATATGGTGGCGACATCTCCATGAAGCAGCCTGTACCCAAGGGTCGCCATGACAGCTGTCACGTGGTGGCGACATCTCCACGAAGCGTTCTGTACCTTTAGCTCACCATGACAGCTGTCACGTGGTGGTGACACCTACACGAAGCAACCTGTACCTTTGGTTCACCATGACAGCTGTCATATGGTGGCGACATCTCCATGAAGCAGCCTGTACCCAAGGGTCGCCATGACAGCTGTCACGTGGTGGCGACATCTCCACGAAGCATTCTGTACCTTCGATGACAGCTGTCACGTGGTGGTGACATCTCCATGAAGCAGCCTGTACCTTTGGACCAAAGGTACAGATTGCTTCCTAGAGGTGGCGGAGCCCCCTCCACGAAGCAGTCTGTACCTTGGGTTCGCCATGACAGCTGTACCTTATGGTCGCCATGACAGCTGGACCTTATGGTAGCCATGACAGCTGTACCTCATGCTCGCCATGACAGCTGTACCTCATGCTCGCCATGACAGCTGGACCTTATGGTCGCCATGACAGCTGGACCTTATGGTCGCCATGACAGCTGGTCCTTATGCCCACCATGACAGCTGGACCTTATGGTCACCATGACAGTTGGACCTTAGGGCCGCCATGACAGCTGGTCCTTATGGTCGCCATGACAGCTGGTCCTTATGGCCGCCATGACAGCTGGTCCTTATGGCCGCCATGACAGCTGGTCCTTATGCCCACCATGACAGTTGGTTCTTATGGTCGCCATGACAGTTGGACCTTAGGGCCGCCATGCTGCCATGTGTTAGTCACGTGACTCTGTACGTGTGACACACTTTTTGAACACACCCTGTATACTCTTTACAAATAAAATAAAATCCTTATCACCTACATCCTTTCAAACTGATAAGGACGAGCTCATGCACCGGATGCACATCGACAGCTAGACCGGAAGTGGAGACCGGATATCCTGGTGGAGAACTAGCCCAGTTCATCTACTCTACTCATAGGAAGCTATGTTTTGTGCGATACAAAAATTTTTTTTATTCATAATTGGTGAAGATTGTGAAGGGGTAGTGGTTGTTTTTCTCCCCAACTTCTACGCAGCTAGAAAAAGTACGGTTTTGAGATGCCAATGTTTTCTACACAAAAGGTACTTGGTCATAAGCTCTAAAGTTGACCGTTTTCGAGAAAAATCAACTTTTATGTTGAAAAACATGGTCAATTTTTTGGTTTTGTTACTTGTTTAGAGAAGTTTCGTTTAATTGGGAAAAAATAAATTTTATTTCGAAGAATACAGATTACACGATGAACCTTCCTATCTATACTAAAATTGGAGGATTTCGTAGTGATTGGAAATTTATCTTTCATTTCAAGATTTGTTCACTTGGAGAATTTCTGTTACTAGGTTACTATGAGAAAATTGTAAATGTTAGAAACATATCTAAGTCTTCTACTGAAACCTTCAGAGTTAATTCCTATAATTCATCAAACAAGATCAACCATAGCAGGTTCGCAAAAAGATCCATCGCAAAAAAATATATATGTGAAACCTGATATAGATACAGGGTTCTAATTATAATTACAATTTTTAATATAGAAGGGTTGTGAGTGATCGATAACCTTTTTTTTATGTAGTAATGTATTGAAAGACCTGCGACCTATGACTGACCAATCCTACAAGGCAAATTAATGAATAATTAATATATACATGTACAATGAAATGCTTAATTGGTAAGATATTTCAAATGTTGAGTTGAATAGATGGAACACGGTTATCCTATTATCAGATATCAACAAACCAAGCATCGTATTTTGTAGAATTGGGCTTCCTATCAAGTTTTAATTAACTTACGGAGTTAGATCCCAAAAGATACTTGTTCCTGATGACATATTTTGATATATGTCGAACGTGCGATCTGCAAATCTCTAATTTTGGGGATATTCAACTTTAAATAATCAAATCATGTAAATGTAAAATTTTCTGTGATGTTATCAAATATTAAAAATGTGAGATTGACCTTAAAATGATCATGAAGAAGATGAATCATGTGTATGTTTCAAGTAATAATAATGTTTTGAGGTTGTCCAGTCTATTAACGTTAACTCGTCTTATTAGATTAGATACCCCACAGATAAAATCGAGTGGCGCTAAGTCTAATTACTTTGTCTTTTTATAATTCCTGGTCGACCCCTCCATCTGATTGGGGAAGAAGTGTTGAGAAAATTTGTAGTTAACACCATCCTGGTGGTTTCGATTTAATGAATTAGCGAACAGAAGCCTAAGTTGAGGAATGTCATCTGTATAGTTGCC
Source organism: Endomychus coccineus (assembly GCA_958510875.1). NCBI lineage: Eukaryota > Metazoa > Arthropoda > Insecta > Coleoptera > Endomychidae > Endomychus > Endomychus coccineus. The sequence goes on along the minus strand of OY294067.1, from coordinate 142,484,005 downwards.
ATTTCTGGAAAAACTAAAACTAGTTAACTCAAATTGGGAACTTCGGTGTTTAGTATCCATCATTCACTTTCTGACAGTAATGCTACCCATGAGTGCTGCCTTGAATTGTGTTTATCCACCAAATAAGAGGTATATCGGGAATTTTTTGTCTAATCTGTAATTGAGATCTTGTGTGATCTATTAACGTACACCCTACTTTTTTGATACCTCCAAAAACGAGTGGTGCCAAGTTTGGTTACCTCGCCGGCTATCCTATACTTCCTCGTCGACTGATTCATTGGTTTGAGAGAGTACCTAGTGTTAAAAAGATTGTCTAGAGTTGAAGGCATAGTGTGCTGGTGCATCATTTTCATGTAACCATATTCCCTGGTTTTGATTTAATGAATTTGGAAACAGACGCCTATGTTGAGAGATGATATTTTCCCTCAATATATCTAAATCTCTATCAATGAAAAAAGTCCTACAATATTGTTGGCGCTAAATCGCAGCCAAATATTTATTTTTTGGGAATGCTGTATATGAACCTGATCCATTTAGTTCAGACTATTATCAGCCCAATACCTACAATTGTATCTTTTAACATAACCGTTTAAACAAAATATTGCTTCATCCGTGTAAAAAATTTTTGAAACAGAATATGGATTAATATTTTTTTCATCATAAATTCGTAAATTTCTATTCTACGATCTCTCAATTCTTGCAGTAATTATATTTTGTGAAGATGAAAGTCTTTTTGATTATTTTTCAGACTGAGCGTCATCGACATATGTTATGGCTTAGAGCTAATTGTTGCACGGACCATTATCTACTACATTAATTAAAACATTCAACAAATTTTCGTCATTGAATATTTTCACCGTTTTTGAAACAGTTGCCTAGTGATGTTTTTATTCAGATGTACTTTATTGAATACTCGACATACCTGAGCATAAATGCGTTTTTCTGTCACAGTTTCCAACAATTGTTGTTAGTATAGAAGTTATTTCTGTTTCAGTTGAATATACTCGTATCTTAATTCCATAAACAAATTAAACAAACTTGAAATTCACAAATTCCTATTAACAGTTATCAACTGTAATCAAATACTTCATCCGTTGTTTCATAGTCTACAAAATGAAAAATGTATCTAACCTAAGAGGAACACTTTTTAGCCATCTGTTTTGATCTATTTTGAAATTTGAAAAAAATCTGTCTCTGACGATGATGAATTAAAGCACTGTTGCGTGTTTTCAATACGCGAAAAGAACCCAATAAGGATTTACTAAAGAAATGTCAATATTCCCTAATGCTTGTGCACAAAATTTTATCAACATATCTCGAAACTATTATTATAGAAAGAATTATAGTCTTGAATATTAAAACTTCCAGGAACTATTTGCCATGTTCCAGTTAGTATCATAATTCCAAAATTATGATTCTGAAAAGAGTTCAGAAGAATGTTTAATTCATCAAAATGACATGAAAGGCTGCATATATTCAAGTGGAAAATTGATAATTTGCTATTTGTAAAGTATGTTAATCTTATAATATACGTTCCTAGATTAACTGTATCAATGTTTATATCATTCTCAATAATACTGGAGACATTTTTAAATGTTATTTGGAAGTATTATTATGAATGAAGTGTTCCATAAAACTCGGCTAGATTCGAGGGTAGGTACCTGACCTTGTATGTTGATTTCAACTTGTTTATTGCCGGGAACTATGAAACAGATGTTTTGGCTTGAATTATTAATACCTCGATCGTCTTTGTTGTTACCGAAAAGGAGCAATATTCATCATGCATTTCTAATTGTGTTAGAATGAAATCAAAATTGTTTCAAATGATTTCAATATCATCTAATCAGGATTATAGTTCTAATATAGCTTTAGATTCCTGGAATGAATTGACAAACGTATTGTATCTTGAGCCATCAATTGACTGCATTTTACTCTGATACTCATATATTTTATTGTAATTTCCATATCAGACTTTTCCATTTTTATAAAAAATTTAATAAAAAACGAGAAACCAATAATAAATTCATATCACATCTTTCCTTTGTATCACCTTATAATGTTTAGAAAACTGACGTTCCTATGAAAATATAAAATGATACATAATTATCATAATGTATTATGGAGTAATGATTTATATAAAGGGAAAATATTAAAAACTACCGTCAGAAATATTCTGTTGAACTTCCGCTAGTGTATCTAGTTTCATGGTCAGATTTTTTGATATCTGTATACTAAGAGAATATGTATGCACATATTTTATCTGACCAATGAAATTACGCTAGTTGTCACATATGAACAGGCTGGCTAAATTTCGATGTTTTAATAGTAAATCTTCATAAGTATAAGAAAGAGATATAAAAAATTAACCTCCATACTCGAACTTCTTTTCGAAAAAATGTACATGGTGAAATAAAACTTGGCTATCCTCTTGTTTCATTTGAAAAATGTCACTTTTTCGAGTTTTTGTTTTTTTGGTATATCTCAGTTATTTATGGAATTGAGGATGAGTATTTCTTCGATAAAGCATTTTCTAAATGACGTAAGCCTACTATTTGAAGTGAAAAAGTTTCAAGAATTTTTATATGAATACCAGATCTAGTAAAAATGATGAAATCGACTTAACATTATACATATATTTGGAATGAGAAAAAATGATTATGATTTTTTTTTGGACAAAGTTACTACGCCACTGCATTCCACTTGTGAAAAAGACTCGATAATGTAGAAACTATTTCAATCCAAATTCATAAATAACTGAAAAACAAAAACTCGAAGAATCAAGTTTTCTCAAATAACTCGAAAACAAAAGACGACTCATTTTTCGATTTCACCATTGCCAATTTTCCAAAGAGAGAGATAGAGGATGATGGATTCGTTTCTTTCTACCTCGTATACTTATAGAGAATCCCTATTAAAACATCGACATTTATCTACATGTACCTAAATAAATACGGAATGTATAAATGCTGATTGACGAAGTTTGTACCTAAACAGTGTTCAATCTGGCATTGTTGGAAACAACTTTTTTTCAGAATTACTCTTAGGTAATACAATGGAGTGTTTCCAAATGAGAACTCCACATGAATTTTCTCATTTTCATTCCAAAATAGTTTCAACCAGAGTAATATGCTGTGATTCTACCTACTTTTTGCTTGTCACCAATTATTATGTTGAGAAGTGAAGAGTCATTGATATATTCATGCTGGGAATTCCAGCTACCGAGATATGTAGGCATTATCGTGTAATAAACCTTTTGTGTGAAATTTATGAATGAATATAATATCTATGGCAAATCCAGAGACATTGAGTTTGAAAGTTTTTAATCTCATTGTTAACGGCTTAATCTTATGCTAACATGGATAGTTTCCTGGATATTTCAAAAAACTTTGCATAAAGATGTGTTTGATTATGACACAACAAATAGTAGAGTGCATCTATCCATTAATAAGTTGTAGATTATACCGGGTGCGTAACTGATTCTACGTACCGAAGGTAACCTTGTTTTTTCTTTGGTTCTTGTTTTTGATACTTGACCATAACTTCATTCTGTAAATTTATAAGTAATAATTATTCAAACAATTTGTCATCATTTTAAAGGAACTGAACTCGTTGTCAACTTTGAATTACTTTTTTCAAATTATACCTGTTGAGACTGCATTCAAATTTCTTTTTTCCGCTCTCGTTTTTTGATCCTTTATTCCATTGTTAATCGAAAGTTGAGATTGAAATACAATTCTGAATTGTTCCTAACATAATATTCAATTGAAAATTCTCGTTTGATGTATTCATTGCAGCTACTATTGATATAATTAGGTGAGGTGTTAAAGGAGTTGTGTGTGTGAAGTTTAATGTTTCATTCATGTGTATTCACAGAGATTGTTTTTATCTATGGTCAATTAATGGATTATTTTATTTTTTTTTTATATTATCTTTGACTTGTTCTATATACACAATAGTTAGCCTTGTGAAATTATTCTAGAATTACAAAAGTTTTGTTTTCAATAACAACAGATAATATCCATCAACTGTATAATTTTATACTTAATCCTAATTCAAATAAATATAATTCTTATATTGTATTGTATCTTATATATTATTTAACGGAGAATCCACATCCAATATGTGTTACCTTAGTTGGAGAAACAAGTGAATTTATATTTTTATTATTTATTATTTGTAAATTATGATACATCTAAAATCTTATGACTTGGAAAGTGCACTGCAAACTCTAGCCTGTTCATCAAATTAGAATTCCAAAATGAAACCTAATAATCATAGTAGAAGAATTCAAAATTTAAATAAATCTAATTTGAAAGATTCAGTTCCATCTTCTTCCTAATTTTTGATTTTACCAAATTCATGATAGAAAACAAATGCTCAACGCAAAATTTTTCAATTGTGATTTTGGACAAAAATCAAGCACAAATTATCTTCAAAGAAACCTGCCTAATTTGCGGAACTGTGAGTTAATCCGGATATCACTGTTATTACATGATTGTTATGGATATTTGGAATTCCCTAATGGCGAACTAAGCCGAGTAGTTCCGTAGCAGCGGGGTGTATAACCCTGTCTTATCCTCAATTTCGTTCCACAACTAAGTTTTCGATCTTCATAGATTCTCGTATACCTAATTATATGCTTTCGTTCGTCCCTTTGTAATCTTCGGGAATTTGTAAGTAATTGCTTGTGCTTTACTTCGGTACCTATTTATCCCAAGATGTGAGGAAAATGGAAAGGACATTTTTTCGAAATCTCACGTAGACTGTGACTTCCTTCAGATTTGAAGTTCAAGTGTGCAAAATTTCATCAAGATCGGTAGTGACTTTAAGGGGTGAGCAATGGAGATGAGATAGTTTTTTCGAAATATAATTTGGCCAGCTAATTTTCTTTTGCTTTGGAGGTCAAGTCCGCAAAATGTCATCTCGATCGATACTTATCTATTTCAACTGATGAGAGAGGGTGATGGGGAAGTTTCTTCTTGATCTTATGCATAAAATTAGTTTCATTCTGATTTGAAGGTCAATTATTCAAAATTTCATCAAGGTCGGAAATGGTTTGCTCTGAGGGGTGGAGAAGGTATTTGGGGCTGTTCTTCTGAATCTCATCTAGAAAGTTCTTCGTAGGACAAGTAAGCGAAATTTCATCAGGATTGGTACTTATCAGCTTCAAGAAGGGGAAATGGGAATGCGCTAGTTTTTTTCGGAATCTCATGTACTCAGTGACTATCCTTTTGTTAAGGTCAAGTAAGCAAAATTTCATAACGATACGGTACTTGTCTGATTTAAGAGGTGGCAAAGGATATTGGGTTATTTGTTTCGAAATCTCATGCAGACCGTTTCGTGTTTTGAAGGTCAAGTGTGCAAAATATCATCAAAATCTCAATTAAATATATATAGATATAGATATAAATTCACATAGAATACAAACAAACATTTTTCTTTGTATATATACCAGCTCAAATTCTCGGCGTTGGCTGGCTACAGAATTTAACACTTACAATTTTTTTCAGTCATTATGCGTAATAAGCCAACAGCTAGCGACGACGGCCTCATATTTCTCTTGGTTTTGCTGCGCTTCATTTCAATTCGTTTCGGCGTAGTTTTTCTGTTATCTCATAAAACAATGACTTTCCTCTTGATTTAAAGGTAAAAAGAGCAACATTTGATCAAGTTTAGTACCAACTTATCTGATTTGGGGTTAGACGAAAAATAAAAATATTCATGGAACGGCTGATTCTAACCAAATCAGATTTTATGATAATCATGGAAAGTACTCGAGACTACGGCACACTTTGTTCTCGAAGATTTTATTCACACCCACATGAAGAATAAATTCAGACCTCTTAAATAAAAATTATTCTGTGTTAAAATTCCTAATGTGACATTGCCTGAAGGTTTTTTCATAATTATTGAACAAAATGAAGTTTTCGATTTGCATAGGTTCCCACCACACTATAAATAAGACGTATAACCGTATAAAGTTTCTATAGTCAATACACTTTGGGGACGTCTTTTACCGTATAAGCTGTATAAGTTGTATAAAGTGTATATATTATACGAGTATATATATATATATATATATATATTTGTATGTTTTCTTGGTGTATTGGTTCGTATATATACTGAAAATGAAATAAAGATTCTGTTTGACGTTTCGACAATGTTTATTGTCTTTATCAAAATTGTGAATTAGTGTTTCCATGTAATTTAGGAAAGAATAGATGATTTCGATTAATGAAATGCGTCTGCAGCCGACTTCTGTTTTAAGATCCAATTAAAACTGCAGAAAACATTGGATCGGTTTTGTGTGAAAGAGTAATGTATGGCTAATTACAATTTGAACAGCGCGACTGCTGTGATGTCGTCGGAGATCGCAGCAGCCCCGACCAGGTTTGAATGTAAAAAAAAAAGTATATATATATATATTTGTATGTTTTCTTGGTATATATATATATATATATATATATATGTAAAGCGACGACTTCTGGGTCATTTTTTACCTTCACAATTAGCGTATATTTACCTTTATGTATACGTTTTTTTAAATTTTGCAATATACAGTGATGTATTGACGTGTTCCAGGACATTAATACAAAATTCAAGATAATAACTCAAACCTGCGTGTACATACTTATTTCAAATTGCATATCTTAAATATATTGTTTTCTGAACATAAACAGTAATTTTCTCAAATATGTATAGTACAATAAACTAGAATTTTAAAGAAGTATCTTTTTGGTGGTTGTTCCTCTAATGGCTACTTCCGGGACAACTAAATATATGAGATCATGCTTTTACAAATCAAAGACCTATTTTGACTCCATATCTTTCGATAGTATAGACCACACTTCTAAAAAAATCAGTTTTTTAGATTAGAACATGGTGAACATAATAGTATTTTCTCCATTTTATACGTTGGAGGGGCGAATATGAAAGTAAATATTTAAATATTCAAATTGTCATCAGTTGTTCTGGGTCATTTTATGCCCTACAAATTTTCTTACAGAAATGGGTATACATTTGGTTGTCCTTCACAAGTAGCTCATATTCACCTTTATGTATACTTTTTTGTAAATTGTTCAACGTACAGTGTCATATTGGCGTGTTCCGTGACATTAATATAAAATTCAGGATAATAACCTAAAGCATACTTATTTCAAATTGCTAGGATCTCGCATATATTGTCTTCTGAACATAAACAGTAATTTTCTTGTATATGCATAGTACAATAAATTAGAAGTAAAAAAAATATCTTCTTGGTTGTTATTTATCTAATGGACTTCCGGGACAACTGAATATATGGGTTCATGTTTGTATAAATCAAATACCTATATTGACTCAATATCTTTCGAAAAAATAAAGACCCCTTTTAAAAAAAAATCATTTTTTACATTGGAACATAGTGGACATAATAGTATTTTTTGCATTATACACGTTGTGGGGGCGAACAAGAAAATAAATATTTGAGTAATTCAGTTGTTATTGTTTGTTAATAATCAACAACAACTAATACTATTAGCATGGAGCTGAATAAAAATTAATTTTTAGTATTAGATAATCGGGCAAACTGTAAACACACAAAAATTGCATATTTTCAGAAATACTCATTTACGAACAAAATTCTGCAATAGTTTACGACTAATTTAATTTATTGAAGTTGTACAAACATTTTCAGATCTTAATCAGCATGTTCAAGAACATTTTTCCTACTACCGCCCAAGAACTACTTACTTCACTCTCGCCGTAAAGTGCTTAAAGATTAATTTTACGCACTATGGCATAAAAAAATTCTTTACGCAACAGTGCGTAAAGTGACGTCAATAAGGGTAAAATACTACTAGTGTTTCATGATTCAAAAAAGTTACTTTACACACAAGTTAAAGCAAATTTTTTTTCAACTACCGTAAAATATATCTTTTAATATAAGCATTTTTTTGAAATGATGCATCTTGTATAGACCGAGAGAAGCGGCCAAAATATATTACCACAGCTGCCATGGCGACCGCCGGCCCCTATTGTCGAGGGCTAGGATGACATCGAAATTTGCCAAAAACACACGTTACGCAGATAGGAAATACAAAACAATACGGCTTTTCCGAAATGGGTTTGAAGTGGGAATTGGTAGTTAAAAGTTTGTAGAGTCTGATTCGACACAACTTTTCTGGCTAGTACTATTCTCTAAGCTAGGAGAATTCGACGAAAATAGGTATATTCTTGTATGTCCAGACCCATCATTTTTTTAGCCTTATTGACGTTACTCTACGCACTAGTTCGTGAGGAATATATTTTACGAACTAGTGCGTAAAATTTAACATCAAACACTGCACGGCCAGCGTTATCCCTTTGCGAGCGGTACCAGGAAAAAAGTAGGTTTTGGGCAGGACCTGTCAAAATATACCCGCTTTCGTCGAAATCTCCTACATTGGAGAATACGACTGGCCGGAGAATATGTACCGAATCAGAATCTAAGTACTTCAAATTTTTGATTTCCAGCTCAGAGTTAGATCAGTATGCGCCCACTCAACGGAAAACCCTCAGAACAAAAGAAACAACTACTCCGAGGACACATATCCATACCACTTCCGACATTGGACTACACTTTTTATCTCTCAATTGTTCGTTGTGAGAAAATATGAAAATGTATGTTTTCACTATCACCAACCATATTGCAACCCCTGAAGAGCTCCAACATGTCGAAACATATAGTGAACTGACTTCGGATTCCTATGCCTCCAGCCAGGTCAGGACTGGAATCTTACAGGGGTTATAATATTCATGTAGCACGTTGGTGATCTTTACAAGTAATACATTTGTTTTTAAGTCCTTTTAACATACCAAATTCAGAATAATTTCTCGTTTCCATCAAAATTGTCTCATAGTTTGATGAACTATTGCAGAAATGTTTTCTTTCGGTGAAACCCTCATTTATTCTGAATTCTGTCTGTGGTAAAGCCCTGTTTAGCAGCGATCTAGGTGATAAATTCTTAGTCACTGATAATACTATAAGCTTTCAAATAAATTTATTGTTCTCAAATCTGAAACGAGTTACATTAAATAGAGCTTTCGAACATATTTTATTATACAGTTCTTTCTCGAATGTTAATTACACGTTATTATTTCATCAAGCAAAACATAAGAGAGGAAGTTTTTTGGGGGAAGTGTAGGTTACGTTGGCTAAGGTACTGCCTATAATATGAGAGGTCGCAAATTGGAGATGTTTATGAAGCAAGGATCCCAGTGATTTTTTTAATTTCCAATTTTAGCAAAAGTTTCTGGTGAAACCCCCAAGGATATTCGATGAATCCTAACTATTGGATTAAGAAAAGATGTAGGTAGTACGTAACATTTATTAAAAAATAAAGATAAAAAAAAAATTTCTTTTTTATAACATACATGACAATGTGTAGAGATGTTAGGACTAGTAAAAACTATTGGGACAAACAAAATGTCCTCTGGCCATTTAAGTTATGCATTTGCATTATTTTAAACGGAATGCCGTATATATTTTTATGACTTTGAAAAATATTGAGAGTATTCTATTATTAAAAAAAGCAAGTTTGTTCTCTGTATCCAAAAACGAGATGTTTAATTTTTTTTTTGAGAGTTGCATTAATCCAACAGAAAAATTGAATGAAATTTTTCTTATGTAACATCTTTCCCAGCATGGGAAATGAAAAAGTGAGGTGGGAATTGCTGGTAGAACATTAACGGAAAAAGCATATATCTTTACTAACGAAAATTGAAAAAATGTCCAATAAGGGTCTGACACTAACAAAATTCTTCAAACAATTCTCTCGATTTTACTAAAATGCTCAACGCGTAGTGTCATACGGTTATTTGAATCAAAATTTTGCAATATATGTTTGTTACATTTTAACGGCATTAATATTTGCCGTTTTTCAACTAGGACCCTATGGTATAAGTCGTAGCTAGTTTTTTTCGAAAATGAGGCACATGAATTCAATTTCAACGGAAAACACGGTTCTCATAAAATGACATGGTATCATAACAATTCGGATGCTAACAGTCTTTTACATTGAATTGAATTTGAAGGAATACAATTTACCCATGTAAAAATTAGGAAGTCAATTTAAATTTGGAGGCGTACGGAACTAAAATGCTTTTAAATGATTTCGTATGCAGACTTATACCATATTAATGAAATTGTAACTTGAAATATTTTACTTGTTCCACTTGCAAAATTAATTGTAGTTCCTAAAAAATAAGGTAGTAGGACATATTACACATCAGATTGACTATCGAAGAAATACATGAATGAATTTATTTCGGAATCTCATATAATAGCAGTCTATAAAATAATTTTTTGGTGTATTAGGGATTGGAAAGTTTTTATTCCAATTCAACAGAAGTACCTAGATGAATTTTACGATTTTTCTGTAGAGCTTAGAAATAATTTGAGTCGAAGAGATAATTCATTATTAAGTTTTAAATTAGAATACAATGCAACTCAATATCTATTAGAATTGCACTAAAGTTAAATTTGTATAAGACCTGACCTTTGTAATAAGAATCTGTTTCCATAAGAATACGAGGATATTATTATTTAAGCAGAACAATCTTATGGATCGAGTTTCAATTCTATTCAATTCAATTGTTTTCAATTTCTTATACACTATATTTTACACCAAACAAGAAGAGAACATTATTATATTCACAAAGAAAAATTGTTAAATAGTGCAATGCAAAGCCGATGGTCCGTTTATGAGCGAAGGGTACCTGGGTCGCCTCTTTATTAGAGATTATGATTCATGGCTTGCTCGCTACACTCTCTGTCACATTATAAATTCAGCAAACAAACTATGTAATAAAGATTTGTTTGGGAAAACAGAACTTATGTCCGTCGAACTATGAAAAACCAACAATCTGCTTTAATAAGATGATAGAATCGCCTCCCTCGAACTCTATAATTTCGACTTCAACAAACTACGTAATACCAATCAACATGTTAAGGAGAAGAGAAGGTATGTGCGTCGAACTATGGAAAACCAACAATTAATATGATGATTTAATCGAAACCCTCGAACTCAATCAGTTTCAACGCCGTTATACCCCGTTGTACACATTTGTTGTTTCCTAATGTAATATCGTTAGTGTTAGCACCCAAAATTACCTTTTTATTTATACGAACTAGGAACATTTCCACCACAATCAGGAAATAGACGAAAAGGGTTCAGGTCACATACTTTCTTTCAAAAAATATTAAGATCTAAATAATGACTTAGTAAAAGGTCAAATAGTAGACTCTGTTAATTAAGCTCGAATATGCTGCGAGAAAAAGAGGCAGTTTTGGAGAGGATAATCGAAATCATGAAGTTTTTAGCTGGTCAGAATTTTATTTTTAGAGGATCTTATGAAAACTTATTCTATTCAAATAGAGGAAATTTTCTCTGAAGTTAGTAGAATGTATTTCTAACTTTGATAATATACTATCAGAACACATTGCTCGAATTCAAAATGCTCGGCATGCCTCATCATCAATATTCAAAATGAATTGAATAATTCAATTTCTGAAGAAACTGAAACTACTATAGTTGATCTTTTAAAACAATCTAAATACTAATCTGTGATTCTAGATTGTACACGTATCTCACACAAAGAACAACTTACTGTTATTGTAAGATTTGTTCATTTTAACACGTCAAGAAAACTTGCTGAGGTAAGAGAATTTTTAGGTTTGTTACCTGTGAATGATACTACTGAACAAGGGTTAGCAAATTATTTGCTTAATTTGTTAAAGCCATGCAATATTGAACTAGAAGATTCACAAGTCCAAGGATATGATAATGGTGCAAACATGAGAGGAAAAAATGAACATTTAATTTGGTAGTAAATGGTGCCGATAAAAGCTCATTGAGAATCTCAAACTGTTTTTCTATTGTTCAGGAAATATATGTATTTTTTCGGCATAAACTTCACGTTGCGATATCATTACGAACCAGATACCTACTTTGACTTCAAGTTTCTTTCAAATACGCAATGGGAATGAAGGGTTGATGCTAGAATACCTCTTCGCTTCAATTGTAATAAAATGTACAAGGCATTATACACTATTTTTATCGATGACAAGTATGACAGTGACGCATGGAACATGTCGAATTCATTAATGTTAAAACTAAAGTCTTATAGGTTCGTATGTTCAGTTGTAATATGGAACAACATTTTATCCAAAATTAATACTGTAATCAAAACTTTGCAAAAGTCAGACATTATTCTCCCAGAGGCGGTCAAAATGATCGATCTGGTCGGAAAAGACTGAGGCGTATACAGCACAGTGCTTCTGAATAATTGCTTCTTGATTCAAAATCAATTGCTGAAGATTTATAATGTGGACCTGAATTCGCCGAAACTGCTTGTTCACGTCCCCGAAAAATACATTTTGATTATGGTCAGCAGATGAGCCCATATTAGATCCGAAAACAAAATTTAAAGTATATTTTTATATCTTTCTACTTAGCATGGCGATCTTACAATAAAATGAAGGATTCGATTTATTAACAGAACATAACAAGTTCTAATTTTTGCAAGACATTGATAGTTGGAAGGCATTGAAGAGATACCAAAAAAGCACAGTGGCTCATGTTAGAACACAAGTCAACATATGAAAATAGATCAGATATTGACGGGAAAGATCTATTCAATGCTGCTATCTTCATCCGTTAAAAAATTATAAGCAATTTTGTCGTATAGATAGTTAATTAAACATTATCACGTAATAATCAATATTATTACTAATTATTGATTGAACAGAACAGATATGCTTACGATGAACTAACTAGAGAAATATTACGTGAGGCTTCAGTAGGAGAAGTAGAACGGAGTTCTTCCTGTGGTACTAGTAGTAACATATTATATGTTCTTTGATGTTCAATTAATAATTGATACTAATTGATATCAATTATGTTTGTTAGCACACAAAGTTGTAGCTACGTCTACGTGCCAGCAAGCCGCACGGCATCGTCAATACCAGGGCGCGGCAGCTTAAACCAAGGCGGCGCGACTGCCTCAAAAAAGAGCTGGTATAATGCGGTGGCTCACTCCTCGATTTCTTGATTTTGTGATGAATCGCAGCGACATAGAATCACACTACTTATTTGTGGAGTGCTCGCTCATTGAAGATATTATTATCGTAATATTAGTTTGTAGTTCAATTTATTGTATCACCGCGAAATACCCGCAATTAAAAATTTTGTAAAAATCAAAGCTTTTTAGTACAGTCTGCCACCATTCATAAACAATGTTCAATTAACCACAGAAGCGACAAAATTGTTCAAATTTTTTATCGGAAGAAGATTGAAATGTTTTCTCACAGTTTTTTCAGAAAAATAAGCTCTTTTTAAATATACAAAAATATAGGTAAGTTTCCGGCAAAAACATTCGATGACATCTACTTCAGTTTTCAAATTTGGATAAATATGCAAATTCGGCTTATATTATTTGTATTATTATAATTTTTTCCGTTGTTTTATCTTTTCCTATAATAGAGCTGAGACATCGAGTTTCGCTCACCCTGGATTTTCCAATATCTAAAAAATAACGCCATAAGAAAAAATTCAGCAATTTCCAAATATCTCAACCCGTAGAAATATCCGAGACATATTTTTGATACATATTGACATGTGACATATCCACGCATTAGAATTTTCGCAGTTATATGCTTCCCGTATTTAGACTTACTTAAAAACTGGATATAATACTTTGCAGATCTGTTATTCTGCCAAGGTTTGGGATCCTTAGATACCAGAAACTGTCGCGGAAGTTCGCGCTTTGCATTTGAACAAACTATTACATGTTTTCTAATTTTTGTTTTCCGTGTATGTAACTATCGACTACGTAGCTTCGAATTTAAAACTTCGGGCACGAAAGTATCTAGGTATGAAAAGGAATAATAATAGGTTCTTGAATGTTGGTGGTTGCATAAATATAAATTAATATAAGAATATTCCAAAGTTTCAGGCTTATAGTTAGGTGCTTATAGCATGTCACAATTTTTATTCCAATTTTCCATCAAATAAGTATGTTATTAATTGGCGCCAATCTAATTTTTCATGATCAATTGGGAATATATTAGCTACATTGTAAAATTATTTATAAACACGGGAAGCATCAATATACGAAAAGTCTAGCGAAAACTAGATCTCGTCATTACATATCAAAAAATGTCTCGGAAAGCGACGTTCAACATCGACAGAGATATCTTTTGGGGGAAGTTTGAGACTGAAAAACTTGGTAAGAAAATGTATAACAAAACGAAGTGGTGCGAAAAGGTCATTTCCTAAGTCTATCAGTATTAGAAAATTTGCATAACGGTGACTTTTCAAGAACACAGAATTTATCATCGTGAAGTCACTAGGGAAGTGAACTTATTATTCAAGTGGTACCTACGATAAACTGTTAATAACCTATTTGCAACAACTTTTTATAAGATGGGCAACCCATACTTTAGATTATTATTAGCTACCTACAAATAAGAAATCCGAGTTTTCTAAAACATTACCCTATTCTAGATATCTTAGATGTAAAACGCTGAGTTCCGGGACATTTTTAATGTCTGCTATCATCTATTAGCTTATTTTGTAACTATCTTTGAATCTTGAAAGAAGATCTGTTTTTTAGGTTGAATTATAAATAGACAAATGGAAAATGGTACTTCAAACTAATAGAATTTTGTTAAGTTTTTTTCACTCTTTCACACAACCGATCCAATGTTTTCTGCAGTTTTAATTGGATCTCAAAACACAAGTCGGCTGCAGACGCATTTCATTAATCTAATCGAAATCATCTATTCTTTTCTAAATTACATGGGAACAAGAATTCACAATTCATAAAGACAATAAACATTGTCGAAACGTCAAAAAGAATTTTTATTTTATTTTCAGTATATCTACGAACCAATATACCAAGAACGTATACATATATTACTAATGATTCAAGAATATCAATAAAAGAATATATATATATATATATATATATATATATATATATATATATATATATATATATATATATATATATATGTATATATATATATAAACAAGTTTTTTTAAAGTTTCTTTGCCTAATTGGCCACTATTGTGTATGTAACTTGAGAGATATAGAATTAAATTTTCTGAATTATGAAGATAACTTAGATAATTTAACATAGGATTATATATATATATATATATATCTATATATATTTAGAAAGGTTTGTTAACGGGAATTTCGGTCTGTAGTTGGGCAATCAAAAGAAAACTGTTTTTTCTATACAAATATTTCGCAATAATTTATTGCTTCTTCAGGGTAAGAAGTTTAGGTTAATATTAAACTAGACATTTCTACAAAAAATATTTAGATTTTTCTTCTCCTTATTATGTCATGAAGATGACATAATTGGAGAATAGAATCTTCAGTCCAATGACTATAATAAGGAGAAGAAAAATCTAAATGTTTTTTGTAGAAATGTCTAGTTTAATATTAACCTAAACTTCTTACCCTGAAGAAGCAATAAATTATTGCGAAATATTGGTATAGAAAGAATAGTTTTCTTTTCTTTTGATTAACCAACTACAGACCGAAATTCCCGTTGACAAACCCTTCTAAATTTCAACTAGTGACGGTCGTTACTACCTTTCGAATATATATATATATATATATATATATATATATATATATATATAATATATATATATATATTTTTTTTTTTTTTTTTTTTACATTCAAACCTGGTCGGGGCTGCTGCGAGCTCCGACGACATCGCAGCAGTCGCGCCAGAAAAACCTAAAAGGCGGTTAACCGAAGCTACTCCTCCCCACCGGTCGGTAAGTAGCTTCAGGTTCCTAAATCGTGTGCCTTAAGTATTCTAATTGAACCCAGAATGACTGCCTTTTGCATCCGGTCTATCAAGATCTGCGCCGAGTTCCTACAGGCCGGAATGATCTTCAAGTTTGAACGCAGCGAAGACCGAATTCCGCCCAAAACACCGATGATCAGAACCACTAATACGACCTTGTGGCCTGGGTATAGCGTGCGGAGCTCGAACAGGAGATCTTGATATTTTGTCCATTTTTCCTCCTCTTTCAAGACTATGTTCTTCTCTGCCGGAGCGGAGAATTCGATGACATACATAGTCTTGATTAGTTTATCGAGGAGGACAACGTCAGGCCTATTTGCTTGTATGGACCTGACGGTCGGAAACGGATAATTCCAGAAGATCTGGCATTTTTCGTTTCCGACAACGGACTCAATATCTCCTGGCATGTAAGGCAGCACCGGCTCTTGGTCTATTCCGTACGAGTGCCTTAGATGGTAATACAGCACCCGTAGGGCCGCATTATGGCGATGGGTGTACGCCGAGGCCGCTTTTGCCGGACATGCCGACAGAAGGTGGAGAAGCGTCTCAGGCACCTTTCGACAGGCCCTGCAGCTGACATCAGGGACCTGCACACCCATCACATTGCGGCGATAGACTAAGGTGTTAATTACACCATCTTGGCAAGCTGCGGTAAATCCCTCAGTCTCGGATGTAAGCCTGGCTGACCTTAGGTAGCCGAAGGTCAGCCTAGTTGACAAGCCGAGCGTTTCGATGTTTCGATAGAAAACACCGTGTATCGGCTTGTCAACATGCCGCCTGAGCGTAAGATCTTGCTCCGCGGCATTTATCTGGGCTTTCAGGCGAGAAGGTAGGAGCTCGAGGTTGCCCTCTAGTCGGCCTTCTCGACTGATCTGAAATTCGAGACCAAGTTCTTCCGCAGCTTTTTGTGCTGCCTTAACGATAAATGCCCCCACTCCGGCCAATTCGTGACTTTTAACAAGGCACAGGAGGGGGTCCGAGCTCCTAAGAACTTTACAAGCTATACTCAGAACCACACTTCGATGCAGACCCTCCAGACTGAGGAGTCCCCTACCTCCCCAATGACGTGGGAGATAAATACGGGAAACGGACGATCTAGGATGCAAACTGTGATGGATATGCATCATTTTCCGGGTGTCTTTATCGAGTCTATGCAGCTCATCGACCGTCCATTTCACCACTCCAAAAGAGTGGAGCAGGACTGGAACGGCAAGCATATTTGTTGCAGACACCTTGTTCCCACTCGAAAGTTCGGAAGACCAAATCTTTCGAACAAGGTTTCTGTATTTGCCGCGGAGAGCCACCTTTACCTGGGAAGCGTCATAATTAGGACGCTGTTCAATTCCCAGGTATCGATAGGTCTCTCCAGCATCGAGGTGTTTAAAGATGCTTCCGTCGGCAAGCTGCATATTCTCGTACACTTCCGGAGATCGTCCTCTCCTCAAATGAAACACTGCGCATTTGTCCAATCCCAACTCCATGCCTACGGCTCGTGTATATTCCTGAACCACATTGAGAGATTGATGGAGGTTCTTCTCCCCAGAGGCATAAAGTTTCAAATCATCCACGTAAAATAAATGGGTGATCTGATGCCTCCGGTCGTTCGGTGGTCCAGAGTAATATCCATGAGTCCGTCTTAAAGCAATGGAGAGTGGCAGCAGTGAGATATTGAACAAGAGGGGACTCAAGGAGTCTCCTTGGAAAACTCCCCTCTTGAATGTTACCAACTCTGTCAAGACTCGTCGTGTGCCTGATGTGATGGCAAAACGGGTCTTCCAGAGTGGCAACAGATGTTCTATGCATCTCACTAGTGGGGTAGGTACCGCAAGGCATTGGAGCAAGTATAATAATAGCTCATGTGATGTTGAATCAAATGCCTTGCGGTAGTCAATCCAGGCCATGGAAAGGTTGCGCTTGTAAAGTATAGAGTCCTGAGTGATAGATCTATCTATCACCAGGTTCTCCCGGCAACCCTCCATCCCTTTCTTTGCCCCACGCTGCTCGCTGATGTTATTAACTACCGGACCGATCGATTTCAACAACCTAGCATACAAGATACGTGTAAATAACTTGTAGCAGGTGTTGAGACAAGTGATCGGTCGGTAGTCCTTGGGATCAGACAAGTCTCCACTCTTTGGAAGTAGCACAGTGTACCCCTCGACAGCCCAGCTTGGAATATGCCGCTCCTCTTTGACCCATGAGTCAAAGACTCTGGCCAGACGGCGGTGAGTGGAAGGAAATTTCTTCCACCACCATATGTTAATGCCGTCAGGGCCGGGAGCAGCATAGTTTTTGGTACCGACAAGAGCTTGTCGGACCTCATCCTCGCTGACTGCCTCGCACACTTCTGTTTGCGGAACTTGACGTTCAGCGCAAAACATTTGGAAGTGTGCTAGGGCTGGAGTGTCTAGGTGAATTGGACGCGGTGACTCATACACTCCTTTCCAGAACTGCTCAACCTCCTCCACAGTCGGTGGAGCAACAATTGTGGGCGGTGGAGATTCAAAAAGCCGAGACGGGCTATCGCGAAATAAGGAATTCTCCCTGATGCGTCTAACCCGTCTGGCCAGATTTCTCCTTACCACGCAGAGGACTCGAATCCTATCCGCACAATGTTGCTTGATGGTCTGCAACACTGTACGTTTTAGTGTGTGATGGTGGCGGCGCATACATATATATATATATATATATATATATATATATATATATATATATATATATATATATATATATATATATATATATATATATATATATATATATATATATATATATATATATTTACATCCCGCTATCTCCAGGGCGTCCTTTCACTATTCCTACTCTGAGCGTCCACTGCGTATTTCTCATGCAATCCCCACTATAACGTATGAATATATTCCATCTTTGAACAGTAGAGGTCGTAATAAGTTCATAGCTTCCATATTATGGGAAACAATTTTTAAAATTTGCATTCCACTGATTTCAGAGCGTCCGTTCATAAAGCCGCTCCTGAGCGTCCAAAATATACAGTAAACCTTTCAAATTTCGGGTCCTCAGCGTCCCCGGAATATAGTTTGCTTTCATACACCACATTTCTGAGCGTCCAGCGATGTTGCCAGTTCAGAAGGCTCATAATCGATATGAAGGATTTTACAAATCAAAAGATAATGGTAATCCTTTCGGACCGTTGTTGAATAAAACTGTTTTGTGGGTCCTCTATAACAGTCCCAAAATTTACATTGCATATCATGTTCTTTCTTGAATAACTGATGAACATTTCAGTTATATTTAAAGTTCAAAATTGAAAATATTCAATATGTAATGTATTTTTTATAAGAAAATGTATAGATAAATTTATTACTTAACTTGAAATTGCGTTATTTTTCTAACCAAACGAAATTTTCTGTGGGAATTGATGTGATCATACATAAATTTTTAATAAAATTTAAAGGCAATGAGAATGAAAAATTCCTTAACTAAAAACGCACTTTATTCAACATAATCATACTTAAAAAGAAACGAAACCTTCTCTTATTCTATATAGACAGAAAAATAGAAAACTATAAGAAATAGACAGAAAAATATATAACTAAATAATAATCGTACTATAACCCAACGGCAGTAATTGTCCACATAAGTGAAAAATTGTCCACATAGGTAAAAGGTATTAACTTCTTAAAAACCTCTTTTGAGCTATAAAACCTTTTTTGAAATTGATTCGAAGAGCAGTTTTGAAAATCCGTATCCAAGATCATCATTCATAAAACGATTGCAAACATGTTTAAGCTTGAAAGAGGATACTGAATACATTTATTCAATCTACAGGTAATGACAGATTCAAACAAATGAAATAACAATTTTTTCTTGTTATATACAGGAGTTGGGTCAAGGAATATGTAAATAAATAAATCATTCAAAGCATCTCTCTACGATTCACTGAATAACTGTAACTGGTAGTATAACGTAAAATGTAAAAAATACCGAAGAATTTAAGAACCGGCGTTTTGGGACGCCCACAAATCGACGGCCTGAATGTACTATATACAAACACCTTTCCCATCTCCTACTCTGAGCGTTCACCACATGTTTCTACCGCTAAAGCTAAATAATATTCACAATCTACAGATTTCAAAGCATCCAAAACATATTTCTAAATGTCTATATCGGAAAGTACGCGTATAGTGGCTTTCATTCTGCACATTTCTGAGCGCCCATCAATCTTTTTTAAGGTAGCTGAATTCATAGGAAGGATTTTACGAGTCAAAAGTAATGAAAATTTAAAAAATACCACGATAATCTGTTCTTAATTCATGAAGACTTTCATTATCGGCGATTAAAAATCCGAAACAGAATTCTACAGTTGAGTTGATTAGAGAAGCACGTTTCACATAAGATATGTTGTGATTAACTGACCTCATGTTGTAGAATTGGAATATCTGGTTGGTTGAGAATTTTCTCAACCTTGTTGTTATGAACTATCGTCAATAAGCAATATGAATAAGAAATAATCACCCTCCAAAAATTCAATTGTGGATGCCGTTACTTTGTGATAGTTTATCATTTTAAGGAAAAAATAAATAAAACTACTTTGTTATACTATCACTGATATTTAATATAGTCGTTACTATAGTTTCAACACTAAACGTGTCATCTTCAGACGAAAACGAAGGTATGAATTTAACAAGTATTATATCTACTATATATAGGTTAAAGAAGGAATACAAACGAATTTTATGGCTATGGGAAATAGTTGTAGGTAAAACCAGAGAGGTGTAAAGTGATTAGGTAGTTCCGTGAGAACCTTAGTGGTGGGGGTATATTTACTAACGGACTTTAAATACGAAAATCAGGTCATTAATACATTGAAGAGATTACTGTAATATAAATGTAGTTGATCGTTTAGGATCTTATCATCATACATCTTCATTGCTTTGAAAATTCCCATTGACTCTAATATATTTAGTTTTGAAATTTTATCCTGACTGTAAAATTTAAACATTATTCAAAATAGGAAAGGTATGGCCTGCTTCTAAAATATGATTTGCAAATGAAGAATCGGTCTTATTATTTTCAGGGGAACGAAAATGTTCTTTATATCTAACTGCTATATTACGGTAAGATCTACCTATGTAAAAACTATCACACTCTGAAGAAGTTAGTTTATAAACTCCGGGCCTTTCAAATTTGTCAGTTTTATCTTTCGCATTGAACAGAATATGAGATAATTCGTTTGGGGGCTTGAAGCTGATGGTCAGGTTATGATGGGATAACATGTCTGCAATTTTTTCGCTTATAGGACCACAATAAGTTAAAGAAACATATTTTAATGAGTTATCTTTGTCTTCCATAAAGGGATAAGTGCTATTGTAAATTAATTTTTGTCTTTTTCTATTTATTAATTTAGAAATTACTTGAGGAACGAAACCGTTATTTGTAGCAATAACTTTAATTGTATCTAATTCTTTACTAAGAGATTTTCTTGAGATAAGGGAAGGGCTCTATGTATCATTGGATGAAAAGCAGCTAGATTATGACTATAGGGGCTATGTAAATATGTACAAATTACTGTATCTGTGTAAGGTAGGTTTTCTGTAAATCTCGAATGAGATGCTATTATTATGATGTAATAATGTTAAGTCAACTCATCATAGAATCTTCTATGTGGGAAATAAAAATATCTGCGAGAAGTGGACTTAATGGAGAACCGATAGCTAATCCGTTATTTGGAGTATAATATTTGTTATTAAACTGACAGTACTTTTGACTGAGACATAAATCGGCCTGTTCTATATCTGATTTTATCGAAGGAATAATATGTGACTTTTCTAAGATATTTGTGATTAAATTTCAACATTCAATGGGAGGGATATGTGGAAACATATTAGAAACATCATAGCATACCAAAATACTGGTGTTAGGTATAATTTTTGGTTTTAATTTGTTTGTATTCCTTCTTCAACCTATATAATAGTAGATATAGTACTTGTAAATTCATACCTTCGTTTTCGTCTGAAGATGACATGTTTAATGTTGAAACTATAGTAACGACTATGATAAATATCAGTGATAGTATAACAAAGTAGTTATATTTATTATTTCGTTAAAATAATCACCATTATTCATATATAATACCACAAGAGCTTCAAAATTATCGGGTATTTCCCGATAGGTTCGTTGCAAACAAATGAAGGAGTCAAGTTTTTCAGGTTAAAAAATCACGAGCGCAAAGCGCGAGTGATTTTTCCTGAAAAACTTGACGACTTTATTTGTTTGCAGGGAACCTTGAGGGAAATGCCAGATAATTTTGAAGCTCGTGTGGTATTCGGGGGATTATTTTTCCGTCCCAAATGAACATTTCCTTTGACTTTTTTATCGATGGTGGACAGAATTCAACCTGTCAGTTTGAAGTTTTATATATAGCAACTACCAGAGAAAATATTCAAAAAATATTCAGTATAATTCCATGTAGGTTGTACCACGTGACGTCGAATGGTGCAATTCTATTGGTCGATATTTGGGACGGAAAAATAATCACTATAATTATTTCTTATCTATAGTGCTATCCACAGTAACTCTTTTATAGTTTATTATTCAACAAGCAATATTAAGGTCTACAACAGAGGATTTTTTCGGAATGACTTGATTTTCAACTATGATTGAAAATATTCTTTTCTAACAAGCTGGGAACATGGAATGGTATCTCCGCTTAGTTGGTCTTAATTTCCAGTTCCACAAGATAGATGACTTTCACCCATAGATGACAACATAGTTTTCACGAAATCATTAAAGTCTGATGCAGACACAATAACATTTGAAAATATTCAATCTCCAGATTGAAGATCAGAAATAATTTAAATTTTTTATATCCAGAAATAGACGCTCGAGATGAGTCGATAACTTTATCTTCGAATTGGATAGAAATATCAATATTTCTTTTCAAAGATATTCTCTGACTAATCGGCTGTGTTTAATTCAGCAGAACTAATAATATTCCTGGAAATGATTGAAAAGATTGTTCTCATTACCACCTGTTGAATGCCCTGATATTGTTTTTACAGACATCTACATATGTCGAAGATCACCTTTTGCGAGAACGGAAACATAATCAGTAATGATTCCATACTTGTAGGGTTCACTATTATTATCTGTATGATGGGAAGATGACGATAAGTGTCTCCTAATAAATGTGTTTGGGCCTCTAGAGGGCCCAATTTTGGCCTATGGACAAAGTCTTAGAGCAAACAGAGAAATACATCGGCTATTCAGATTTGAAACAACGTACGGAAATTCATTCACAATTCCAAGTTATAACGAATTTAATCATAAAGAACTAGTGCGGCATTTCATTTAGCGGCAATAAACGAGGGTCGGTACGATAGATTCCGCGCGAGAAACTATATTTTTAAATATTTCAAAATGCACCTGAATGCTTATAATCGTTTTGTGTGAATCTGAGTCTATGGTGTATATGTGACCGTGACATGATGTCGTTATAGGGTGTTACATATTAAAATCATCATCATCTGATATACTGATTTCTGACTTCTTCACCTTCACAATGCTTACATATGAGCTACAAGGTAATCCTAAATTTTTCACGAACGCTTACCAGTACAATTTAATTTACAATCACGAGGGATTATTCTGATCAATTCATCGGGACGTGCATTTTTATTGTTTGTATAGTAAAAATGCACGTCCCGATGAGTTGATCAAAGTAATCTCTTGTGGTTGTATAAAAAATTGTACTTAGGATAACTTCATTTCTACTCGACTCAAATCGATCTGCTTGGACTTAAAATAGTCGCTATGAAAATTTCTTAAAGAACGTAGAATTTAAATTTCGTGAAAAATTTTTAACCCCAAAAGACTTGAATTTTTAAGCTGTCCAAAATTTTCAAAATAACGCCAAAGCTATGTCTTTGAACCAAAATGATTAAATTTTGAATATTGAGTGCAGAATAATAAAATCTTTCAAATCAATTTAGTTTTAGATCGAGAACTTAAGTATTTCGTCTGGAATTCGTGAAATACAGATTTTTCAAAATGGCCTTTTTTGGCGCCAAAAAATGAAGTAGGTCGAAATACCAGAAACCGAAAGAAAAGAAATAAAAATACTATGTTTCCACCGAAACAGAATATGAAAAAAACAAAAACTCTTTGACATATACTCCATTTTCAATGTGCTAAAAAACAGAGTGAATGGACCCTGGTCCACGACCTCGAATCGATTTCGGACCAGAGCCAAAAATCGCGTATTAATTTTTCCAAAAACTTTCGTTCAAACATTTTTCCATACAACTCAAAGCTTTGTCTCAAAACGCAAAAAATTGAAAAAAGGCCATTTTTGCTTCCAAAATATGGCCATAGCTTTTTGAGCACAGGGTTAATGCAACTTCAGACTACCCGCTCGTTTACAGCGTGTCAAAATACATAGAATAGACCAAAATTAGACCTCGCGGAAATTCGGACAAAAATCGTCAATTTTCCTCCTTAAATGCCTGGACTACTGACCGAACGCGCTATCCCTTCATCGGGTGCCGCACCTGCTGGTGTGATCGGCAGTGAACGTGTTGTCATAATATTTCTCTCTACAATCGGCAATCGGCCAGATGATTAGCGCTCCAAATGACGCGCGAAACAGAGCGAAAAGTGTCGAGTATTTCGACAAGTCGTACTACTCAATAACTCAAAACCAGTCGTACCTCTTTGAACTTTTAAGCCAGTAAGTTTCGAGCATCATTCCATAATTTGTGTTAAAATTTCTGATAAGCTATGAAAGAGTTCACACTATAACACTATAAATAAGAAACAATCGCTGTTATCCACAAATAATACGGTTCTGTTTACTCTGATGATGGCTACTTGGTAGCTGAAAGGTCCTAAGTACTTGACAGTATTTCAATTGGATAAGTATGATAGTTCCTTGTTTATAGTGTCCAAATCTTAAGTTGATTGCATTTATCATTTGGCCGCTACACGAGAACATACTTTATGCCTATAACTCGATTCAAAATTAAATGGCAAAAATTAATAAATATAGCATGTGCTGGAAATGTCCGTCTGTCTAGTCGATTCCTCATGGATGATCTCTCTCAAATAAGCTTTCCTTATTCCGAATTATTTCGTATTGCTCTATTACTATTTGTTCAAAATTTCTCTTATTTTCAATTTGCACCTAGTACATTTAAATAACCCCATGGAACAGAATCTGAGGATTGTTAGTCAGGTAAACGAGGAAGCCACGCAACTGTACGGCATTATCCTCTTTTGAGGGTAAATCTGAATAAAATGAGGAGGTGCTCCATCATGCATAAACCATCTTACTGATCTATTTGCTTGTGATACATTACCTATTAGATCTGTAAGGTCGTTCTCCAATAAATTGAAATATGTTTCATCATTTAACTGAGGAGGAATTATAAAAGGTCCATTTCCACCATTTTCAAATAGATTTTCCATGAAAATGTTTTTTCTGAAAAAAAATTTAAGAATACTTTTTTGAAGCAAAATTTTCTCAAAAACCTATAATTAGTTTTAAAATAAAATAAAATGATGCGATCCAAAATAAAGCAGAAAATGTTTTGCAAATTCCCCGTACCGTCGCTTCTGTTGAGAAGCTTCGTCGACCGGTACCTACCATATAAAAAATTTTGCATCGATAATTACTAAAGCCAAATTACCAAAATTGAAAGCTTGGCATGTTATGGTTCCTGAGTCATAAAACGAAAAACATCTTTCAGTCTTCATCTTTAAAGCTCCGTAGCTCTTCATTGAAACATTTTCGGACTTGATTTGATATGAATTTTTCTTATTTTTTAGTCTGGCATATGAAATTCCGGATATGCTATATAGACATCTAGATATGGATCACCTTTCGCATGGAAGAAAACATGATCAGTAATGATTTAAGTCCTATGGGCCTCATTGTTATTATCTGGATGAAGGAAAGGAAACGGGCACACGATAAGATCCCCGAAAAACCGTTTTTTGGATAACTGGGGAATTTCCTACTCGGGACATTTTTGTTTTTCAGAATTACAGCTGCTGTCCTGGTTCACAACAGTTTCAATAAAATGGAGAAGGGCATACAGTAGATTTGTAGTAGGAATCGGTTGGAATATATAAATATATAAAGGAATATTAAAAAATGTATTAATAACTGAAGAAATATAATAAACTATTTAACTAGCTTGATATGGAACAACTTGTTCTATCGAAAATAATTTTAAAGTAAAATAAGCAACTCTAGAACACAAACAATTAAAATTAATCCAGAAATTAATATTGAAATTAAATCTTTAAATATCATTTATAGATAAATTCACTTACAGATTCTAAATGTACTATGCGAATCAGACATAATAACATATTACTCCATCTATACATTTTGACCAATCTAATAGTCTGTTCTATCATAGTAAAATGCAATAATATTAATAATATAAAGATAGAAATCAACCTAGCTCTCACCGGCTTAAACTAAAAAATTTTGGGGATCGAATTTAATTCAATAGACTCTACAACAAAAGTTTAATTAACTTGATTCACCATATAGATGTCGCAACTCTTTTTTTCGATCAAAACTCTAAAGAAAAATTACACTGCTAAGATAATCAAAACTTATAATCTCAACCAAATGATCCAATTATCATTTATCTGAACCTATATTTACAGACTCGCCGATCATCGAACACCTTCAAGTTGCAGAGAAGTTCACTTTTACGGAATTTATCATTTGGTTTTCAGCAATACACGAAAATATATAACGTAAAATTATCTCTTAATTGCGATGATGAGACGACACAGAATTAATGTCGTTGGGAATAACGATGAATTGATATTACCTCAAAGTTTATTGACCCCTACGTACACCCTGATCTTACCCAACACGCCGCGCGCCGCCTCGCCAATTCGATATAAATAATGAAAATCATATGGTGGGTGTGTAATTATTTTGGTTCAGTTAAAACTTGTCTTTTATATTGAGAATGTGGATTCCGGAAAAAGCAAGCGTTCATCTATTCAATATAAAATTGATGTTGATGCGGCTAGTGAACAACTTGATTCAACTGTTCGATATGTTTATTCTCGAAAGAACACCAGCTCTAAGTATCGACATTTCAGAATTCCTCAAGAGTTTCCAATGTCAGGATGATACTCTGTAGAAGTCCAACAATACATTACAATAAAAATCTACTAAAACAAAAACCATACAATTATAAAGAACAAAGAATGAGCGTAATGTACAGATTCCATGGATGTAATAAATCTTAAGATCAGATATTTGTCAATACCCATCTTTGTGATAACAATCGATGCGTAAAGTGAAAGAGAGCGCATCAATTTGTGGTGCCGCCCACATGATAAGTTTGGTGCGATCAATTATTAAGTATGGATATCGGAATAACGAAACAACTGCTTACGCTCAGTTTGAAATGCAAGAATAATGCGGAATAACTATCAGAATACGGCGTTGTCATCTCTCCTCGACGTCGAGGACGCCTACAAATCGACATGCTGAAAGTACTACATACACCTGACTAATACACAGGAATTGTAGCGAACGCCTCTAACGGCAGACACGTTGTACTATCAGTATACTTTTAATACACAAAACGACAGGTTGCACTAGCATCTGAGCGTCCAGACAAATTTTTGGCAACGGGTTCAGCGAACAAGTATGAATGATTTACTACGGGGAAACTTCCAAGCGTCCGTATACGGACGCTCTGTAGGAACCGGACGCTTGGAAGATAGCAATCCGTCAATGTACGGACGCTCGGAAAGTAGTAGGATGAATATATATATATATATATATATATTATATATATATATATATATATATATATATATATATATATATATATATATATATATATTTTTAAAACCGAATTCACAAATACTACAACGAAAACAATAAAACCATAAACCACGAAGACACAGAAACTAAAAAATATATAAGACTCCCATACGTTCAACATCTCTCAGAAAAACTCAATATTATTCTAAAAGAATACAATTTTACAATAGCACATAAAAATGATAATAATCTAAAACATTTATATTCTAAACTTAAAAGCAAAATTCCCAAAAATAAAATTTCACATTGTATTTATAAAATTCCGTGTACAGACTGTGACAAAATATACATCGGACAAACAAAACAAAACATAGAAGAACGAATCAAAGGTCATAAATATCAAAAAAACTCAACAGCGTTAAAAAAACACGAGACAAATACTAAACATAAATTCAATTTTGAGCATTTCGACATAATAGAAAAAGAACAAAATGAGAAGAGTCGAATATTTTTAGAAATGGTACACATCAAAAAAAATCAAAACTGCGTAAACGATAAGACCGATATGAATAATCTTTCGCAAATATATAATATAATTCTTTAAAGTAACTAAATTGAAATAGTCCAGTCAAACAGACATATGATACAAGAGCCACATGTTAGCAATTAAATTTTAATGCAAACAGGCAGTGATATCTAACAAGTGTAACAAACGGTCAACCAGCAGGGTATCTTACCCTTACATTCAGAACAAAAACCCATTCTGCAAACTGTGTTCAGTCTGAATTTCAAAGCCAAACGCAAACGAAATCTGTTGGTATTCTATCACGTAATAAGTATATTCAAAATTCAAATAATTCATGAAAAATTAATTTATTTTGTACATAATCACCGAACTAAGTTAGTTATTATGTTATTATACACATAAATTTTAAATATGGAACTAAAGTCAATGCTCATAACAAACTGAAAAACTTTGTCATAAATACAGATTGTGCATACAGCTAATTAATATAAAAATATTTTGTTAAATTTCAGTTCATAATGTAAACAATGAATAAATTCCTGAAGAAGGCGAAAGCCGAAACGCGTCGAATGAAAAGATTGTTTCATTGAGATAATTCATTTAAAATTGCTGAAAAACCTAAGAGAACCCACAACTTACTTTAGATAAACCAGCAAAAGAAAACCACAGCGAATTTATATATATATATATATGTATGCGCCGCCACCATCACATACATACTAAAACGTACAGTGTTGCAGACCATCAAGCAACATTGTGCGGATAGGATTCGAGTCCTCTGCGTGGTAAGGAGAAATCTGGCCAGACGGGTTAGACGCATCAGGGAGAATTCCTTATTTCGCGATAGCCCGTCTCGGCTTTTTGAATCTCCACCGCCCACAATTGTTGCTCCACCGACTGTGGAGGAGGTTGAGCAGTTCTGGAAAGGAGTGTATGAGTCACCGCGTCCAATTCACCTAGACACTCCAGCCCTAGCACACTTCCAAATGTTTTGCGCTGAACGTTCCGCAAACAGAAGTGTGCGAGGCAGTCAGCGAGGATGAGGTCCGACAAGCTCTTGTCGGTACCAAAAACTATGCTGCTCCCGGCCCTGACGGCATTAACATATGGTGGTGGAAGAAATTTCCTTCCACTCACCGCCGTCTGGCCAGAGTCTTTGACTCATGGGTCAAAGAGGAGCGGCATATTCCAAGCTGGGCTGTCGAGGGGTACACTGTGCTACTTCCAAAGAGTGGAGACTTGTCTGATCCCAAGAACTACCGACCGATCACTTGTCTCAACACCTGCTACAAGTTATTTACACGTATCTTGTATGCTAGGTTGTTGAAATCGATCGGTCCGGTAGTTAATAACATCAGCGAGCAGCGTGGGGCAAAGAAAGGGATGGAGGGTTGCCGGGAGAACCTGGTGATAGATAGATCTATCACTCAGGACTCTATACTTTACAAGCGCAACCTTTCCATGGCCTGGATTGACTACCGCAAGGCATTTGATTCAACATCACATGAGCTATTATTATACTTGCTCCAATGCCTTGCGGTACCTACCCCACTAGTGAGATGCATAGAACATCTGTTGCCACTCTGGAAGACCCGTTTTGCCATCACATCAGGCACACGACGAGTCTTGACAGAGTTGGTAACATTCAAGAGGGGAGTTTTCCAAGGAGACTCCTTGAGTCCCCTCTTGTTCAATATCTCACTGCTGCCACTCTCCATTGCTTTAAGACGGACTCATGGATATTACTCCGGACCACCGAACGACCGGAGGCATCAGATCACCCATTTATTTTACGTGGATGATTTGAAACTTTATGCCTCTGGGGAGAAGAACCTCCATCAATCTCTCAATGTGGTTCAGGAATATACACGAGCCGTAGGCATGGAGTTGGGATTGGACAAATGCGCAGTGTTTCATTTGAGGAGAGGACGATCTCCGGAAGTGTACGAGAATATGCAGCTTGCCGACGGAAGCATCTTTGAACACCTCGATGCTGGAGAGACCTATCGATACCTGGGAATTGAACAGCGTCCTAATTATGACGCTTCCCAGGTAAAGGTGGCTCTCCGCGGCAAATACAGAAACCTTGTTCGAAAGATTTGGTCTTTCGAACTTTCGAGTGGGAACAAGGTGTCTGCAACAAATATGCTTGCCGTTCCAGTCCTGCTCCACTCTTTTGGAGTGGTGAAATGGACGGTCGATGAGCTGCATAGACTCGATAAAGACACCCGGAAAATGATGCATATCCATCACAGTTTGCATCCTAGATCGTCCGTTTCCCGTATTTATCTCCCACGTCATTGGGGAGGTAGGGGACTCCTCAGTCTGGAGGGTCTGCATCGAAGTGTGGTTCTGAGTATAGCTTGTAAAGTTCTTAGGAGCTCGGACCCCCTCCTGTGCCTTGTTAAAAGTCACGAATTGGCCGGAGTGGGGGCATTTATCGTTAAGGCAGCACAAAAAGCTGCGGAAGAACTTGGTCTCGAATTTCAGATCAGTCGAGAAGGCCGACTAGAGGGCAACCTCGAGCTCCTACCTTCTCGCCTGAAAGCCCAGATAAATGCCGCGGAGCAAGATCTTACGCTCAGGCGGCATGTTGACAAGCCGATACACGGTGTTTTCTATCGAAACATCGAAACGCTCGGCTTGTCAACTAGGCTGACCTTCGGCTACCTAAGGTCAGCCGGGCTTACATCCGAGACTGAGGGATTTACCGCAGCTATATATTTTTATATATATATATTTACATCCCGCTATCTCCAGGGCGTCCTTTCACTATTCCTACTCTGAGCGTCCACTGCGTATTTCTCATGCAATCCCTACTATAACGTATGAATATATTCCATCTTTGAACAGTAGAGGTCGTAATAAGTTCATAGCCTTCATATTATAGGAAACAATTTTTAAAATTTGCATTCTACTGATTTCAGAGCGTCCGTTCATAAAGCCGCTCCTGAGCGTCCAAAATATACAGTAAAGCTTTCAAATTTCGGGTACTCAGCGTCCCCGCAGTATAGTTTGCTTTCATACACCACATTTCTGAGCGTCCAGCGATGTTGCCAGTTCAGAAGGCTTATAATCGATATGAAGGATTTCACAAATCAAAAGATAATGCTAATCCTATCGGACCATTGTTGAATAAATTTGTTTTGTTGGTCCAATATAACAGTCCCAAAATTTACATTGCATATCATATTCTTTCTTGAATAACTGATGAACATTTCAGTCATATTTAAAGTTCAAAATTGAAAATATCCAATACGTAATGTATTTTTTATAAGAAAATGTATAGACAAATTTTTTACTTAACATGAAATTGCGTATTTTTCTAACCAAACGAAATTTTCTGTGGGAATTGAGGTGATCATACATAAATTTTTGATAAAATTCAAAGGCAATGAGAATGAAAAATTCCTTAACTAAAAACGCACTTTATTCAACATAATCAAACTTTAAAAACAAACGAAACCTTCTCTTATTCTATATAGGCAGAAAAATAAATAACTGTATAAGAAATAGACAGAAAAATGTATAACTAAATAATAATCTTTCTGTAACCCAACGGCAGTAATTGTCCACATAAGTAGAAAATTGTCCACATAGGTAAAAGGTATTAACTTCTTAACAACCTCTTTTGAGCCATAAAATCTTTTTTAAAATTGATTTGAAGAGCAGTTTTGAAAATCAGTATCCAAGATCATTTTTTAGCGTTAAAAGGAATCTTGAATATACATTTATAAAACGATTGCAAACATTTTTTAGCTTGAAAGAGGATACCGAATACATTTATTTTATCTACCGGTAATGACAAATTTAAACAAATGAAACAATAATTTTTTCTTGTTATATACAGGAGTTGGGTCAAGGAATATGTAAATAAATGAATCACTTTTTTCTATAGAACCCAGCAGCATCAGACTGTGGTTATTCACAACATTCAAAGCATCTGTCTACGATTCATTGAATAACTGTAACTGGTAGTATAACGTAAAATGTAAAAAATACCGAAGAATTTCCAAGAACCGGCGTTTTGGGACGCCCACAAATCGACGGCCTGAAAGTACTATATACAAACACCTTTCCCATCTCCTACTCTGAGCGTTCACCACATGTTTCTACCGCTGAAGCTGAATAATATTCACAATCTACCGATTTCAAAGCATCCAAAACATATTTCTAAATATCGGAAAGTACGCGTATAGTGGCTTTCATTCTGCACATATCAGAGCGCCCACGGCCAGCAATCTTATTTAAGGTAGCTGAATTCATAGGAAGGATTTTACGAGTCAAAAGTAATGAAAATTAAAAGAATACCTCACGATATTCTGTTTTTAATTCATGAAGACTTTCATAATCGGCGATTAAAGTACCGAAACAGAATTCTACAGTTGAGTTGATTAGGGAAGCACGTTTCACATAAGATATATTGTGACTAACTGACCTCGTGTTGTAGAATTGGAATATCTGGTTGGTTGAGAATTTTCTCAACCTTGTTGTTATGGACGTCAATAAGCAATATGAATAAGAAATAATCTCCCTTCAAAAATTCAATTGTGGAAGCCGTTACTTTGTGATAGTTTATCATTTTAAGGAAATAATGGATAAAACTACTTTGTTATACTATCACTGATATTTAATGTAGTCGTTACTATAGTTTCAACATTAAACGTGTCATCTTCAGACGAAAGGTATGAATTTAACAAGTATTATATCTACTATATATAGGTTAAAGAAGTAATACGAACAAATTTTATGGCTATAGGAAATAGTTCTAGGAAAAACCAGAGAGGGGTGAAGTGATTAGGTAGTTCCGTGAGAACCTTAGTGGTGCGGGTGGGTATATTTACTAACGGACTTTAAATACGAAAATCAGGTTATTAATACATTGAAGAGATTACTGTAATATAAATGTAGTTGATCGTTTAGGATCTTATCATCATACATCTTCATTGCTTTGGAAATTCCCATTGACTCTAATATATTTAGTTTTGAAATTTTATCCTGACTGTAAAATTTAGACATTATTCAAAATAGGAAAGGTATGGCCTGTTTCTAAAATATGATTTGCGAATGAAGAATCGGTCTTATTATTTTCAAAGGAACGAAAATGTTCTTTATATCTAACTGCTATGTTACGGCAAGATCTACCTATGTAGAAACTATCACACTCTGAACAAGTTAGTTTATAAACTCCGGGCCTTTTAAATTTTCCAGTTTTATCTTTCGCATTGAACAGAATATGAGATAATTTGTTTGGAGGTTTAAAGCTGATGATCAGGTTATGATGGGATAGCATGTTTGCAATTTTTTCGCTTATAGGAGCAAAATAAGTTAAAGAAACATATTTTAATGAGTTATCTTTGTTTTTCATAAAGGGAAAAGTGCTATTGTAAATTAATTTTTGTCTGTTTCTATTTATTAATTTAGAAATTACTTGAGGAACGAAACCGTTATTTGCAACAATAACTTTAATTGTATCTAATTCTTTACTAAGATTTTCTTGAGATAAGGGAAGGGAAAAATCTCTATGTATCATTGAATGAAAAGCAGCTAGTTTATGACTATAGGGGCTATGTAAAGAGGTACAAATTACTGTATCTGTGAAAGTAGGTTTTCTGTAAATGTCGAATAAGATGCTATTATTATGATGTAATAATGTTTAGTCTAAGAAAATTATTTTGTGATCCTTTTCTGTCTCTAATGTGAATTTAATGTTGGAATATATATTATTGATGAATGATAAGAAAGCATCTAACTGTCTAGATGTACCTTTAAAGAGGGCTAAAATATTGTCTAGGTATCTGTACCAAAATTGAATATGTTTTTTGTTATGGCAGACCTCATTATAGTATCTTCTATGTGAGAAATAAAAATATCTGCGAGAAGTGGACTTAATAGAGAACCGATAGCTAATCCGTTATTCTGAGTATAAAATTTGTTATTAAACTAACAGTACTTTTGACTGAGGCATAAATCGAATGCCTGTTCTATTTCTGATTTTATCGAAGAATTAATATGTGACTTTTCTAAGATATTTGTGATTAAATTTTGACATTTAATGGGAGGAATATTCGAAAACATATTAGAAACATCAAAGGATACTAAAATACCGGTGTTAGGTGTAATTTTTGGTTTTAATTTGTTTGTATACCTTCTTTAACCTACCTGTATATATAGTAGATATAGTACTTGTAAATTCATACCTTCGTTTTCGCCTGAAGATGACACGTTTAGTGTTGAAACTATAGTAACGACTATATTAAATATCAGTGATAGTATAACAAAGTAGTTATATTTATTATTTCGTTAAAATAATCACCCTAATTCACTATAACTATTTCTTATTTATAGTGCTATCCACAGTAACTCTTTTATAGTTTATTAGTCAACAAGCAATATTAAGGTCTACAACAGAGGATTTTTTCGGAACGACATGATTTTCAACTATGATCGAAAATATTGTTTCCTAACAAGCTGGGAACATGGAATGGTATCTCCGCTTAGTTGGTCTCAATTTCCAGTTCCACAAGATAGATGACTTTTACCCGTAGATGACAACATAGTCTTCACAAAATCACCAAAGTCTGATGTAGACACAATAACATTCGAAAATATTCAATCTCCAAATTGAAGATCGGAAATAATCATAATTTTTTATATCCAGAAATGGACGCTCAAGATGAGTCGATAACTTTATCTTCGAATTGGATAGAAATTTCAATATTTCTTTGCAAAGATATTCTCTGACTAATCGGCTGTGTTTAATTCAGCAAAACTAATAATATTCCTGGAAATGATTGAAAGGATTGTTCTCATTACCAGCTGTTGAATGCGCTGATATTGTTTTTACGGACATCTAGATATGTCGAAGATCACCTCTTGCGAGAACGGAAACATTGATCAGTAATGATTTCATACTTGTAGGATTCACTATTATTATCTGTATGATGGGAAGATAACGATTTGTGTCTCCTAATAAATGTGTTTGAGCCTCTAGAGGGCCCAATTTTGGGCCTATGGAGAAAGTCTTAGAGCAAACAGAGAAATACATCGGCTATTCAGATTTGAAACAACGTACGGTAATTCGTTCACAATTCCAAGTTATAACGAATTTCATCATAAAAAACTAGCCCGGAATTTCATTTAGCGACAATAAACGAGGGTCGGTACAATAGATTCCGCGCGAGGAACTATACTTTTTAAATGTTTTAAAATGCACCTGAATGCTTATGTAAACGTGTGTATGTGACCATGACATGATGTCGTTACAGGGTGTTACATATCAATATCATCATCATCTGATATACTGATTTCTGACTCGGCGAAATTAGAACATTCTTCACCTTCACAATGCTTACATATGAGCTACAAGGTAATCCTAAATTTTTCACAAACATTTACCAGTACAATTTTATTCACAATCACGAGGAATCATCTTGATCAATTCATCGGGACGTGCATTTTTATTGTTCGTATAGGAGTAAGTCCTTTCGGACTATTCCTCCAACCCTATTTCGTTGGATCAATGGTTTGATTACTGAACACGCTAACAATATGTTGCTTTGCAGCATTATCGTATTTTCATATGGTTACCTTGTTGAAATCTTATGTCGAGTATGAAAGATCAGGAATTGTAGTTTGCTAATAAATGTGTTAAACAAAAAGCTCCCAATTTTTCATGCCAGCGAACGATTACATTATGCCAAGGCATCACAAGGTAACCATATGAAAATACAATGATACTACAAATCAACATATTTTTAGGATTATTGCCAAGTTCAGGTTTGGATCGATAATAAAATCATTGATCCAACGAAATAGGGTTGGAGAAATAGTCCGAATGGACTTACAAACAGTAAAAATGCACGTCCCGATAAGTTGATCAAAATAATCCCTAGTGGTTGTATAAAAAATTGTACTGGTAAATGTTCGTGCTTGAGATTAGGACACCTTGTTGCTCATTATGTAAGCATTGTGAAGGTAAAGAATGTTCTAATTGCCCCGAGCCAGAAATCAGTATATTAGAAGATGATAATTTTGATAAGTGTATGGATGAAAATAAACACGATGATGAAGATGATGACAATACCAATGATGTTATCAATGACAATTGCGACGATCAAATTTTACCAAACTTACATGATGAAGCGGATCACGATGATCCGTAAGAAAGAAAGAAAGAAATTTATTGGTTCTAAATTACAGTACATAGTATTACACAAGTCAATGCAAAACAATTTATTAAGGATGGTATTTAAAGTTTATAGTATTTGACATTAATAAATCAGATGTATCACAGTTAGAGAATCACTTGTTAAATTGAATAATTTTTATAATAAATAATAATAAAATTTACACTAAGATTTTCATAAATGATAATAAATTACAATAAATACAACTAATTATATGATAAAATTTTCGATAGATCATAATAAAACACCATAGTATATTAAATAAGACTACTTTCAATGTCTTCAAAATTAAAACCTAGATACTCATCTATACTATAGAATGCTTCATTTTGTAAAAAAGTTTTCATTTTGCGTTCAAAATTTCTGATATCTAAATTTTTAATAGATTCTGGTAGAACATTGTATAATTTTATGCCATAGTGGCCTTGTCCATCTCTAGCTTTATTGATTCTGTTGAAGTTGACAACAAGATTGTCTTTTCCCCTGGTGTTATATTCATGATAGTTGGAGTGTTCAACATAAGCAGCCAGATTTTTTTTAACATTTAATATAAAAACACTTGGAAAAGTGAGCATGTTCAATGATTTAAATTTTTGTTTACAACATGCTCTATGTTTTAGGTTTGCCAACACTCTTATGCACCTTCTCTGAATTGCAAAAATCCTTGAGGCCTGCGCTGAATGACCCCAACATAGTATTGCATATGTCATATGTGAATGGAAATAACCATAGTATGCATTCATCAATACATTCTCTGATATTGTATTTTTTAGATTTCGTATAACGCAAATGACTTTGTTGAGTTTTTTTGATAGTTGTGCAATATGATGCTCCCATGTCAATCTTGAATCGAGATAAACGCCGAGGAATTTAACTATGTTGGTTTCAATATTTAAATTAACTGGTCTAAGTGAAAAATGTGAAGTTTGTGTTTTGCTATCATTAATGCTAAGGTTATTAGCGAGGAACCAATTACAAATACTGGTTCGTGTTCCCAAGGCCTGTTGACTCAATTGCTCCAAGCTGTCAGCACTATCATGTGCTGTTGTGTCGTCGGCAAAT
This sequence comes from Endomychus coccineus, assembly GCA_958510875.1. Lineage (NCBI taxonomy): Eukaryota > Metazoa > Arthropoda > Insecta > Coleoptera > Endomychidae > Endomychus > Endomychus coccineus. The sequence continues at coordinate 142,446,593 of OY294067.1, read as the reverse complement.
AAAATAATGTTGTTCTTATTTAACAGAGAATTGCTAATGTCATTAATGTATATTAAAAATAACAATTCCTTGTGGAACACCAAATGTGATTATTTTATTTGTCGACTTTTCATTGTTGTATGAAACATATTGCATACGATTAGTTAAGTATGATTTAATAAGATTTATACTATTGTTATCAAAGTTGTATTCTTGGAGCTTTTGCATCAACAGATCATGGGACACACAGTCAAAAGCCTTGGTAAGGTCAAAGAAGGAGGCTTGCATGAACTTCTTTTCCTCAAAACATTCTCGAACATAGCTAGTAAGTTTGTTTATAGCAGCTGTAGTAGAAACATTGCTACGAAATCCAAATTGACATTTATTAAACAAATTATTTGCCTCAAAATAGTATGTTATTTGCCGTTTCAGCACAGTCTCAAAAATTTTGCCAAAGATGGGTGTAATTGATATTGGCCTATAGTTATTAACATCATCGCATAAGCCTTTTTTGTAAATCGGAACTACTTTAGATATTTTGAGGGAATCTGGAAAACTGTTAGAGGTGATACATTGGTTTATAATTTTACATACAGGGAAAATGATCAAATTTAGAATAGTTTTTACTATTTTAACATTTATATTATAAGTGTCCTTGCTGGGACTATTATTTAAATTTGAAATTATATCTCTCATTTCATTGAATGTAACTTCTATGAATTTAAATTCTGAATGGAAGACTAAATTAATTTTTTTTATATAATCAATAGGATTATTTTGTAAAGGTGGAAGATTTTTGACTAGGGATTTTGCTATATTTGTAAAAAATATTTAAATCAGTGGCATTTAGGTTTTTAGGTTGAGAAGTTCTTTTATTCGGATTTTTGTATTTGATGATATCCCACAATGCCTTTTACATATTTTTTGAATTGTTAATGTATTTATCGTTAGCTTCTTTTTTACTTTTATTAATGTCCTCACGATACCTTTTTTTAAACTTATTAAGTGATTCCTTGGAAATAATTTGTGGATTAGTTTTATTTAAATTGCTTAATAATTGTAATTTTTCTCTACTTTGTCTTAAGTTGTCATTAAACCATACCGTATATCAATAATGATCATATTACATCATTAGCAATATATGCTGACAGTGATAACGAAAACTTAGGTTATTTGTGAATAATAAGACATATAGATAATTTTTCAATAAATATGAAATGTGAGAGCAAAAAATACATAAATGTGAAAAAAAAAACAAATTATTTATTAATCTTAGTTTTTTTTGTTTAAATATTGAAATTTGTTATGTAACACCCTATAATGTGTCACGGTCACATATACACGTTCACACGTCTACATACACTCACACATTTACACAAAATGATTATAAGCATTTAGGTGCATTTTAAAACATTTAAAAAAGTATTATTTCGCGCGAGGAATCTATTGTACCGGCCCTCGCTTATTGCCGCTAAATGAAATTCCGTGCTAGTTTTATGATGAAATTCGTTATAACTTGAAATTGTGAACGAATTCCCGTACGCTGTTTCATACCTAAATAGCCGATGTATTTCTCTGCAGTTTGCTCTAAGACTTTGTTGATAGATCCAAAATTGGGCCCTTTAGTGGTCCAAACACATTTATTAGGATAGCTTCATTTCTACTCAACTCAAATCGATATGCTTGGACTTAAAATAGTTGCTATGAAAATCTCTTAAAGAACGTAGAATTTGGATTCCGTGAAAAATTTTTAACCCCAAAAGATTTGAATTTTTAAGCTGTCCAAAATTTTCAAAATGGCGCCAAAGTTATGTCTTTGAACCAAAATGATTGAATTTCGGATATTGAGTGCAGAATAATGAAATCTTTCGAATCAATTTGGTTTTAGATCAAGAACTTAAGTATTTCGTCTGGAATTCGTACAATACAGATTTTTCAAAATGGCCTTTTTTGGCGCCAAAAAATGAGGTAGGTCAAAATACCAGAAGCCGAAAGAAAAGAAATAAAGATACTATGTTTCCACCGAAACAGGATATGAAAAAAACAAAAACTCTGTGACATATACTCCATTTTTCAATGTGCTAAAAAACAGAGTAAATGGACCCTATCATGGGCCCACGACCTCGATTCGATTTCGGACCAGAGCCAAAAATCGCATATTAATTTTTCCATACAACTCAAAGCTTTGTCTCAAAACGCAAAAAATTGAAGAAAGGTCATTTTTGCTTCCAAAATATGGCCATAGCTTTTTGAGCACAGGGTTAATGCAAATTTAAACTACCCCATAGTTTTCAGCGTGTCAAAATACATAGAATAGACCAAAATTAGACCTCGCGGAAATTCGGACAAATGTCGTCGATTTTCCTCCTTAAATGCCTGGACTATTGACGGAAAGCCCTATCCCTTTATCGGGTGCCGCACCTGCTGGTGTGATCGGCAGTGAACGTGTTGTTATAATATTTCTCTCTACATTCGGCAATCGGCCAGACGATTAGCGCTCCAAATGACGCGCGAAACAGAGCGAAAAGTGTCGAGTATTTCGACAATCCGTACTACTCAATAACTCAAAAACGATCGTACCTCTTTGAACTTTTAAGCCAGTAAGTTTCGAGCATCATTCCATAATTTGTGTTAAAATTTCTGATTAGCAATGAGAGAGTTCACACTATAACACTATAAATAAGAAACAATCGCTCTTATTCACTAACAATACTGTTCTGTTTACTCTGATGATGGCTACTTGGTAGCTGAAAGGTCCTAAGTACTTGACTGTATTTCAATCCGATAAGTATGATAGTTCCTTATTTATAGTGTCCCAATTTCAAGTGGATTGCATTTATCATTTGGCCGCTACACGAGAACATACTTTATACCATATAACTCGATTCAAGATTAAATGGCAAAAATTAACAAATATCAAATGTGCTGGAAATGTCCGTCTTTCTAGTCGATTCCTCATGGATGATCTCCCTCAAATAAGCCTTCCTTATCCCGAATTATCTCGTATTGCTCTATTACTATTTGTTCAAGATTTCTCTCATTTTCAATTTGCACCTAGTACATTTACATAACCCCAAGGAACAGAATCTAAGGGTTGTTAGTCAGGTAAACGAGGAGGCCACGCAACTGTACGGCATCATCCTCTTTTGAAGGTAAATCTAACTAAAATGAGGAGGTGCTCCATCATGCATGAACCAACTTACTGATCTATTTGCGTATGGTACATTAACTATTAGATCTGTAAGGTCGTTCTCCAATAAATTGAAATATGTTTCACCATTCAAGTGGGGAGAAATTATAAAAGGTCTATTTCTACCATTTTCAAATAGATTTTCCATGAAAATGTTTTTCTGAAAAAAAATTTAAGAATACTTTTTTGAAGCAAAATTTTCCCAAAACCTATAACTAGTTTTAAAATAAAATAAAATGATGCGATCCAAAATAAAGCAGAAAATATATTGCAATTTCCCCGTACCGTCGCTTCTGTCAAGAAGCTTCGTCGACCGGTACCTACCATATGAAAAATTTTGCATCGATAAATACTAAAGCCAAATCACCAAAATTGAAAGCTTGGCATGTTGTGGTTCCTGAGTCATAAAACGAAAAACATCTTTCAGTCTTCATCTTTAAATCTCCGTAGCTCTTTATTGAAACATTTCCGGACTTGATTTGATATGAATTTTTCTTATTTTTTAGTTTGGCATATGAAATTACGGATATGCTATATAGACATCTAAATATGGATCACCTTTCGCATGAAAGAAAACATAATCAGTAATGATTTAATTCCTATGGGCCTCATTATCATTATCTGGATGAAGGAAAGAAAACGGGCATACGATAAGCTCCCAGAATAACCGTTTTTTGGATAACTGGGGAATTTCCTACTCGGGACATTTTTTGTTTTCCAGAATTACAGCTGCTGTCCTGATTCACAACAGTTTCAATAAAATGGAGAAGGGCATAGAGTAGATTTGTCGTAGGAATCGGTTGGAATGTATAAATGAGGCTGATGGCAATATATAAAGGAATATTAAAAAATTAATTAATAACTGAAGAAATATAATAAATTATTTAACTAGCTTGATATGGAACAACTTGTTCTATCGAAAATATTTTTAAAGTAAAAAAAGCAACTCTAGAACACAAACAATAGAAATTAATCTAGAAATTAATATTGAAATTAAATCTTTAAATATCATTTATAGATAAATTCAATTACAGATTCTAAATCTAGTATGCGAATCGGACATTATAACATATTACTCCATCTATACATTTTGACCAATCTAATATTCTGTTCTTTCATAGTAAAATGCAATAATATTAATAACATAAAGATAGAAATCAACCTAGCTCTCACCGGCTTAAACTAAAAAATTTTGGGGATCGAATTTAATTCAATAGACTCTACAACAAAAGTTCAATTAGATTGATTCACCATATAGATGTCGCAAATCTTTTTTTCGATTAAAACTCTAAGGAAAAATTACGCTGCTGAGGTAATCAAAACTTATAATCTCAACCAAATGATCCAATTATCATTTATCTGGACCTATATTTACGGACTCGCCGATCATCGAACACCTCCAAGTTGCAGAGAAGTTCATTTTTACGAAATTTATCATTTGGTTTTTCAGCCTTAAACGAAAATATATTATGTACAATTATCTCTCAATTGCGATGATGAGACCACACAGAATTAATGTCGTTGGGAATAACGATGAATTGATTACCTCAAAATTTATTGACCCCTACGTACACCCTGATCTTACCCAACATGCCGCGCGCCGCCTCGCCAATTCGTTACAAATAATAAAAATCATATGGTGGGTGTGTAATTATTTTGGTTCAGTTAAAACTTGTCTTTTATATTGAGAATGCGGATTCCGGAAAAAGAAAGCGTTTATCTATTCAATATAAAATTGATGTTAATGCGGCTAGTGAACAACTTAATTCAACTGTTAAGTCCAACAATACTTTACAATAAAAATCAACTAAAACAAAAACCATACAATTATAAAGAACAAAGAATGAGCGTAATTTACAGATTCCCTGGATGTAATAAATCTTATTCTAGATACCTCAAAGATCAGATATTTGTCAATACGCATCTTTGTGATAACAATCAATGCGTAAAGTGGAAGAGAGCGCATCAATTTGTGGTGCCGCCTACATGATAAGTTTGGTGCTAACCATAGGTGCGATCAATCATTAAGTATGGATATCGGAATAACGTTTTTTATAATTACTGTAATGTACGCTACTTCCTGGTTAAGTAATAAATAATCTAGTAATAACCATAGTCAGATATTGGAATTCCTATATAAACTTGCCCAAACAACTGCTTACGCTCAATTTGAAATGCAAGAAGAATGAGAATGATGCGGAATAACTATCAGAATACGGCGTTGTCATTTCTACTCGACGTCGAGGACGCCTACAAATCGACAGGCTGAAAGTACCGCATACACCTGACTAATACACAGGAATTGTAGCGAACGCCTCTAACGGCAGACACGTTGTACTATCAGTATACTTTTAATACACAAAACGACAGGTTGCACTAGCATCTGAGCGTCCAGACAAATTTTTGCCAACGGGTTCAGCGAACAAGTATGAATGATTTACTACGGGGAAACTTCCAAGCGTCCGTATACGGACGCTCTGTAGGAACCGGACGCTTGGAAGATATCAATCCGTCAATGTACGGACGCTCGGAAAGTAGTAGGATAAATATATATATATATATATATATATATATATATATATATATATATTTTTATATATATATATATATATATATATATATATATATATATATATATATATATATATATATATATATATATATATATATATATATATATATATATATATATATATATATATATATATATATATATATATATATATATATGTTTTTTAAGAGATATAGAATTAAATTTTCTGAATTATGAAGATAACTTAGATAATTTAACATAGGATTATAAAGATGAATAAACGTAAAAGATTGAACCATAGGCGGGATTCGAACCCGCATTTCTGGATTTTCTAGTCTATGGTTCAATCTTTTACGTTTATTCATCTTTATAATCCTATGTTAAATTATCTAAGTTATCTTCATAATTCAGAAAATTTAATTCTATATCTCTTAAGTTACATACACGATAGTGGCCAATTAGGCAAAGAAACTTTAAACTTGTTCATATATATATATATGTATATATATATATATATACATATATTTTTTTTTCTAAATTACATGGAAACACTAATTCACATTTGGTGAAGACAGTAAACATTGTCGAAACGTCAAACAGAATTTTTATTTCATTTTCAGTATATATACGAACCAATATACCAAGAAAACATACAAATATATATATATATATGTTTTCTTGGTATATTGGTTCGTATATATACTGAAAATGAAATAAAAATTCAGTTATATATATATATATATATATATATATATATATATATATATATATATATATATATATATATATATATATATATATATATGTTTTTTAAGAGATATAGAATTAAATTTTCTGAATTATGAAGATAACTTAGATAATTTAACATAGGATTATAAAGATGAATAAACGTAAAAGATTGAACCATAGGCGGGATTCGAACCCGCATTTCTGGATTTTCTAGTCTATGGTTCAATCTTTTACGTTTATTCATCTTTATAATCCTATGTTAAATTATCTAAGTTATCTTCATAATTCAGAAAATTTAATTCTATATCTCTTAAGTTACATACACGATAGTGGCCAATTAGGCAAAGAAACTTTAAACTTGTTTATAATTAACCAGAACAATTCTCAGTCAGTTCTATTGAAATATATAAGAACCAGGATGCTGTCATTTGAATAAGAACTGTCAAGTAACTGCCAACCATAGCAGTACTATGTACTATCTCTATAACTGCCAACCATAGCAGTACTAACCTACAATCCTTACTTCAAAAAACGACTGAACTTTAGATGAATGTGCGTGAATAGTTGATCTATGGTAGGGCATCGAATCGCATTGTGTTTATCAATGATCTACTATCCTTTCAGAGGTTTATATTTACAAAAATATGAAAATCTAATAGGACCGAAGTGGTGTAATTGGTAAACACCCTGGACTAGAAATCCAGAAATGTGGGTTCGAATCCCACCTATGGTTCGATCTTTTACGTTTATTCATCTTTATAATCCTATGTTAAATTATCTAAGTTATCTTCATAATTCAGAAAATTTAATTCTATATCTCTTAAGTTACATACACGATAGTGGCCAATTAGGCAAAGAAACTTTAAACTTGTTTATAATTAACCAGAACAATTCTCAGTCAGTTCTATTGAAATATATAAGAACCAGGATGCTGTCATTTGAATAAGAACTGTCAAGTAACTGCCAACCATAGCAGTACTAACCTACAATCCTCACTTCAAAAAACGACTGAACTTTAGATGAATGTGCGTGTATAGTTGATCTATGGTAGGGCATCGAATCGCATTGTGTTTATCAATGATCTACTATCCTTTCAGAGGTTTATATTTACAAAAATATAAAAATCTAATAGGACCGAAGTGGTGTAATTGGTAAACACCCTGGACTAGAAATCCAGAAATGTGGGTTCGAATCCCACCTATGGTTCGATCTTTTACGTTTATTCATCTTTATAATCCTATGTTAAATTATCTAAGTTATCTTCATAATTCAGAAAATTTAATTCTATATCTCTTAAGTTACATACACGATAGTGGCCAATTAGGCAAAGAAACTTTAAACTTGTTTATAATTAACCAGAACAATTCTCAGTCAGTTCTATTGAAATATATAAGAACCAGGATGCTGTCATTTGAATAAGAACTGTCAAGTAACTGCCAACCATAGCAGTACTAACCTACAATCCTTACTTCAAAAAACGACTGAACTTTAGATGAATGTGCGTGAATAGTTGATCTATGGTAGGGCATCGAATCACATTGTGTTTATCAATGATCTACTATCCTTTCAGAGGTTTATATTTACAAAAATATAAAAATCTAATAGGACCGAAGTGGTGTAATTGGTAAACACCCTGGACTAGAAATCCAGAAATGTGGGTTCGAATCCCACCTATGGTTCGATCTTTTACGTTTATTCATCTTTATAATCCTATGTTAAATTATCTAAGTTATCTTCATAATTCAGAAAATTTAATTCTATATCTCTTAAGTTACATACACGATAGTGGCCAATTAGGCAAAGAAACTTTAAACTTGCTTATAATTAACCAGAACAATTCTCAGTCAGTTCTATTGAAATATATAAGAACCAGGATGCTGTCATTTGAATAAGAACTGTCAAGTAACTGCCAACCATAGCAGTACTAACCTACAATCCTTACTTCAAAAAACGACTGAACTTTAGATGAATGTGCGTGAATAGTTGATCTATGGTAGGGCATCGAATCGCATTGTGTTTATCAATGATCTACTATCCTTTCAGAGGTTTATATTTACAAAAATATAAAAATCTAATAGGACCGAAGTGGTGTAATTGGTAAACACCCTGGACTAGAAATCCAGAAATGTGGGTTCGAATCCCACCTATGGTTCGATCTTTTACGTTTATTCATCTTTATAATCCTATGTTAAATTATCTAAGTTATCTTCATAATTCAGAAAATTTAATTCTATATCTCTTAAGTTACATACACGATAGTGGCCAATTAGGCAAAGAAACTTTAAACTTGTTTATAATTAACCAGAACAATTCTCAGTCAGTTCTATTGAAATATATAAGAACCAGGATGCTGTCATTTGAATAAGAACTGTCAAGTAACTGCCAACCATAGCAGTACTAACCTACAATCCTTACTTCAAAAAACGACTGAACTTTAGATGAATGTGCGTGAATAGTTGATCTATGGTAGGGCATCGAATCACATTGTGTTTATCAATGATCTACTATCCTTTCAGAGGTTTATATTTACAAAAATATAAAAATCTAATAGGACCGAAGTGGTGTAATTGGTAAACACCCTGGACTAGAAATCCAGAAATGTGGGTTCGAATCCCACCTATGGTTCGATCTTTTACGTTTATTCATCTTTATAATCCTATGTTAAATTATCTAAGTTATCTTCATAATTCAGAAAATTTAATTCTATATCTCTTAAGTTACATACACGATAGTGGCCAATTAGGCAAAGAAACTTTAAACTTGTTTATAATTAACCAGAACAATTCTCAGTCAGTTCTATTGAAATATATAAGAACCAGGATGCTGTCATTTGAATAAGAACTGTCAAGTAACTGCCAACCATAGCAGTACTAACCTACAATCCTTACTTCAAAAAACGACTGAACTTTAGATGAATGTGCGTGAATAGTTGATCTATGGTAGGGCATCGAATCGCATTGTGTTTATCAATGATCTACTATCCTTTCAGAGGTTTATATTTACAAAAATATAAAAATCTAATAGGACCGAAGTGGTGTAATTGGTAAACACCCTGGACTAGAAATCCAGAAATGTGGGTTCGAATCCCACCTATGGTTCGATCTTTTACGTTTATTCATCTTTATAATCCTATGTTAAATTATCTAAGTTATCTTCATAATTCAGAAAATTTAATTCTATATCTCTTAAGTTACATACACGATAGTGGCCAATTAGGCAAAGAAACTTTAAACTTGTTTATAATTAACCAGAACAATTCTCAGTCAGTTCTATTGAAATATTTAAGAACCAGGATGCTGTCATTTGAATAAGAACTGTCAAGTAACTGCCAACCATAGCAGTACTAACCTACAATCCTTACTTCAAAAAACGACTGAACTTTAGATGAATGTACGTGAATAGTTGATCTATGGTAGGGCATCGAATCGCATTGTGTTTATCAATGATCTACTATCCTTTCAGTGGTTTATATTTACAAAAATATAAAAATCTAATAGGACCGAAGTGGTGTAATTGGTGATCACCCTGGACTAGAAATCCAGAAATGTGGGTTCGAATCCCACCTATGGTTCGATCTTTTACGTTTATTCATCTTTATAATCCTATGTTAAATTATCTAAGTTATCTTCATAATTCAGAAAATTTAATTCTATATCTCTTAAGTTACATACACGATAGTGGCCAATTAGGCAAAGAAACTTTAAACTTGTTTATAATTAACCAGAACAATTCTCAGTCAGTTCTATTGAAATATATAAGAACCAGGATGCTGTCATTTGAATAAGAACTGTCAAGTAACTGCCAACCATAGCAGTACTAACCTACAATCCTTACTTCAAAAAACGACTGAACTTTAGATGAATGTGCGTGAATAGTTGATCTATGGTAGGGCATCGAATCGCATTGTGTTTATCAATGATCTACTATCCTTTCAGAGGTTTATATTTACAAAAATATAAAAATCTAATAGGACCGAAGTGGTGTAATTGGTAAACACCCTGGACTAGAAATCCAGAAATATGGGTTCGAATCCCACCTATGGTTCGATCCTTTACGTTTATTCATCTTTATAATCCTATGTTAAATTATCTAAGTTATCTTCATAATTCAGAAAATTTAATTCTATATCTCTTAAGGTACATACACGATAGTGGCCAATTAGGCAAAGAAACTTTAAACTTGTTTATAATTAACCAGAACAATTCTCAGTCAGTTCTATTGAAATATATAAGAACCAGGATGCTGTCATTTGAATAAGAACTGTCAAGTAACTGCCAACCATAGCAGTACTAACCTACAATCCTTACTTCAAAAAACGACTGAACTTTAGATGAATGAGCGTGAATAGTTGATCTATGGTAGGGCATCGAATCGCATTGTGTTTATCAATGATCTGCTATCCTTTCAGAGGTTTATATTTACAAAAATATAAAAATCTAATAGGACCGAAGTGGTGTAATTGGTAAACACCCTGGACTAGAAATCCAGAAATATGGGTTCGAATCCCACCTATGGTTCGATCTTTTACGTTTATTCATCTTTATAATCCTATGTTAAATTATCTAAGTTATCTTCATAATTCAGAAAATTTAATTCTATATCTCTTAAGTTACATACACGATAGTGGCCAATTAGGCAAAGAAACTTTAAACTTGTTTATAATTAACCAGAACAATTCTCAGTCAGTTCTATTGAAATATATAAGAACCAGGATGCTGTCATTTGAATAAGAACTGTCAAGTAACTGCCAACCATAGCAGTACTAACCTACAATCCTTACTTCAAAAAACGACTGAACTTTAGATGAATGTGCGTGAATAGTTGATCTATGGTAGGGCATCGAATCGCATTGTGTTTATCAATGATCTACTATCCTTTCAGAGGTTTATATTTACAAAAATATAAAAATCTAATAGGACCGAAGTGGTGTAATTGGTAAACACCCTGGACTAGAAATCCAGAAATGTGGGTTCGAATCCCACCTATGGTTCGATCTTTTACGTTTATTCATCTTTATAATCCTATGTTAAATTATCTAAGTTATCTTCATAATTCAGAAAATTTAATTCTATATCTCTTAAGTTACATACACGATAGTGGCCAATTAGGCAAAGAAACTTTAAACTTGTTTATAATTAACCAGAACAATTCTCAGTCAGTTCTATTGAAATATATAAGAACCAGGATGCTGTCATTTGAATAAGAACTGTCAAGTTACTGCCAACCATAGCAGTACTAACCTACAATCCTTACTTCAAAAAACGACTGAACTTTAGATGAATGTGCGTGAATAGTTGATCTATGGTAGGGCATCGAATCGCATTGTGTTTATCAATGATCTACTATCCTTTCAGAGGTTTATATTTACAAAAATATAAAAATCTAATAGGACCGAAGTGGTGTAATTGGTAAACACCCTGGACTAGAAATCCAGAAATGTGGGTTCGAATCCCACCTATGGTTCGATCTTTTACGTTTATTCATCTTTATAATCCTATGTTAAATTATCTAAGTTATCTTCATAATTCAGAAAATTTAATTCTATATCTCTTAAGTTACATACACGATAGTGGCCAATTAGGCAAAGAAACTTTAAACTTGTTTATAATTAACCAGAACAATTCTCAGTCAGTTCTATTGAAATATATAAGAACCAGGATGCTGTCATTTGAATAAGAACTGTCAAGTAACTGCCAACCATAGCAGTACTAACCTACAATCCTTACTTCAAAAAACGACTGAACTTTAGATGAATGTGCGTGAATAGTTGATCTATGGTAGGGCATCGAATCGCATTGTGTTTATCAATGATCTACTATCCTTTCAGAGGTTTATATTTACAAAAATATAAAAATCTAATAGGACCGAAGTGGTGTAATTGGTAAACACCCTGGACTAGAAATCCAGAAATATGGGTTCGAATCCCACCTATGGTTCGATCTTTTACGTTTATTCATCTTCATAATCCTATGTTAAATTATCTAAGTTATCTTCATAATTCAGAAAATTTAATTCTATATCTCTTAAGTTACATACACGATAGTGGCCAATTAGGCAAAGAAACTTTAAACTTGTTTATAATTAACCAGAACAATTCTCAGTCAGTTCTATTGAAATATATAAGAACCAGGATGCTGTCATTTGAATAAGAACTGTCAAGTAACTGCCAACCATAGCAGTACTAACCTACAATTCTTACTTCAAAAAACGACTGAACTTTAGATGAATGTGCGTGAATAGTTGATCTATGGTAGGGCATCGCATCGCATTGTGTTTATCAATGATCTACTATCCTTTCAGAGGTTTATATTTACAAAAATATAAAAATCTAATAGGACCGAAGTGGTGTAATTGGTAAACACCCTGGACTAGAAATCCAGAAATGTGGGTTCGAATCCCACCTATGGTTCGATCTTTTACGTTTATTCATCTTTATAATCCTATGTTAAATTATCTAAGTTATCTTCATAATTCAGAAAATTTAATTCTATATCTCTTAAGTTACATACACGATAGTGGCCAATTAGGCAAAGAAACTTTAAACTTGTTTATAATTAACCAGAACAATTCTCAGTCAGTTCTATTGAAATATATGAGAACCAGGATGCTGTCATTTGAATAAGAACTGTCAAGTAACTGCCAACCATAGCAGTACTAACCTACAATCCTTACTTCAAAAAACGACTGAACTTTAGATGAATGTGCGTGAATAGTTGATCTATGGTAGGGCATCGAATCGCATTGTGTTTATCAATGATCTACTATCCTTTCAGAGGTTTATATTTACAAAAATATAAAAATCTAATAGGACCGAAGTGGTGTAATTGGTAAACACCCTGGACTAGGAATCCAGAAATGTGGGTTCGAATCCCACCTATGGTTCGATCTTTTACGTTTATTCATCTTTATAATCCTATGTTAAATTATCTAAGTTATCTTCATAATTCAGAAAATTTAATTCTATATCTCTAAAGTTACATACACGATAGTGGCCAATTAGGCAAAGAAACTTTAAACTTGTTTATAATTAACCAGAACAATTCTCAGTCAGTTCTATTGAAATATATAAGAACCAGGATGCTGTCATTTGAATAAGAACTGTCAAGTAACTGCCAACCATAGCAGTACTAACCTACAATCCTTACTTCAAAAAACGACTGAACTTTAGATGAATGTGCGTGAATAGTTGATCTATGGTAGGGCATCGAATCGCATTGTGTTTATCAATGATCTACTATCCTTTCAGAGGTTTATATTTACGAAAATATAAAAATCTAATAGGACCGAAGTGGTGTAATTGGTAAACACCCTGGACTAGAAATCCAGAAATGTGGGTTCGAATCCCACCTATGGTTCGATCTTTTACGTTTATTCATCTTTATAATCCTATGTTAAATTATCTAAGTTATCTTCATAATTCATAAAATTTAATTCTAAATCTCTTAAGTTACATACACGATAGTGGCCAATTAGGCAAAGAAACTTTAAACTTGTTTATAATTAACCAGAACAATTCTCAGTCAGTTCTATTGAAATATATAAGAACCAGGATGCTGTCATTTGAATAAGAACTGTCAAGTAACTGCCAACCATAGCAGTACTAACCTACAATCCTTACTTCAAAAAACGACTGAACTTTAGATGAATGTGCGTGAATAGTTGATCTATGGTAGGGCATCGAATCGCATTGTGTTTATCAATGATCTACTATCCTTTCAGAGGTTTATATTTACAAAAATATAAAAATCTAATAGGACCGAAGTGGTGTAATTGGTAAACACCCTGGACTAGAAATCCAGAAATGTGGGTTCGAATCCCACCTATGGTTCGATCTTTTACGTTTATTCATCTTCATAATCCTATGTTAAATTATCTAAGTTATCTTCATAATTCAGAAAATTTAATTCTATATCTCTTAAGTTACATACACGATAGTGGCCAATTAGGCAAAGAAACTTTAAACTTGTTTATAATTAACCAGAACAATTCTCAGTCAGTTCTATTGAAATATATAAGAACCAGGATGCTGTCATTTGAATAAGAACTGTCAAGTAACTGCCAACCATAGCAGTACTAACCTACAATCCTTACTTCAAAAAACGACTGAACTTTAGATGAATGTGCGTGAATAGTTGATCTATGGTAGGGCATCGAATCGCATTGTGTTTATCAATGATCTACTATCCTTTCAGAGGTTTATATTTACAAAAATATAAAAATCTAATAGGACCGAAGTGGTGTAATTGGTAAACACCCTGGACTAGAAATCCAGAAATGTGGGTTCGAATCCCACCTATGGTTCGATCTTTTACGTTTATTCATCTTTATAATCCTATGTTAAATTATCTAAGTTATCTTCATAATTCAGAAAATTTAATTCTATATCTCTTAAGTTACATACACGATAGTGGCCAATTAGGCAAAGAAACTTTAAACTTGTTTATAATTAACCAGAACAATTCTCAGTCAGTTCTATTGAAATATATAAGAACCAGGATGCTGTCATTTGAATAAGAACTGTCAAGTAACTGCCAACCATAGCAGTACTAACCTACAATCCTTACTTCAAAAAACGACTGAACTTTAGATGAATGTGCGTGAATAGTTGATCTATGGTAGGGCATCGAATCGCATTGTGGTTATCAATGATCTACTATCCTTTCAGAGGTTTATATTTACAAAAATATAAAAATCTAATAGGACCGAAGTGGTGTAATTGGTAAACACCCTGGACTAGAAATCCAGAAATGTGGGTTCGAATCCCACCTATGGTTCGATCTTTTACGTTTATTCATCTTTATAATCCTATGTTAAATTATCTAAGTTATCTTCATAATTCAGAAAATTTAATTCTATATCTCTTAAGTTACATACACGATAGTGGCCAATTAGGCAAAGAAACTTTAAACTTGTTTATAATTAACCAGAACAATTCTCAGTCAGTTCTATTGAAATATATAAGAACCAGGATGCTGTCATTTGAATAAGAACTGTCAAGTAACTGCCAACCATAGCAGTACTAACCTACAATCCTTACTTCAAAAAACGACTGAACTTTAGATGAATGTGCGTGAATAGTTGATCTATGGTAGGGCATCGAATCACATTGTGTTTATCAATGATCTACTATCCTTTCAGAGGTTTATATTTACAAAAATATAAAAATCTAATAGGACCGAAGTGGTGTAATTGGTAAACACCCTGGACTAGAAATCCAGAAATGTGGGTTCGAATCCCACCTATGGTTCGATCTTTTACGTTTATTCATCTTTATAATCCTATGTTAAATTATCTAAGTTATCTTCATAATTCAGAAAATTTAATTCTATATCTCTTAAGTTACATACACGATAGTGGCCAATTAGGCAAAGAAACTTTAAACTTGTTTATAATTAACCAGAACAATTCTCAGTCAGTTCTATTGAAATATATAAGAACCAGGATGCTGTCATTTGAATAAGAACTGTCAAGTAACTGCCAACCATAGCAGTACTAACCTACAATCCTTACTTCAAAAAACGACTGAACTTTAGATGAATGTGCGTGAATAGTTGATCTATGGTAGGGCATCGAATCGCATTGTGTTTATCAATGATCTACTATCCTTTCAGAGGTTTATATTCACAAAAATATAAAAATCTAATAGGACCGAAGTGGTGTAATTGGTAAACACCCTGGACTAGAAATCCAGAAATGTGTGTTCGAATCCCACCTATGGTTCGATCTTTTACGTTTATTCATCTTTATAATCCTATGTTAAATTATCTAAGTTATCTTCATAATTCAGAAAATTTAATTCTATATCTCTTAAGTTACATACACGATAGTGGCCAATTAGGCAAAGAAACTTTAAACTTGTTTATAATTAACCAGAACAATTCTCAGTCAGTTCTATTGAAATATATAAGAACCAGGATGCTGTCATTTGAATAAGAACTGTCAAGTAACTGCCAACCATAGCAGTACTAACCTACAATCCTTACTTCAAAAAACGACTGAACTTTAGATGAATGTGCGTGAATAGTTGATCTATGGTAGGGCATCGAATCGCATTGTGTTTATCAATGATCTACTATCCTTTCAGAGGTTTATATTTACAAAAATATAAAAATCTAATAGGACCGAAGTGGTGTAATTGGTAAACACCCTGGACTAGAAATCCAGAAATGTGGGTTCGAATCCCACCTATGGTTCGATCTTTTACGTTTATTCATCTTTATAATCCTATGTTAAATTATCTAAGTTATCTTCATAATTCAGAAAATTTAATTCTATATCTCTTAAGTTACATACACGATAGTGGCCAATTAGGCAAAGAAACTTTAAACTTGTTTATAATTAACCAGAACAATTCTCAGTCAGTTCTATTGAAATATATAAGAACCAGGATGCTGTCATTTGAATAAGAACTGTCAAGTAACTGCCAACCATAGCAGTACTAACCTACAATCCTTACTTCAAAAAACGACTGAACTTTAGATGAATGTGCGTGAATAGTTGATCTATGGTAGGGCATCGAATCACATTGTGTTTATCAATGATCTACTATCCTTTCAGAGGTTTATATTTACAAAAATATAAAAATCTAATAGGACCGAAGTGGTGTAATTGGTAAACACCCTGGACTAGAAATCCAGAAATGTGGGTTCGAATCCCACCTATGGTTCGATCTTTTACGTTTATTCATCTTTATAATCCTATGTTAAATTATCTAAGTTATCTTCATAATTCAGAAAATTTAATTCTATATCTCTTAAGTTACATACACGATAGTGGCCAATTAGGCAAAGAAACTTTAAACTTGTTTATAATTAACCAGAACAATTCTCAGTCAGTTCTATTGAAATATATAAGAACCAGGATGCTGTCATTTGAATAAGAACTGTCAAGTAACTGCCAACCATAGCAGTACTAACCTACAATCCTTACTTCAAAAAACGACTGAACTTTAGATGAATGTGCGTGAATAGTTGATCTATGGTAGGGCATCGAATCGCATTGTGTTTATCAATGATCTACTATCCTTTCAGAGGTTTATATTTACAAAAATATAAAAATCTAATAGGACCGAAGTGGTGTAATAGGTAAACACCCTGGACTAGAAATCCAGAAATGTGGGTTCGAATCCCACCTATGGTTCGATCTTTTACGTTTATTCATCTTTATAATCCTATGTTAAATTATCTAAGTTATCTTCATAATTCAGAAAATTTAATTCTATATCTCTTTAGTTACATACACGATAGTGGCCAATTAGGCAAAGAAACTTTAAACTTGTTTATAATTAACCAGAACAATTCTCAGTCAGTTCTATTGAAATATATAAGAACCAGGATGCTGTCATTTGAATAAGAACTGTCAAGTAACTGCCAACCATAGCAGTACTAACCTACAATCCTTACTTCAAAAAACGACTGAACCTTAGATGAATGTGCGTGAATAGTTGATCTATGGTAGGGCATCGAATCGCATTGTGTTTATCAATGATCTACTATCCTTTCAGAGGTTTATATTTACAAAAATATAAAAATCTAATAGGACCGAAGTGGTGTAATTGGTAAACACCCTGGACTAGAAATCCAGAAATGTGGGTTCGAATCCCACCTATGGTTCGATCTTTTACGTTTATTCATCTTTATAATCCTATGTTAAATTATCTAAGTTATCTTCATAATTCAGAAAATTTAATTCTATATCTCTTAAGTTACATACACGATAGTGGCCAATTAGGCAAAGAAACTTTAAACTTGTTTATAATTAACCAGAACAATTCTCAGTCAGTTCTATTGAAATATATAAGAACCAGGATGCTGTCATTTGAATAAGAACTGTCAAGTAACTGCCAACCATAGCAGTACTAACCTACAATCCTTACTTCAAAAAACGACTGAACTTTAGATGAATGAGCGTGAATAGTTGATCTATGGTAGGGCATCGAATCGCATTGTGTTTATCAATGATCTACTATCCTTTCAGAGGTTTATATTTACAAAAATATAAAAATCTAATAGGACCGAAGTGGTGTAATTGGTAAACACCCTGGACTAGAAATCCAGAAATGTGGGTTCGAATCCCACCTATGGTTCGATCTTTTACGTTTATTCATCTTTATAATCCTATGTTAAATTATCTAAGTTATCTTCATAATTCAGAAAATTTAATTCTATATCTCTTAAGTTACATACACGATAGTGGCCAATTAGGCAAAGAAACTTTAAACTTGTTTATAATTAACCAGAACAATTCTCAGTCAGTTCTATTGAAATATATAAGAACCAGGATGCTGTCATTTGAATAAGAACTGTCAAGTAACTGCCAACCATAGCAGTACTAACCTACAATCCTTACTTCAAAAAACGACTGAACTTTAGATGAATGTGCGTGAATAGTTGATCTATGGTAGGGCATCGAATCGCATTGTGTTTATCAATGATCTACTATCCTTTCAGAGGTTTATATTTACAAAAATATAAAAATCTAATAGGACCGAAGTGGTGTAATTGGTAAACACCCTGGACTAGAAATCCAGAAATGTGGGTTCGAATCCCACCTATGGTTCGATCTTTTACGTTTATTCATCTTTAAAATCCTATGTTAAATTATCTAATTTATCTTCATAATTCAGAAAATTTAATTCTATATCTCTTAAGTTACATACACGATAGTGGCCAATTAGGCAAAGAAACTTTAAACTTGTTTATAATTAACCAGAACAATTCTCAGTCAGTTCTATTGAAATATATAAGAACCAGGATGCTGTCATTTGAATAAGAACTGTCAAGTAACTGCCAACCATAGCAGTACTAACCTACAATCCTTACTTCAAAAAACGACTGAACTTTAGATGAATGTGCGTGAATAGTTGATCTATGGTAGGGCATCGAATCGCATTGTGTTTATCAATGATCTACTATCCTTTCAGAGGTTTATATTTACAAAAATATAAAAATCTAATAGGACCGAAGTGGTGTAATTGGTAAACACCCTGGACTAGAAATCCAGAAATGTGGGTTCGAATCCCACCTATGGTTCGATCTTTTACGTTTATTCATCTTTAAAATCCTATGTTAAATTATCTAATTTATCTTCATAATTCAGAAAATTTAATTCTATATCTCTTAAGTTACATACACGATAGTGGCCAATTAGGCAAAGAAACTTTAAACTTGTTTATAATTAACCAGAACAATTCTCAGTCAGTTCTATTGAAATATATAAGAACCAGGATGCTGTCATTTGAATAAGAACTGTCAAGTAACTGCCAACCATAGCAGTACTAACCTACAATCCTTACTTCAAAAAACGACTGAACTTTAGATGAATGTGCGTGAATAGTTGATCTATGGTAGGGCATCGAATCACATTGTGTTTATCAATGATCTACTATCCTTTCAGAGGTTTATATTTACAAAAATATAAAAATCTAATAGGACCGAAGTGGTGTAATTGGTAAACACCCTGGACTAGAAATCCAGAAATGTGGGTTCGAATCCCACCTATGGTTCGATCTTTTACGTTTATTCATCCTTATAATCCTATGTTAAATTATCTAAGTTATCTTCATAATTCAGAAAATTTAATTCTATATCTCTTAAGTTACATACATGATAGTGGCCAATTAGGCAAAGAAACTTTAAACTTGTTTATAATTAACCAGAACAATTCTCAGTCAGTTCTATTGAAATATATAAGAACCAGGATGCTGTCATTTGAATAAGAACTGTCAAGTAACTGCCAACCATAGCAGTACTAACCTACAATCCTCACTTCAAAAAACGACTGAACTTTAGATGAATGTGCGTGAATAGTTGATCTATGGTAGGGCATCGAATCGCATTGTGTTTATTAATGATCTACTATCCTTTCAGAGGTTTATATTTACAAAAATATAAAAATCTAATAGGACCGAAGTGGTGTAATTGGTAAACACCCTGGACTAGAAATCCAGAAATGTGGGTTCGAATCCCACCTATGGTTCGATCTTTTACGTTTATTCATCTTTATAATCCTATGTTAAATTATCTAAGTTATCTTCATAATTCGGAAAATTTAATTCTATATCTCTTAAGTTACATACACGATAGTGGCCAATTAGGCAAAGAAACTTTAAACTTGTTTATAATTAACCAGAACAATTCTCAGTCAGTTCTATTGAAATATATAAGAACCAGGATGCTGTCATTTGAATAAGAACTGTCAAGTAACTGCCAACCATAGCAGTACTAACCTACAATCCTTACTTCAAAAAACGACTGAACTTTAGATGAATGTGCGTGAATAGTTGATCTATGGTAGGGCATCGAATCACATTGTGTTTATCAATGATCTACTATCCTTTCAGAGGTTTATATTTACAAAAATATAAAAATCTAATAGGACCGAAGTGGTGTAATTGGTAAACACCCTGGACTAGAAATCCAGAAATGTGGGTTCGAATCCCACCTATGGTTCGATCTTTTACGTTTATTCATCTTTATAATCCTATGTTAAATTATCTAAGTTATCTTCATAATTCAGAAAATTTAATTCTATATCTCTTAAGTTACATACACGATAGTGGCCAATTAGGCAAAGAAACTTTAAACTTGTTTATAATTAACCAGAACAATTCTCAGTCAGTTCTATTGAAATATATAAGAACCAGGATGCTGTCATTTGAATAAGAACTGTCAAGTAACTGCCAACCATAGCAGTACTAACCTACAATCCTTACTTCAAAAAACGACTGAACTTTAGATGAATGTGCGTGAATAGTTGATCTATGGTAGGGCATCGAATCGCATTGTGTTTATCAATGATCTACTATCCTTTCAGAGGTTTATATTTACAAAAATATAAAAATCTAATAGGACCGAAGTGGTGTAATTGGTAAACACCCTGGACTAGAAATCCAGAAATGTGGGTTCGAATCCCACCTATGGTTCGATCTTTTACGTTTATTCATCTTTAAAATCCTATGTTAAATTATCTAAGTTATCTTCATAATTCAGAAAATTTAATTCTATATCTCTTAAGTTACATACACGATAGTGGCCAATTAGGCAAAGAAACTTTAAACTTGTTTATAATTAACCAGAACAATTCTCAGTCAGTTCTATTGAAATATATAAGAACCAGGATGCTGTCATTTGAATAAGAACTGTCAAGTAACTGCCAACCATAGCAGTACTAACCTACAATCCTTACTTCAAAAAACGACTGAACTTTAGATGAATGTGCGTGAATAGTTGATCTATGGTAGGGCATCGAATCACATTGTGTTTATCAATGATCTACTATCCTTTCAGAGGTTTATATTTACAAAAATATAGAAATCTAATAGGACCGAAGTGGTGTAATTGGTAAACACCCTGGACTAGAAATCCAGAAATGTGGGTTCGAATCCCACCTATGGTTCGATCTTTTACGTTTATTCATCTTTATAATCCTATGTTAAATTATCTAAGTTATCTTCATAATTCAGAAAATTCAATTCTATATCTCTTAAGTTACATACATGATAGTGGCCAATTAGGCAAAGAAACTTTAAACTTGTTTATAATTAACCAGAACAATTCTCAGTCAGTTCTATTGAAATATATAAGAACCAGGATGCTGTCATTTGAATAAGAACTGTCAAGTAACTGCCAACCATAGCAGTACTAACCTACAATCCTTACTTCAAAAAACGACTGAACTTTAGATGAATGTGCGTGAATAGTTGATCTATGGTAGGGCATCGAATCGCATTGTGTTTATCAATGATCTACTATCCTTTCAGAGGTTTATATTTACAAAAATATAAAAATCTAATAGGACCGAAGTGGTGTAATTGGTAAACACCCTGGACTAGAAATCCAGAAATGTGGGTTCGAATCCCACCTATGGTTCGATCTTTTACGTTTATTCATCTTTATAATCCTATGTTAAATTATCTAAGTTATCTCCATAATTCAGAAAATTTAATTCTATATCTCTTAAGTTACATACACGATAGTGGCCAATTAGGCAAAGAAACTTTAAACTTGTTTATAATTAACCAGAACAATTCTCAGTCAGTTCTATTGAAATATATAAGAACCAGGATGCTGTCATTTGAATAAGAACTGTCAAGTAACTGCCAACCATAGCAGTACTAACCTACAATCCTTACTTCAAAAAACGACTGAACTTTAGATGAATGAGCGTGAATAGTTGATCTATGGTAGGGCATCGAATCGCATTGTGTTTATCAATGATCTACTATCCTTTCAGAGGTTTATATTTACAAAAATATAAAAATCTAATAGGACCGAAGTGGTGTAATTGGTAAACACCCTGGACTAGAAATCCAGAAATGTGGGTTCGAATCCCACCTATGGTTCGATCTTTTACGTTTATTCATCTTTATAATCCTATGTTAAATTATCTAAGTTATCTTCATAATTCAGAAAATTTAATTCTATATCTCTTAAGTTACATACACGATAGTGGCCAATTAGGCAAAGAAACTTTAAACTTGTTTATAATTAACCAGAACAATTCTCAGTCAGTTCTATTGAAATATATAAGAACCAGGATGCTGTCATTTGAATAAGAACTGTCAAGTAACTGCCAACCATAGCAGTACTAACCTACAATCCTTACTTCAAAAAACGACTGAACTTTAGATGAATGTGCGTGAATAGTTGATCTATGGTAGGGCATCGAATCGCATTGTGTTTATCAATGATCTACTATCCTTTCAGAGGTTTATATTTACAAAAATATAAAAATCTAATAGGACCGAAGTGGTGTAATTGGTAAACACCCTGGACTAGAAATCCAGAAATGTGGGTTCGAATCCCACCTATGGTTCGATCTTTTACGTTTATTCATCTTTAAAATCCTATGTTAAATTATCTAATTTATCTTCATAATTCAGAAAATTTAATTCTATATCTCTTAAGTTACATACACGATAGTGGCCAATTAGGCAAAGAAACTTTAAACTTGTTTATAATTAACCAGAACAATTCTCAGTCAGTTCTATTGAAATATATAAGAACCAGGATGCTGTCATTTGAATAAGAACTGTCAAGTAACTGCCAACCATAGCAGTACTAACCTACAATCCTTACTTCAAAAAACGACTGAACTTTAGATGAATGTGCGTGAATAGTTGATCTATGGTAGGGCATCGAATCACATTGTGTTTATCAATGATCTACTATCCTTTCAGAGGTTTATATTTACAAAAATATAAAAATCTAATAGGACCGAAGTGGTGTAATTGGTAAACACCCTGGACTAGAAATCCAGAAATGTGGGTTCGAATCCCACCTATGGTTCGATCTTTTACGTTTATTCATCCTTATAATCCTATGTTAAATTATCTAAGTTATCTTCATAATTCAGAAAATTTAATTCTATATCTCTTAAGTTACATACATGATAGTGGCCAATTAGGCAAAGAAACTTTAAACTTGTTTATAATTAACCAGAACAATTCTCAGTCAGTTCTATTGAAATATATAAGAACCAGGATGCTGTCATTTGAATAAGAACTGTCAAGTAACTGCCAACCATAGCAGTACTAACCTACAATCCTCACTTCAAAAAACGACTGAACTTTAGATGAATGTGCGTGAATAGTTGATCTATGGTAGGGCATCGAATCGCATTGTGTTTATTAATGATCTACTATCCTTTCAGAGGTTTATATTTACAAAAATATAAAAATCTAATAGGACCGAAGTGGTGTAATTGGTAAACACCCTGGACTAGAAATCCAGAAATGTGGGTTCGAATCCCACCTATGGTTCGATCTTTTACGTTTATTCATCTTTATAATCCTATGTTAAATTATCTAAGTTATCTTCATAATTCGGAAAATTTAATTCTATATCTCTTAAGTTACATACACGATAGTGGCCAATTAGGCAAAGAAACTTTAAACTTGTTTATAATTAACCAGAACAATTCTCAGTCAGTTCTATTGAAATATATAAGAACCAGGATGCTGTCATTTGAATAAGAACTGTCAAGTAACTGCCAACCATAGCAGTACTAACCTACAATCCTTACTTCAAAAAACGACTGAACTTTAGATGAATGTGCGTGAATAGTTGATCTATGGTAGGGCATCGAATCACATTGTGTTTATCAATGATCTACTATCCTTTCAGAGGTTTATATTTACAAAAATATAAAAATCTAATAGGACCGAAGTGGTGTAATTGGTAAACACCCTGGACTAGAAATCCAGAAATGTGGGTTCGAATCCCACCTATGGTTCGATCTTTTACGTTTATTCATCTTTATAATCCTATGTTAAATTATCTAAGTTATCTTCATAATTCAGAAAATTTAATTCTATATCTCTTAAGTTACATACACGATAGTGGCCAATTAGGCAAAGAAACTTTAAACTTGTTTATAATTAACCAGAACAATTCTCAGTCAGTTCTATTGAAATATATAAGAACCAGGATGCTGTCATTTGAATAAGAACTGTCAAGTAACTGCCAACCATAGCAGTACTAACCTACAATCCTTACTTCAAAAAACGACTGAACTTTAGATGAATGTGCGTGAATAGTTGATCTATGGTAGGGCATCGAATCGCATTGTGTTTATCAATGATCTACTATCCTTTCAGAGGTTTATATTTACAAAAATATAAAAATCTAATAGGACCGAAGTGGTGTAATTGGTAAACACCCTGGACTAGAAATCCAGAAATGTGGGTTCGAATCCCACCTATGGTTCGATCTTTTACGTTTATTCATCTTTAAAATCCTATGTTAAATTATCTAAGTTATCTTCATAATTCAGAAAATTTAATTCTATATCTCTTAAGTTACATACACGATAGTGGCCAATTAGGCAAAGAAACTTTAAACTTGTTTATAATTAACCAGAACAATTCTCAGTCAGTTCTATTGAAATATATAAGAACCAGGATGCTGTCATTTGAATAAGAACTGTCAAGTAACTGCCAACCATAGCAGTACTAACCTACAATCCTTACTTCAAAAAACGACTGAACTTTAGATGAATGTGCGTGAATAGTTGATCTATGGTAGGGCATCGAATCACATTGTGTTTATCAATGATCTACTATCCTTTCAGAGGTTTATATTTACAAAAATATAGAAATCTAATAGGACCGAAGTGGTGTAATTGGTAAACACCCTGGACTAGAAATCCAGAAATGTGGGTTCGAATCCCACCTATGGTTCGATCTTTTACGTTTATTCATCTTTATAATCCTATGTTAAATTATCTAAGTTATCTTCATAATTCAGAAAATTCAATTCTATATCTCTTAAGTTACATACATGATAGTGGCCAATTAGGCAAAGAAACTTTAAACTTGTTTATAATTAACCAGAACAATTCTCAGTCAGTTCTATTGAAATATATAAGAACCAGGATGCTGTCATTTGAATAAGAACTGTCAAGTAACTGCCAACCATAGCAGTACTAACCTACAATCCTTACTTCAAAAAACGACTGAACTTTAGATGAATGTGCGTGAATAGTTGATCTATGGTAGGGCATCGAATCGCATTGTGTTTATCAATGATCTACTATCCTTTCAGAGGTTTATATTTACAAAAATATAAAAATCTAATAGGACCGAAGTGGTGTAATTGGTAAACACCCTGGACTAGAAATCCAGAAATGTGGGTTCGAATCCCACCTATGGTTCGATCTTTTACGTTTATTCATCTTTATAATCCTATGTTAAATTATCTAAGTTATCTCCATAATTCAGAAAATTTAATTCTATATCTCTTAAGTTACATACACGATAGTGGCCAATTAGGCAAAGAAACTTTAAACTTGTTTATAATTAACCAGAACAATTCTCAGTCAGTTCTATTGAAATATATAAGAACCAGGATGCTGTCATTTGAATAAGAACTGTCAAGTAACTGCCAACCATAGCAGTACTAACCTACAATCCTTACTTCAAAAAACGACTGAACTTTAGATGAATGTGCGTGAATAGTTGATCTATGGTAGGGCATCGAATCACATTGTGTTTATCAATGATCTACTATCCTTTCAGAGGTTTATATTTACAAAAATATAAAAATCTAATAGGACCGAAGTGGTGTAATTGGTAAACACCCTGGACTAGAAATCCAGAAATGTGGGTTCGAATCCCACCTATGGTTCGATCTTTTACGTTTATTCATCTTTATAATCCTATGTTAAATTATCTAAGTTATCTTCATAATTCAGAAAATTTAATTCTATATCTCTTAAGTTACATACACGATAGTGGCCAATTAGGCAAAGAAACTTTAAACTTGTTTATAATTAACCAGAACAATTCTCAGTCAGTTCTATTGAAATATATAAGAACCAGGATGCTGTCATTTGAATAAGAACTGTCAAGTAACTGCCAACCATAGCAGTACTAACCTACAATCCTTACTTCAAAAAACGACTGAACTTTAGATGAATGTGCGTGAATAGTTGATCTATGGTAGGGCATCGAATCGCATTGTGTTTATCAATGATCTACTATCCTTTCAGAGGTTTATATTTACAAAAATATAAAAATCTAATAGGACCGAAGTGGTGTAATTGGTAAACACCCTGGACTAGAAATCCAGAAATGTGGGTTCGAATCCCACCTATGGTTCGATCTTTTACGTTTATTCATCTTTATAATCCTATGTTAAATTATCTAAGTTATCTTCATAATTCAGAAAATTTAATTCTATATCTCTTAAGTTACATACACGATAGTGGCCAATTAGGCAAAGAAACTTTAAACTTGTTTATAATTAACCAGAACAATTCTCAGTCAGTTCTATTGAAATATATAAGAACCAGGATGCTGTCATTTGAATAAGAACTGTCAAGTAACTGCCAACCATAGCAGTACTAACCTACAATCCTTACTTCAAAAAACGACTGAACTTTAGATGAATGTGCGTGAATAGTTGATCTATGGTAGGGCATCGAATCGCATTGTGTTTATCAATGATCTACTATCCTTTCAGAGGTTTATATTTACAAAAATATAAAAATCTAATAGGACCGAAGTGGTATAATTGGTAAACACCCTGGACTAGAAATCCAGAAATATGGGTTCGAATCCCACCTATGGTTCGATCTTTTACGTTTATTCATCTTTATAATCCTATGTTAAATAATCTAAGTTATCTTCATAATTCAGAAAATTTAATTCTATATCTCTTAAGTTACATACACGATAGTGGCCAATTAGGCAAAGAAACTTTAAACTTGTTTA
Organism: Endomychus coccineus; assembly: GCA_958510875.1. Lineage (NCBI taxonomy): Eukaryota > Metazoa > Arthropoda > Insecta > Coleoptera > Endomychidae > Endomychus > Endomychus coccineus. Next base: position 142,418,948 of record OY294067.1, on the reverse strand, counting down.
TGATTAACCAGAACAATTCTCAGTCAGTTCTATTGAAATATATAAGAACCAGGATGCTGTCATTTGAATAAGAACTGTCAAGTAACTGCCAACCATAGCAGTACTAACCTACAATCCTTACTTCAAAAAACGACTGAACTTTAGATGAATGTGCGTGAATAGTTGATCTATGGTAGGGCATCGAATCGCATTGTGTTTATCAATGATCTACTATCCTTTCAGAGGTTTATATTTACAAAAATATAAAAATCTAATAGGACCGAAGTGGTGTAATTGGTAAACACCCTGGACTAGAAATCCAGAAATGTGGGTTCGAATCCCACCTATGGTTCGATCTTTTACGTTTATTCATCTTTATAATCCTATGTTAAATTATCTAAGTTATCTTCATAATTCAGAAAATTTAATTCTATATCTCTTAAGTTACATACACGATAGTGGCCAATTAGGCAAAGAAACTTTAAACTTGTTTATAATTAACCAGAACAATTCTCAGTCAGTTCTATTGAAATATATAAGAACCAGGATGCTGTCATTTGAATAAGAACTGTCAAGTAACTGCCAACCATAGCAGTACTAACCTACAATCCTTACTTCAAAAAACGACTGAACTTTAGATGAATGTGCGTGAATAGTTGATCTATGGTAGGGCATCGAATCGCATTGTGTTTATCAATGATCTACTATCCTTTCAGAGGTTTATATTTACAAAAATATAAAAATCTAATAGGACCGAAGTGGTGTAATTGGTAAACACCCTGGACTAGAAATCCAGAAATGTGGGTTCGAATCCCACCTATGGTTCGATCTTTTACGTTTATTCATCTTTATAATCCTATGTTAAATTATCTAAGTTATCTTCATAATTCAGAAAATTTAATTCTATATCTCTTAAGTTACATACACGATAGTGGCCAATTAGGCAAAGAAACTTTAAACTTGTTTATAATTAACCAGAACAATTCTCAGTCAGTTCTATTGAAATATATAAGAACCAGGATGCTGTCATTTGAATAAGAACTGTCAAGTAACTGCCAACCATAGCAGTACTAACCTACAATCCTTACTTCAAAAAACGACTGAACTTTAGATGAATGTGCGTGAATAGTTGATCTATGGTAGGGCATCGAATCGCATTGTGTTTATCAATGATCTACTATCCTTTCAGAGGTTTATATTTACAAAAATATAAAAATCTAATAGGACCGAAGTGGTGTAATTGGTAAACACCCTGGACTAGAAATCCAGAAATATGGGTTCGAATCCCACCTATGGTTCGATCTTTTACGTTTATTCATCTTTATAATCCTATGTTAAATTATCTAAGTTATCTTCATAATTCAGAAAATTTAATTCTATATCTCTTAAGTTACATACACGATAGTGGCCAATTAGGCAAAGAAACTTTAAACTTGTTTATAATTAACCAGAACAATTCTCAGTCAGTTCTATTGAAATATATAAGAACCAGGATGCTGTCATTTGAATAAGAACTGTCAAGTAACTGCCAACCATAGCAGTACTAACCTACAATCCTTACTTCAAAAAACGACTGAACTTTAGATGAATGTGCGTGAATAGTTGATCTATGGTAGGGCATCGAATCACATTGTGTTTATCAATGATCTACTATCCTTTCAGAGGTTTATATTTACGAAAATATAAAAATCTAATAGGACCGAAGTGGTGTAATTGGTAAACACCCTGGACTAGAAATCCAGAAATGTGGGTTCGAATCCCACCTATGGTTCGATCTTTTACGTTTATTCATCTTTATAATCCTATGTTAAATTATCTAAGTTATCTTCATAATTCAGAAAATTTAATTCTATATCTCTTAAGTTACATACACGATAGTGGCCAATTAGGCAAAGAAACTTTAAACTTGTTTATAATTAACCAGAACAATTCTCAGTCAGTTCTATTGAAATATATAAGAACCAGGATGCTGTCATTTGAATAAGAACTGTCAAGTAACTGCCAACCATAGCAGTACTAACCTACAATCCTTACTTCAAAAAACGACTGAACTTTAGATGAATGTGCGTGAATAGTTGATCTATGGTAGGGCATCGAATCGCATTGTGTTTATCAATGATCTACTATCCTTTCAGAGGTTTATATTTACAAAAATATAAAAATCTAATAGGACCGAAGTGGTGTAATTGGTAAACACCCTGGACTAGAAATCCAGAAATGTGGGTTCGAATCCCACCTATGGTTCGATCTTTTACGTTTATTCATCTTTATAATCCTATGTTAAATTATCTAAGTTATCTTCATAATTCAGAAAATTTAATTCTATATCTCTTAAGTTACATACACGATAGTGGCCAATTAGGCAAAGAAACTTTAAACTTGTTTATAATTAACCAGAACAATTCTCAGTCAGTTCTATTGAAATATATAAGAACCAGGATGCTGTCATTTGAATAAGAACTGTCAAGTAACTGCCAACCATAGCAGTACTAACCTACAATCCTTACTTCAAAAAACGACTGAACTTTAGATGAATGTGCGTGAATAGTTGATCTATGGTAGGGCATCGAATCACATTGTGTTTATCAATGATCTACTATCCTTTCAGAGGTTTATATTTACAAAAATATAAAAATCTAATAGGACCGAAGTGGTGTAATTGGTAAACACCCTGGACTAGAAATCCAGAAATGTGGGTTCGAATCCCACCTATGGTTCGATCTTTTACGTTTATTCATCTTTATAATCCTATGTTAAATTATCTAAGTTATCTTCATAATTCAGAAAATTTAATTCTATATCTCTTAAGTTACATACACGATAGTGGCCAATTAGGCAAAGAAACTTTAAACTTGTTTATAATTAACCAGAACAATTCTCAGTCAGTTCTATTGAAATATATAAGAACCAGGATGCTGTCATTTGAATAAGAACTGTCAAGTAACTGCCAACCATAGCAGTACTAACCTACAATCCTTACTTCAAAAAACGACTGAACTTTAGATGAATGTGCGTGAATAGTTGATCTATGGTAGGGCATCGAATCGCATTGTGTTTATCAATGATCTACTATCCTTTCAGAGGTTTATATTTACAAAAATATAAAAATCTAATAGGACCGAAGTGGTGTAATTGGTAAACACCCTGGACTAGAAATCCAGAAATGTGGGTTCGAATCCCACCTATGGTTCGATCTTTTACGTTTATTCATCTTTATAATCCTATGTTAAATCATCTAAGTTATCTTCATAATTCAGAAAATTTAATTCTATATCTCTTAAGTTACATACACGATAGTGGCCAATTAGGCAAAGAAACTTTAAACTTGTTTATAATTAACCAGAACAATTCTCAGTCAGTTCTATTGAAATATATAAGAACCAGGATGCTGTCATTTGAATAAGAACTGTCAAGTAACTGCCAACCATAGCAGTACTAACCTACAATCCTTACTTCAAAAAACGACTGAACTTTGGATGAATGTGCGTGAATAGTTGATCTATGGTAGGGCATCGAATCGCATTGTGTTTATCAATGATCTACTATCCTTTCAGAGGTTTATATTTACAAAAATATAAAAATCTAATAGGACCGAAGTGGTGTAATTGGTAAACACCCTGGACTAGAAATCCAGGAATATGGGTTCGAATCCCACCTATGGTTCGATCTTTTACGTTTATTCATCTTTATAATCCTATGTTAAATTATCTAAGTTATCTTCATAATTCAGAAAATTTAATTCTATATCTCTTAAGTTACATACACGATAGTGGCCAATTAGGCAAAGAAACTTTAAACTTGTTTATAATTAACCAGAACAATTCTCAGTCAGTTCTATTGAAATATATAAGAACCAGGATGCTGTCATTTGAATAAGAACTGTCAAGTAACTGCCAACCATAGCAGTACTAACCTACAATCCTTACTTCAAAAAACGACTGAACTTTAGATGAATGTGCGTGAATAGTTGATCTATGGTAGGGCATCGAATCGCATTGTGTTTATCAATGATCTACTATCCTTTCAGAGGTTTATATTTACAAAAATATAAAAATCTAATAGGACCGAAGTGGTGTAATTGGTAAACACCCTGGACTAGAAATCCAGAAATGTGGGTTCGAATCCCACCTATGGTTCGATCTTTTACGTTTATTCATCTTTATAATCCTATGTTAAATTATCTAAGTTATCTTCATAATTCAGAAAATTTAATTCTATATCTCTTAAGTTACATACACGATAGTGGCCAATTAGGCAAAGAAACTTTAAACTTGTTTATAATTAACCAGAACAATTCTCAGTCAGTTCTATTGAAATATATAAGAACCAGGATGCTGTCATTTGAATAAGAACTGTCAAGTAACTGCCAACCATAGCAGTACTAACCTACAATCCTTACTTCAAAAAACGACTGAACTTTAGATGAATGTGCGTGAATAGTTGATCTATGGTAGGGCATCGAATCACATTGTGTTTATCAATGATCTACTATCCTTTCAGAGGTTTATATTTACAAAAATATAAAAATCTAATAGGACCGAAGTGGTGTAATTGGTAAACACCCTGGACTAGAAATCCAGAAATGTGGGTTCGAATCCCACCTATGGTTCGATCTTTTACGTTTATTCATCTTTATAATCCTATGTTAAATTATCTAAGTTATCTTCATAATTCAGAAAATTTAATTCTATATCTCTTAAGTTACATACACGATAGTGGCCAATTAGGCAAAGAAACTTTAAACTTGTTTATAATTAACCAGAACAATTCTCAGTCAGTTCTATTGAAATATATAAGAACCAGGATGCTGTCATTTGAATAAGAACTGTCAAGTAACTGCCAACCATAGCAGTACTAACCTACAATCCTTACTTCAAAAAACGACTGAACTTTAGATGAATGTGCGTGAATAGTTGATCTATGGTAGGGCATCGAATCGCATTGTGTTTATCAATGATCTACTATCCTTTCAGAGGTTTATATTTACAAAAATATAAAAATCTAATAGGACCGAAGTGGTGTAATTGGTAAACACCCTGGACTAGAAATCCAGAAATGTGGGTTCGAATCCCACCTATGGTTCGATCTTTTACGTTTATTCATCTTTATAATCCTATGTTAAATTATCTAAGTTATCTTCATAATTCAGAAAATTTAATTCTATATCTCTTAAGTTACATACACGATAGTGGCCAATTAGGCAAAGAAACTTTAAACTTGTTTATAATTAACCAGAACAATTCTCAGTCAGTTCTATTGAAATATATAAGAACCAGGATGCTGTCATATGAATAAGAACTGTCAAGTAACTGCCAACCATAGCAGTACTAACCTACAATCCTTACTTCAAAAAACGACTGAACTTTAGATGAATGTGCGTGAATAGTTGATCTATGGTAGGGCATCGAATCGCATTGTGTTTATCAATGATCTACTATCCTTTCAGAGGTTTATATTTACAAAAATATAAAAATCTAATAGGACCGAAGTGGTGTAATTGGTAAACACCCTGGACTAGAAATCCAGAAATGTGGGTTCGAATCCCACCTTTGGTTCGATCTTTTACGTTTATTCATCTTTATAATCCTATGTTAAATTATCTAAGTTATCTTCATAATTCAGAAAATTTAATTCTATATCTCTTAAGTTACATACACGATAGTGGCCAATTAGGCAAAGAAACTTTAAACTTGTTTATAATTAACCAGAACAATTCTCAGTCAGTTCTATTGAAATATATAAGAACCAGGATGCTGTCATTTGAATAAGAACTGTCAAGTGACTGCCAACCATAGCAGTACTAACCTACAATCCTTACTTCAAAAAACGACTGAACTTTAGATGAATGTGCGTGAATAGTTGATCTATGGTAGGGCATCGAATCGCATTGTGTTTATCAATGATCTACTATCCTTTCAGAGTTTTATATTTACAAAAATATAAAAATCTAATAGGACCGAAGTGGTGTAATTGGTAAACACCCTGGACTAGAAATCCAGAAATGTGGGTTCGAATCCCACCTATGGTTCGATCTTTTACGTTTATTCATCTTTATAATCCTATGTTAAATTATCTAAGTTATCTTCATAATTCAGAAAATTTAATTCTATATCTCTTAAGTTATATACACGATAGTGGCCAATTAGGCAAAGAAACTTTAAACTTGTTTATAATTAACCAGAACAATTCTCAGTCAGTTCTATTGAAATATATAAGAACCAGGATGCTGTCATTTGAATAAGAACTGTCAAGTAACTGCCAACCATAGCAGTACTAACCTACAATCCTTACTTCAAAAAACGACTGAACTTCAGATGAATGTGCGTGAATAGTTGATCTATGGTAGGGCATCGAATCGCATTGTGTTTATCAATGATCTACTATCCTTTCAGAGGTTTATATTTACAAAAATATAAAAATCTAATAGGACCGAAGTGGTGTAATTGGTAAACACCCTGGACTAGAAATCCAGAAATATGGGTTCGAATCCCACCTATGGTTCGATCTTTTACGTTTATTCATCTTTATAATCCTATGTTAAATTATCTAAGTTATCTTCATAATTCAGAAAATTTAATTCTATATCTCTTAAGTTACATACACGATAGTGGCCAATTAGGCAAAGAAACTTTAAACTTGTTTATAATTAACCAGAACAATTCTCAGTCAGTTCTATTGAAATATATAAGAACCAGGATGCTGTCATTTGAATAAGAACTGTCAAGTAACTGCCAACCATAGCAGTACTAACCTACAATCCTTACTTCAAAAAACGACTGAACTTTAGATGAATGTGCGTGAATAGTTGATCTATGGTAGGGCATCGAATCACATTGTGTTTATCAATGATCTACTATCCTTTCAGAGGTTTATATTTACAAAAATATAAAAATCTAATAGGACCGAAGTGGTGTAATTGGTAAACACCCTGGACTAGAAATCCAGAAATGTGGGTTCGAATCCCACCTATGGTTCGATCTTTTACGTTTATTCATCTTTATAATCCTATGTTAAATTATCTAAGTTATCTTCATAATTCAGAAAATTTAATTCTATATCTCTTAAGTTACATACACGATAGTGGCCAATTAGGCAAAGAAACTTTAAACTTGTTTATAATTAACCAGAACAATTCTCAGTCAGTTCTATTGAAATATATAAGAACCAGGATGCTGTCATTTGAATAAGAACTGTCAAGTAACTGCCAACCATAGCAGTACTAACCTACAATCCTTACTTCAAAAAACGACTGAACTTTAGATGAATGTGCGTGAATAGTTGATCTATGGTAGGGCATCGAATCGCATTGTGTTTATCAATGATCTACTATCCTTTCAGAGGTTTATATTTACAAAAATATAAAAATCTAATAGGACCGAAGTGGTGTAATTGGTAAACACCCTGGACTAGAAATCCAGAAATGTGGGTTCGAATCCCACCTATGGTTCGATCTTTTACGTTTATTCATCTTTATAATCCTATGTTAAATTATCTAAGTTATCTTCATAATTCAGAAAATTTAATTCTATATCTCTCAAGTTACATACACGATAGTGGCCAATTAGGCAAAGAAACTTTAAACTTGTTTATAATTAACCAGAACAATTCTCAGTCAGTTCTATTGAAATATATAAGCACCAGGATGCTGTCATTTGAATAAGAACTGTCAAGTAACTGCCAACCATAGCAGTACTAACCTACAATCCTTACTTCAAAAAACGACTGAACTTTAGATGAATGTGCGTGAATAGTTGATCTATGGTAGGGCATCGAATCACATTGTGTTTATCAATGATCTACTATCCTTTCAGAGGTTTATATTTACAAAAATATAAAAATCTAATAGGACCGAAGTGGTGTAATTGGTAAACACCCTGGACTAGAAATCCAGAAATGTGGGTTCGAATCCCACCTATGGTTCGATCTTTTACGTTTATTCATCTTTATAATCCTATGTTAAATTATCTAAGGTATCTTCATAATTCAGAAAATTTAATTCTATATCTCTTAAGTTACATACACGATAGTGGCCAATTAGGCAAAGAAACTTTAAACTTGTTTATAATTAACCAGAACAATTCTCAGTCAGTTCTATTGAAATATATAAGAACCAGGATGCTGTCATTTGAATAAGAACTGTCAAGTAACTGCCAACCATAGCAGTACTAACCTACAATCCTTACTTCAAAAAACGACTGAACTTTAGATGAATGTGCGTGAATAGTTGATCTATGGTAGGGCATCGAATCGCATTGTGTTTATCAATGATCTACTATCCTTTCAGAGGTTTATATTTACAAAAATATAAAAATCTAATAGGACCGAAGTGGTGTAATTGGTAAACACCCTGGACTAGAAATCCAGAAATGTGGGTTCGAATCCCACCTTTGGTTCGATCTTTTACGTTTATTCATCTTTATAATCCTATGTTAAATTATCTAAGTTATCTTCATAATTCAGAAAATTTAATTCTATATCTCTTAAGTTACATACACGATAGTGGCCAATTAGGCAAAGAAACTTTAAACTTGTTTATAATTAACCAGAACAATTCTCAGTCAGTTCTATTGAAATATATAAGAACCAGGATGCTGTCATTTGAATAAGAACTGTCAAGTAACTGCCAACCATAGCAGTACTAACCTACAATCCTCACTTCAAAAAACGACTGAACTTTAGATGAATGTGCGTGAATAGTTGATCTATGGTAGGGCATCGAATCGCATTGTGTTTATCAATGATCTACTATCCTTTCAGAGGTTTATATTTACAAAAATATAAAAATCTAATAGGACCGAAGTGGTGTAATTGGTAAACACCCTGGACTAGAAATCCAGAAATGTGGGTTCGAATCCCACCTATGGTTCGATCTTTTACGTTTATTCATCTTTATAATCCTATGTTAAATTATCTAAGTTATCTTCATAATTCAGAAAATTTAATTCTATATCTCTTAAGTTACATACACGATAGTGGCCAATTAGGCAAAGAAACTTTAAACTTGTTTATAATTAACCAGAACAATTCTCAGTCAGTTCTATTGAAATATATAAGAACCAGGATGCTGTCATTTGAATAAGAACTGTCAAGTAACTGCCAACCATAGCAGTACTAACCTACAATCCTTACTTCAAAAAACGACTGAACTTTAGATGAATGTGCGTGAATAGTTGATCTATGGTAGGGCATCGAATCACATTGTGTTTATCAATGATCTACTATCCTTTCAGAGGTTTATATTTACAAAAATATAAAAATCTAATAGGACCGAAGTGGTGTAATTGGTAAACACCCTGGACTAGAAATCCAGAAATGTGGGTTCGAATCCCACCTATGGTTCGATCTTTTACGTTTATTCATCTTTATAATCCTATGTTAAATTATCTAAGTTATCTTCATAATTCAGAAAATTTAATTCTATATCTCTTAAGTAACATACACGATAGTGGCCAATTAGGCAAAGAAACTTTAAACTTGTTTATAATTAACCAGAACAATTCTCAGTCAGTTCTATTGAAATATATAAGAACCAGGATGCTGTCATTTGAATAAGAACTGTCAAGTAACTGCCAACCATAGCAGTACTAACCTACAATCCTTACTTCAAAAAACGACTGAACTTTAGATGAATGTGCGTGAATAGTTGATCTATGGTAGGGCATCGAATCGCATTGTGTTTATCAATGATCTACTATCCTTTCAGAGGTTTATATTTACAAAAATATAAAAATCTAATAGGACCGAAGTGGTGTAATTGGTAAACACCCTGGACTAGAAATCCAGAAATGTGGGTTCGAATCCCACCTATGGTTCGATCTTTTACGTTTATTCATCTTTATAATCCTATGTTAAATTATCTAAGTTATCTTCATAATTCAGAAAATTTAATTCTATATCTCTTAAGTTACATACACGATAGTGGCCAATTAGGCAAAGAAACTTTAATCTTGTTTATAATTAACCAGAACAATTCTCAGTCAGTTCTATTGAAATATATAAGAACCAGGATGCTGTCATTTGAATAAGAACTGTCAAGTAACTGCCAACCATAGCAGTACTAACCTACAATCCTTACTTCAAAAAACGACTGAACTTTAGATGAATGTGCGTGAATAGTTGATCTATGGTAGGGCATCGAATCACATTGTGTTTATCAATGATCTACTATCCTTTCAGAGGTTTATATTTACAAAAATATAAAAATCTAATAGGACCGAAGTGGTGTAATTGGTAAACACCCTGGACTAGAAATCCAGAAATGTGGGTTCGAATCCCACCTATGGTTCGATCTTTTACGTTTATTCATCTTTATAATCCTATGTTAAATTATCTAAGTTATCTTCATAATTCAGAAAATTTAATTCTATATCTCTTAAGTTACATACACGATAGTGGCCAATTAGGCAAAGAAACTTTAAAATTGTTTATAATTAACCAGAACAATTCTCAGTCAGTTCTATTGAAATATATAAGAACCAGGATGCTGTCATTTGAATAAGAACTGTCAAGTAACTGCCAACCATAGCAGTACTAACCTACAATCCTTACTTCAAAAAACGACTGAACTTTAGATGAATGTGCGTGAATAGTTGATCTATGGTAGGGCATCGAATCGCATTGTGTTTATCAATGATCTACTATCCTTTCAGAGGTTTATATTTACAAAAATATAAAAATCTAATAGGACCGAAGTGGTGTAATTGGTAAACACCCTGGACTAGAAATCCAGAAATGTGGGTTCGAATCCCACCTATGGTTCGATCTTTTACGTTTATTCATCTTTATAATCCTATGTTAAATTATCTAAGTTATCTTCATAATTCAGAAAATTTAATTCTATATCTCTTAAGTTACATACACGATAGTGGCCAATTAGGCAAAGAAACTTTAAAATTGTTTATAATTAACCAGAACAATTCTCAGTCAGTTCTATTGAAATATATAAGAACCAGGATGCTGTCATTTGAATAAGAACTGTCAAGTAACTGCCAACCATAGCAGTACTAACCTACAATCCTTACTTCAAAAAACGACTGAACTTTAGATGAATGTGCGTGAATAGTTGATCTATGGTAGGGCATCGAATCGCATTGTGTTTATCAATGATCTACTATCCTTTCAGAGGTTTATATTTACAAAAATATAAAAATCTAATAGGACCGAAGTGGTGTAATTGGTAAACACCCTGGACTAGAAATCCAGAAATGTGGGTTCGAATCCCACCTATGGTTCGATCTTTTACGTTTATTCATCTTTATAATCCTATGTTAAATTATCTAAGTTATCTTCATAATTCAGAAAATTTAATTCTATATCTCTTAAGTTACATACACGATAGTGGCCAATTAGGCAAAGAAACTTTAAACTTGTTTATAATTAACCAGAACAATTCTCAGTCAGTTCTATTGAAATATATAAGAACCAGGATGCTGTCATTTGAATAAGAACTGTCAAGTAACTGCCAACCATAGCAGTACTAACCTACAATCCTTACTTCAAAAAACGACTGAACTTTAGATGAATGTGCGTGAATAGTTGATCTATGGTAGGGCATCGAATCGCATTGTGTTTATCAATGATCTACTATCCTTTCAGAGGTTTATATTTACAAAAATATAAAAATCTAATAGGACCGAAGTGGTGTAATTGGTAAACACCCTGGACTAGAAATCCAGAAATGTGGGTTCGAATCCCACCTATGGTTCGATCTTTTACGTTTATTCATCTTTATAATCCTATGTTAAATTATCTAAGTTATCTTCATAATTCAGAAAATTTAATTCTATATCTCTCAAGTTACATACACGATAGTGGCCAATTAGGCAAAGAAACTTTAAACTTGTTTATAATTAACCAGAACAATTCTCAGTCAGTTCTATTGAAATATATAAGAACCAGGATGCTGTCATTTGAATAAGAACTGTCAAGTAACTGCCAACCATAGCAGTACTAACCTACAATCCTTACTTCAAAAAACGACTGAACTTTAGATGAATGTGCGTGAATAGTTGATCTATGGTAGGGCATCGAATCACATTGTGTTTATCAATGATCTACTATCCTTTCAGAGGTTTATATTTACAAAAATATAAAAATCTAATAGGACCGAAGTGGTGTAATTGGTAAACACCCTGGACTAGAAATCCAGAAATGTGGGTTCGAATCCCACCTATGGTTCGATCTTTTACGTTTATTCATCTTTATAATCCTATGTTAAATTATCTAAGTTATCTTCATAATTCAGAAAATTTAATTCTATATCTCTTAAGTTACATACACGATAGTGGCCAATTAGGCAAAGAAACTTTAAACTTGTTTATAATTAACCAGAACAATTCTCAGTCAGTTCTATTGAAATATATAAGAACCAGGATGCTGTCATTTGAATAGGAACTGTCAAGTAACTGCCAACCATAGCAGTACTAACCTACAATCCTTACTTCAAAAAACGACTGAACTTTAGATGAATGTGCGTGAATAGTTGATCTATGGTAGGGCATCGAATCGTATTGTGTTTATCAATGATCTACTATCCTTTCAGAGGTTTATATTTACAAAAATATAAAAATCTAATAGGACCGAAGTGGTGTAATTGGTAAACACCCTGGACTAGAAATCCAGAAATGTGGGTTCGAATCCCACCTTTGGTTCGATCTTTTACGTTTATTCATCTTTATAATCCTATGTTAAATTATCTAAGTTATCTTCATAATTCAGAAAATTTAATTCTATATCTCTTAAGTTACATACACGATAGTGGCCAATTAGGCAAAGAAACTTTGAACTTGTTTATAATTAACCAGAACAATTCTCAGTCAGTTCTATTGAAATATATAAGAACCAGGATGCTGTCATTTGAATAAGAACTGTCAAGTAACTGCCAACCATAGCAGTACTAACCTACAATCCTTACTTCAAAAAACGACTGAACTTTAGATGAATGTGCGTGAATAGTTGATCTATGGTAGGGCATCGAATCGCATTGTGTTTATCAATGATCTACTATCCTTTCAGAGGTTTATATTTACAAAAATATAAAAATCTAATAGGACCGAAGTGGTGTAATTGGTAAACACCCTGGACTAGAAATCCAGAAATGTGGGTTCGAATCCCACCTATGGTTCGATCTTTTACGTTTATTCATCTTTATAATCCTATGTTAAATTATCTAAGTTATCTTCATAATTCAGAAAATTTAATTCTATATCTCTTAAGTTACATACACGATAGTGGCCAATTAGGCAAAGAAACTTTAAACTTGTTTATAATTAACCAGAACAATTCTCAGTCAGTTCTATTGAAATATATAAGAACCAGGATGCTGTCATTCGAATAAGAACTGTCAAGTAACTGCCAACCATAGCAGTACTAACCTACAATCCTTACTTCAAAAAACGACTGAACTTTAGATGAATGTGCGTGAATAGTTGATCTATGGTAGGGCATCGAATCGCATTGTGTTTATCAATGATCTACTATCCTTTCAGAGGTTTATATTTACAAAAATATAAAAATCTAATAGGACCGAAGTGGTGTAATTGGTAAACACCCTGGACTAGAAATCCAGAAATGTGGGTTCGAATCCCACCTATGGTTCTATCTTTTACGTTTATTCATCTTGATAATCCTATGTTAAATTATCTAAGTTATCTTCATAATTCAGAAAATTTAATTCTATATCTCTTAAGTTACATACACGATAGTGGCCAATTAGGCAAAGAAACTTTAAACTTGTTTATAATTAACCAGAACAATTCTCAGTCAGTTCTATTGAAATATATAAGAACCAGGATGCTGTCATTTGAATAAGAACTGTCAAGTAACTGCCAACCATAGCAGTACTAACCTACAATCCTTACTTCAAAAAACGACTGAACTTTAGATGAATGTGCGTGAATAGTTGATCTATGGTAGGGCATCGAATCACATTGTGTTTATCAATGATCTACTATCCTTTCAGAGGTTTATATTTACAAAAATATAAAAATCTAATAGGACCGAAGTGGTGTAATTGGTAAACACCCTGGACTAGAAATCCAGAAATGTGGGTTCGAATCCCACCTATGGTTCGATCTTTTACGTTTATTCATCTTTATAATCCTATGTTAAATTATCTAAGTTATCTTCATAATTCAGAAAATTTAATTCTATATCTCTTAAGTTACATACACGATAGTGGCCAATTAGGCAAAGAAACTTTAAACTTGTTTATAATTAACCAGAACAATTCTCAGTCAGTTCTATTGAAATATATAAGAACCAGGATGCTGTCATTTGAATAAGAACTGTCAAGTAACTGCCAACCATAGCAGTACTAACCTACAATCCTTACTTCAAAAAACGACTGAACTTTGAATGAATGTGCGTGAATAGTTGATCTATGGTAGGGCATCGAATCGCATTGTGTTTATCAATGATCTACTATCCTTTCAGAGGTTTATATTTACAAAAATATAAAAATCTAATAGGACCGAAGTGGTGTAATTGGTAAACACCCTGGACTAGAAATCCAGAAATGTGGGTTCGAATCCCACCTATGGTTCGATCTTTTACGTTTATTCATCTTTATAATCCTATGTTAAATTATCTAAGTTATCTTCATAATTCAGAAAATTTAATTCTATATCTCTTAAGTTACATACACGATAGTGGCCAATTAGGCAAAGAAACTTTAAACTTGTTTATAATTAACCAGAACAATTCTCAGTCAGTTCTATTGAAATATATAAGAACCAGGATGCTGTCATTTGAATAAGAACTGCCAAGTAACTGCCAACCATAGCAGTACTAACCTACAATCCTTACTTCAAAAAACGACTGAACTTTAGATGAATGTGCGTGAATAGTTGATCTATGGTAGGGCATCGAATCACATTGTGTTTATCAATGATCTACTATCCTTTCAGAGGTTTATATTTACAAAAATATAAAAATCTAATAGGACCGAAGTGGTGTAATTGGTAAACACCCTGGACTAGAAATCCAGAAATGTGGGTTCGAATCCCACCTATGGTTCGATCTTTTACGTTTATTCATCTTTATAATCCTATGTTAAATTATCTAAGTTATCTTCATAATTCAGAAAATTTAATTCTATATCTCTTAAGTTACATACACGATAGTGGCCAATTAGGCAAAGAAACTTTAAAATTGTTTATAATTAACCAGAACAATTCTCAGTCAGTTCTATTGAAATATATAAGAACCAGGATGCTGTCATTTGAATAAGAACTGTCAAGTAACTGCCAACCATAGCAGTACTAACCTACAATCCTTACTTCAAAAAACGACTGAACTTTAGATGAATGTGCGTGAATAGTTGATCTATGGTAGGGCATCGAATCGCATTGTGTTTATCAATGATCTACTATCCTTTCAGAGGTTTATATTTACAAAAATATAAAAATCTAATAGGACCGAAGTGGTGTAATTGGTAAACACCCTGGACTAGAAATCCAGAAATATGGGTTCGAATCCCACCTATGGTTCGATCTTTTACGTTTATTCATCTTTATAATCCTATGTTAAATTATCTAAGTTATCTTCATAATTCAGAAAATTTAATTCTATATCTCTTAAGTTACATACACGATAGTGGCCAATTAGGCAAAGAAACTTCAAACTTGTTTATAATTAACCAGAACAATTCTCAGTCAGTTCTATTGAAATATATAAGAACCAGGATGCTGTCATTTGAATAAGAACTGTCAAGTAACTGCCAACCATAGCAGTACTAACCTACAATCCTTACTTCAAAAAACGACTGAACTTTAGATGAATGTGCGTGAATAGTTGATCTATGGTAGGGCATCGAATCACATTGTGTTTATCAATGATCTACTATCCTTTCAGAGGTTTATATTTACAAAAATATAAAAATCTAATAGGACCGAAGTGGTGTAATTGGTAAACACCCTGGACTAGAAATCCAGAAATGTGGGTTCGAATCCCACCTATGGTTCGATCTTTTACGTTTATTCATCTTTATAATCCTATGTTAAATTATCTAAGTTATCTTCATAATTCAGAAAATTTAATTCTATATCTCTTAAGTTACATACACGATAGTGGCCAATTAGGCAAAGAAACTTTAAACTTGTTTATAATTAACCAGAACAATTCTCAGTCAGTTCTATTGAAATATATAAGAACCAGGATGCTGTCATTTGAATAAGAACTGTCAAGTAACTGCCAACCATAGCAGTACTAACCTACAATCCTTACTTCAAAAAACGACTGAACTTTAGATGAATGTGCGTGAATAGTTGATCTATGGTAGGGCATCGAATCGCATTGTGTTTATCAATGATCTACTATCCTTTCAGAGGTTTATATTTACAAAAATATAAAAATCTAATAGGACCGAAGTGGTGTAATTGGTAAACACCCTGGACTAGAAATCCAGAAATGTGGGTTCGAATCCCACCTATGGTTCGATCTTTTACGTTTATTCATCTTTATAATCCTATGTTAAATTATCTAAGTTATCTTCATAATTCAGAAAATTTAATTCTATATCTCTTAAGTTACATACACGATAGTGGCCAATTAGGCAAAGAAACTTTAAACTTGTTTATAATTAACCAGAACAATTCTCAGTCAGTTCTATTGAAATATATAAGAACCAGGATGCTGTCATTTGAATAAGAACTGTCAAGTAACTGCCAACCATAGCAGTACTAACCTACAATCCTTACTTCAAAAAACGACTGAACTTTAGATGAATGTGCGTGAATAGTTGATCTATGGTAGGGCATCGAATCACATTGTGTTTATCAATGATCTACTATCCTTTCAGAGGTTTATATTTACAAAAATATAAAAATCTAATAGGACCGAAGTGGTGTAATTGGTAAACACCCTGGACTAGAAATCCAGAAATGTGGGTTCGAATCCCACCTATGGTTCGATCTTTTACGTTTATTCATCTTTATAATCCTATGTTAAATTATCTAAGTTATCTTCATAATTCAGAAAATTTAATTCTATATCTCTTAAGTTACATACACGATAGTGGCCAATTAGGCAAAGAAACTTTAAACTTGTTTATAATTAACCAGAACAATTCTCAGTCAGTTCTATTGAAATATATAAGAACCAGGATGCTGTCATTTGAATAAGAACTGTCAAGTAACTGCCAACCATAGCAGTACTAACCTACAATCCTTACTTCAAAAAACGACTGAACTTTAGATGAATGTGCGTGAATAGTTGATCTATGGTAGGGCATCGAATCGCATTGTGTTTATCAATGATCTACTATCCTTTCAGAGGTTTATATTTACAAAAATATAAAAATCTAATAGGACCGAAGTGGTGTAATTGGTAAACACCCTGGACTAGAAATCCAGAAATGTGGGTTCGAATCCCACCTATGGTTCGATCTTTTACGTTTATTCATCTTTATAATCCTATGTTAAATTATCTAAGTTATCTTCATAATTCAGAAAATTTAATTCTATATCTCTTAAGTTACATACACGATAGTGGCCAATTAGGCAAAGAAACTTTAAACTCGTTTATAATTAACCAGAACAATTCTCAGTCAGTTCTATTGAAATATATAAGAACCAGGATGCTGTCATTTGAATAAGAACTGTCAAGTAACTGCCAACCATAGCAGTACTAACCTACAATCCTTACTTCAAAAAACGACTGAACTTTAGATGAATGTGCGTGAATAGTTGATCTATGGTAGGGCATCGAATCGCATTGTGTTTATCAATGATCTACTATCCTTTCAGAGGTTTATATTTACAAAAATATAAAAATCTAATAGGACCGAAGTGGTGTAATTGGTAAACACCCTGGACTAGAAATCCAGAAATGTGGGTTCGAATCCCACCTATGGTTCGATCTTTTACGTTTATTCATCTTTATAATCCTATGTTAAATTATCTAAGTTATCTTCATAATTCAGAAAATTTAATTCTATATCTCTTAAGTTACATACACGATAGTGGCCAATTAGGCAAAGAAACTTTAAACTTGTTTATAATTAACCAGAACAATTCTCAGTCAGTTCTATTGAAATATATAAGAACCAGGATGCTGTCATTTGAATAAGAACTGTCAAGTAACTGCCAACCATAGCAGTACTAACCTACAATCCTTACTTCAAAAAACGACTGAACTTTAGATGAATGTGCGTGAATAGTTGATCTATGGTAGGGCATCGAATCGCATTGTGTTTATCAATGATCTACTATCCTTTCAGAGGTTTATATTTACAAAGATATAAAAATCTAATAGGACCGAAGTGGTGTAATTGGTAAACACCCTGGACTAGAAATCCAGAAATGTGGGTTCGAATCCCACCTATGGTTCGATCTTTTACGTTTATTCATCTTTATAATCCTATGTTAAATTATCTAAGTTATCTTCATAATTCAGAAAATTTAATTCTATATCTCTTAAGTTACATACACGATAGTGGCCAATTAGGCAAAGAAACTTTAAACTTGTTTATAATTAACCAGAACAATTCTCAGTCAGTTCTATTGAAATATATAAGGACCAGGATGCTGTCATTTGAATAAGAACTGTCAAGTAACTGCCAACCATAGCAGTACTAACCTACAATCCTTACTTCAAAAAACGACTGAACTTTAGATGAATGTGCGTGAATAGTTGATCTATGGTAGGGCATCGAATCGCATTGTGTTTATCAATGATCTACTATCCTTTCAGAGGTTTATATTTACAAAAATATAAAAATCTAATAGGACCGAAGTGGTGTAATTGGTAAACACCCTGGACTAGAAATCCAGAAATGTGGGTTCGAATCCCACCTATGGTTCGATCTTTTACGTTTATTCATCTTTATAATCCTATGTTAAATTATCTAAGTTATCTTCATAATTAAGAAAATTTAATTCTATATCTCTTAAGTTACATACACGATAGTGGCCAATTAGGCAAAGAAACTTTAAACTTGTTTATAATTAACCAGAACAATTCTCAGTCAGTTCTATTGAAATATATAAGAACCAGGATGCTGTCATTTGAATAAGAACTGTCAAGTAACTGCCAACCATAGCAGTACTAACCTACAATCCTTACTTCAAAAAACGACTGAACTTTAGATGAATGTGCGTGAATAGTTGATCTATGGTAGGGCATCGAATCGCATTGTGTTTATCAATGATCTACTATCCTTTCAGAGGTTTATATTTACAAAAATATAAAAATCTAATAGGACCGAAGTGGTGTAATTGGTAAACACCCTGGACTAGAAATCCAGAAATGTGGGTTCGAATCCCACCTATGGTTCGATCTTTTACGTTTATTCATCTTTATAATCCTATGTTAAATTATCTAAGTTATCTTCATAATTCAGAAAATTTAATTCTATATCTCTTAAGTTACATACACGATAGTGGCCAATTAGGCAAAGAAACTTTAAACTTGTTTATAATTAACCAGAACAATTCTCAGTCAGTTCTATTGAAATATATAAGAACCAGGATGCTGTCATTTGAATAAGAACTGTCAAGTAACTGCCAACCATAGCAGTACTAACCTACAATCCTTACTTCAAAAAACGACTGAACTTTAGATGAATGTGCGTGAATAGTTGATCTATGGTAGGGCATCGAATCGCATTGTGTTTATCAATGATCTACTATCCTTTCAGAGGTTTATATTTACAAAAATATAGAAATCTAATAGGACCGAAGTGGTGTAATTGGTAAACACCCTGGACTAGAAATCCAGAAATGTGGGTTCGAATCCCACCTATGGTTCGATCTTTTACGTTTATTCATCTTTATAATCCTATGTTAAATTATCTAAGTTATCTTCATAATCCAGAAAATTTAATTCTATATCTCTTAAGTTACATACACGATAGTGGCCAATTAGGCAAAGAAACTTTAAACTTGTTTATAATTAACCAGAACAATTCTCAGTCAGTTCTATTGAAATATATAAGAACCAGGATGCTGTCATTTGAATAAGAACTGTCAAGTAACTGCCAACCATAGCAGTACTAACCTACAATCCTTACTTCAAAAAACGACTGAACTTTAGATGAATGTGCGTGAATAGTTGATCTATGGTAGGGCATCGAATCGCATTGTGTTTATCAATGATCTACTATCCTTTCAGAGGTTTATATTTACAAAGATATAAAAATCTAATAGGACCGAAGTGGTGTAATTGGTAAACACCCTGGACTAGAAATCCAGAAATGTGGGTTCGAATCCCACCTATGGTTCGATCTTTTACGTTTATTCATCTTTATAATCCTATGTTAAATTATCTAAGTTATCTTCATAATTCAGAAAATTTAATTCTATATCTCTTAAGTTACATACACGATAGTGGCCAATTAGGCAAAGAAACTTTAAACTTGTTTATAATTAACCAGAACAATTCTCAGTCAGTTCTATTGAAATATATAAGGACCAGGATGCTGTCATTTGAATAAGAACTGTCAAGTAACTGCCAACCATAGCAGTACTAACCTACAATCCTTACTTCAAAAAACGACTGAACTTTAGATGAATGTGCGTGAATAGTTGATCTATGGTAGGGCATCGAATCGCATTGTGTTTATCAATGATCTACTATCCTTTCAGAGGTTTATATTTACAAAAATATAAAAATCTAATAGGACCGAAGTGGTGTAATTGGTAAACACCCTGGACTAGAAATCCAGAAATGTGGGTTCGAATCCCACCTATGGTTCGATCTTTTACGTTTATTCATCTTTATAATCCTATGTTAAATTATCTAAGTTATCTTCATAATTAAGAAAATTTAATTCTATATCTCTTAAGTTACATACACGATAGTGGCCAATTAGGCAAAGAAACTTTAAACTTGTTTATAATTAACCAGAACAATTCTCAGTCAGTTCTATTGAAATATATAAGAACCAGGATGCTGTCATTTGAATAAGAACTGTCAAGTAACTGCCAACCATAGCAGTACTAACCTACAATCCTTACTTCAAAAAACGACTGAACTTTAGATGAATGTGCGTGAATAGTTGATCTATGGTAGGGCATCGAATCGCATTGTGTTTATCAATGATCTACTATCCTTTCAGAGGTTTATATTTACAAAAATATAAAAATCTAATAGGACCGAAGTGGTGTAATTGGTAAACACCCTGGACTAGAAATCCAGAAATGTGGGTTCGAATCCCACCTATGGTTCGATCTTTTACGTTTATTCATCTTTATAATCCTATGTTAAATTATCTAAGTTATCTTCATAATTCAGAAAATTTAATTCTATATCTCTTAAGTTACATACACGATAGTGGCCAATTAGGCAAAGAAACTTTAAACTTGTTTATAATTAACCAGAACAATTCTCAGTCAGTTCTATTGAAATATATAAGAACCAGGATGCTGTCATTTGAATAAGAACTGTCAAGTAACTGCCAACCATAGCAGTACTAACCTACAATCCTTACTTCAAAAAACGACTGAACTTTAGATGAATGTGCGTGAATAGTTGATCTATGGTAGGGCATCGAATCGCATTGTGTTTATCAATGATCTACTATCCTTTCAGAGGTTTATATTTACAAAAATATAGAAATCTAATAGGACCGAAGTGGTGTAATTGGTAAACACCCTGGACTAGAAATCCAGAAATGTGGGTTCGAATCCCACCTATGGTTCGATCTTTTACGTTTATTCATCTTTATAATCCTATGTTAAATTATCTAAGTTATCTTCATAATCCAGAAAATTTAATTCTATATCTCTTAAGTTACATACACGATAGTGGCCAATTAGGCAAAGAAACTTTAAACTTGTTTATAATTAACCAGAACAATTCTCAGTCAGTTCTATTGAAATATATAAGAACCAGGATGCTGTCATTTGAATAAGAACTGTCAAGTAACTGCCAACCATAGCAGTACTAACCTACAATCCTTACTTCAAAAAACGACTGAACTTTAGATGAATATGCGTGAATAGTTGATCTATGGTAGGGCATCGAATCACATTGTGTTTATCAATGATCTACTATCCTTTCAGAGGTTTATATTTACAAAAATATAAAAATCTAATAGGACCGAAGTGGTGTAATTGGTAAACACCCTGGACTAGAAATCCAGAAATGTGGGTTCGAATCCCACCTATGGTTCGATCTTTTACGTTTATTCATCTTTATAATCCTATGTTAAATTATCTAAGTTATCTTCATAATTCAGAAAATTTAATTCTATATCTCTTAAGTTACATACACGATAGTGGCCAATTAGGCAAAGAAACTTTAAACTTGTTTATAATTAACCAGAACAATTCTCAGTCAGTTCTATTGAAATATATAAGAACCAGGATGCTGTCATTTGAATAAGAACTGTCAAGTAACTGCCAACCATAGCAGTACTAACCTACAATCCTTACTTCAAAAAACGACTGAACTTTAGATGAATGAGCGTGAATAGTTGATCTATGGTAGGGCATCGAAACGCATTGTGTTTATCAATGATCTACTATCCTTTCAGAGGTTTATATTTACAAAAATATAAAAATCTAATAGGACCGAAGTGGTGTAATTGGTAAACACCCTGGACTAGAAATCCAGAAATATGGGTTCGAATCCCACCTATGGTTCGATCTTTTACGTTTATTCATCTTTATAATCCTATGTTAAATTATCTAAGTTATCTTCATAATTCAGAAAATTTAATTCTATATCTCTTAAGTTACATACACGATAGTGGCCAATTAGGCAAAGAAACTTTAAACTTGTTTATAATTAACCAGAACAATTCTCAGTCAGTTCTATTGAAATATATAAGAACCAGGATGCTGTCATTTGAATAAGAACTGTCAAGTAACTGCCAACCATAGCAGTACTAACCTACAATCCTTACTTCAAAAAACGACTGAACTTTAGATGAATGTGCGTGAATAGTTGATCTATGGTAGGGCATCGAATCGCATTGTGTTTATCAATGATCTACTATCCTTTCAGAGGTTTATATTTACAAAAATATAAAAATCTAATAGGACCGAAGTGGTGTGATTGGTAAACACCCTGGACTAGAAATCCAGAAATGTGGGTTCGAATCCCACCTATGGTTCGATCTTTTACGTTTATTCATCTTTATAATCCTATGTTAAATTATCTAAGTTATCTTCATAATTCAGAAAATTTAATTCTATATCTCTTAAGTTACATACACGATAGTGGCCAATTAGGCAAAGAAACTTTAAACTTGTTTATAATTAACCAGAACAATTCTCAGTCAGTTCTATTGAAATATATAAGAACCAGGATGCTGTCATTTGAATAAGAACTGTCAAGTAACTGCCAACCATAGCAGTACTAACCTACAATCCTTACTTCAAAAAACGACTGAACTTTAGATGAATGTGCGTGAATAGTTGATCTATGGTAGGGCATCGAATCACATTGTGTTCATCAATGATCTACTATCCTTTCAGAGGTTTATATTTACAAAAATATAAAAATCTAATAGGACCGAAGTGGTGTAATTGGTAAACACCCTGGACTAGAAATCCAGAAATGTGGGTTCGAATCCCACCTATGGTTCGATCTTTTACGTTTATTCATCTTTATAATCCTATGTTAAATTATCTAAGTTATCTTCATAATTCAGAAAATTTAATTCTATATCTCTTAAGTTACATACACGATAGTGGCCAATTAGGCAAAGAAACTTTAAACTTGTTTATAATTAACCAGAACAATTCTCAGTCAGTTCTATTGAAATATATAAGAACCAGGATGCTGTCATTTGAATAAGAACTGTCAAGTAACTGCCAACCATAGCAGTACTAACCTACAATCCTTACTTCGAAAAACGACTGAACTTTAGATGAATGTGCGTGAATAGTTGATCTATGGTAGGGCATCGAATCGCATTGTGTTTATCAATGATCTACTATCCTTTCAGAGGTTTATATTTACAAAAATATAAAAATCTAATAGGACCGAAGTGGTGTAATTGGTAAACACCCTGGACTAGAAATCCAGAAATGTGGGTTCGAATCCCACCTATGGTTCGATCTTTTACGTTTATTCATCTTTATAATCCTATGTTAAATTATCTAAGTTATCTTCATAATTCAGAAAATTTAATTCTATATCTCTTAAGTTACATACACGATAGTGGCCAATTAGGCAAAGAAACTTTAAACTTGTTTATAATTAACCAGAACAATTCTCAGTCAGTTCTATTGAAATATATAAGAACCAGGATGCTGTCATTTGAATAAGAACTGTCAAGTAACTGCCAACCATAGCAGTACTAACCTACAATCCTTACTTCAAAAAACGACTGAACTTTAGATGAATGAGCGTGAATAGTTGATCTATGGTAGGGCATCGAAACGCATTGTGTTTATCAATGATCTACTATCCTTTCAGAGGTTTATATTTACAAAAATATAAAAATCTAATAGGACCGAAGTGGTGTAATTGGTAAACACCCTGGACTAGAAATCCAGAAATATGGGTTCGAATCCCACCTATGGTTCGATCTTTTACGTTTATTCATCTTTATAATCCTATGTTAAATTATCTAAGTTATCTTCATAATTCAGAAAATTTAATTCTATATCTCTTAAGTTACATACACGATAGTGGCCAATTAGGCAAAGAAACTTTAAACTTGTTTATAATTAACCAGAACAATTCTCAGTCAGTTCTATTGAAATATATAAGAACCAGGATGCTGTCATTTGAATAAGAACTGTCAAGTAACTGCCAACCATAGCAGTACTAACCTACAATCCTTACTTCAAAAAACGACTGAACTTTAGATGAATGTGCGTGAATAGTTGATCTATGGTAGGGCATCGAATCGCATTGTGTTTATCAATGATCTACTATCCTTTCAGAGGTTTATATTTACAAAAATATAAAAATCTAATAGGACCGAAGTGGTGTGATTGGTAAACACCCTGGACTAGAAATCCAGAAATGTGGGTTCGAATCCCACCTATGGTTCGATCTTTTACGTTTATTCATCTTTATAATCCTATGTTAAATTATCTAAGTTATCTTCATAATTCAGAAAATTTAATTCTATATCTCTTAAGTTACATACACGATAGTGGCCAATTAGGCAAAGAAACTTTAAACTTGTTTATAATTAACCAGAACAATTCTCAGTCAGTTCTATTGAAATATATAAGAACCAGGATGCTGTCATTTGAATAAGAACTGTCAAGTAACTGCCAACCATAGCAGTACTAACCTACAATCCTTACTTCAAAAAACGACTGAACTTTAGATGAATGTGCGTGAATAGTTGATCTATGGTAGGGCATCGAATCACATTGTGTTCATCAATGATCTACTATCCTTTCAGAGGTTTATATTTACAAAAATATAAAAATCTAATAGGACCGAAGTGGTGTAATTGGTAAACACCCTGGACTAGAAATCCAGAAATGTGGGTTCGAATCCCACCTATGGTTCGATCTTTTACGTTTATTCATCTTTATAATCCTATGTTAAATTATCTAAGTTATCTTCATAATTCAGAAAATTTAATTCTATATCTCTTAAGTTACATACACGATAGTGGCCAATTAGGCAAAGAAACTTTAAACTTGTTTATAATTAACCAGAACAATTCTCAGTCAGTTCTATTGAAATATATAAGAACCAGGATGCTGTCATTTGAATAAGAACTGTCAAGTAACTGCCAACCATAGCAGTACTAACCTACAATCCTTACTTCGAAAAACGACTGAACTTTAGATGAATGTGCGTGAATAGTTGATCTATGGTAGGGCATCGAATCGCATTGTGTTTATCAATGATCTACTATCCTTTCAGAGGTTTATATTTACAAAAATATAAAAATCTAATAGGACCGAAGTGGTGTAATTGGTAAACACCCTGGACTAGAAATCCAGAAATGTGGGTTCGAATCCCACCTATGGTTCGATCTTTTACGTTTATTCATCTTTATAATCCTATGTTAAATTATCTAAGTTATCTTCATAATTCAGAAAATTTAATTCTATATCTCTTAAGTTACATACACGATAGTGGCCAATTAGGCAAAGAAACTTTAAACTTGTTTATAATTAACCAGAACAATTCTCAGTCAGTTCTATTGAAATATATAAGAACCAGGATGCTGTCATTTGAATAAGAACTGTCAAGTAACTGCCAACCATAGCAGTACTAACCTACAATCCTTACTTCAAAAAACGACTGAACTTTAGATGAATGTGCGTGAATAGTTGATCTATGGTAGGGCATCGAATCGCATTGTGTTTATCAATGATCTACTATCCTTTCAGAGGTTTATATTTACAAAAATATAAAAATCTAATAGGACCGAAGTGGTGTAATTGGTAAACACCCTGGACTAGAAATCCAGAAATGTGGGTTCGAATCCCACCTATGGTTCGATCTTTTACGTTTATTCATCTTTATAATCCTATGTTAAATTATCTAAGTTATCTTCATAATTCAGAAAATTTAATTCTATATCTCTTAAGTTACATACACGATAGTGGCCAATTAGGCAAAGAAACTTTAAACTTGTTTATAATTAACCAGAACAATTCTCAGTCAGTTCTATTGAAATATATAAGAACCAGGATGCTGTCATTTGAATAAGAACTGTCAAGTAACTGCCAACCATAGCAGTACTAACCTACAATCCTTACTTCAAAAAACGACTGAACTTTAGATGAATGTGCGTGAATAGTTGATCTATGGTAGGGCATCGAATCGCATTGTGTTTATCAATGATCTACTATCCTTTCAGAGGTTTATATTTACAAAAATATAAAAATCTAATAGGACCGAAGTGGTGTAATTGGTAAACACCCTGGACTAGAAATCCAGAAATGTGGGTTCGAATCCCACCTATCGTTCGATCTTTTACGTTTATTCATCTTTATAATCCTATGTTAAATTATCTAAGTTATCTTCATAATTCAGAAAATTTAATTCTATATCTCTTAAGTTACATACACGATAGTGGCCAATTAGGCAAAGAAACTTTAAACTTGTTTATAATTAACCAGAACAATTCTCAGTCAGTTCTATTGAAATATATAAGAACCAGGATGCTGTCATTTGAATAAGAACTGTCAAGTAACTGCCAACCATAGCAGTACTAACCTACAATCCTCACTTCAAAAAACGACTGAACTTTAGATGAATGTGCGTGAATAGTTGATCTATGGTAGGGCATCGAATCGCATTGTGTTTATCAATGATCTACTATCCTTTCAGAGGTTCATATTTACAAAAATATAAAAATCTAATAGGACCGAAGTGGTGTAATTGGTAAACACCCTGGACTAGAAATCCAGAAATGTGGGTTCGAATCCCACCTATGGTTCGATCTTTTACGTTTATTCATCTTTATAATCCTATGTTAAATTATCTAAGTTATCTTCATAATTCAGAAAATTTAATTCTATATCTCTTAAGTTACATACACGATAGTGGCCAATTAGGCAAAGAAACTTTAAACTCGTTTATAATTAACCAGAACAATTCTCAGTCAGTTCTATTGAAATATATAAGAACCAGGATGCTGTCATTTGAATAAGAACTGTCAAGTAACTGCCAACCATAGCAGTACTAACCTACAATCCTTACTTCAAAAAACGACTGAACTTTAGATGAATGTGCGTGAATAGTTGATCTATGGTAGGGCATCGAATCGCATTGTGTTTATCAATGATCTACTATCCTTTCAGAGGTTTATATTTACAAAAATATAAAAATCTAATAGGACCGAAGTGGTGTAATTGGTAAACACCCTGGACTAGAAATCCAGAAATGTGGGTTCGAATCCCACCTATGGTTCGATCTTTTACGTTTATTCATCTTTATAATCCTATGTTAAATTATCTAAGTTATCTTCATAATTCAGAAAATTTAATTCTATATCTCTTAAGTTACATACACGATAGTGGCCAATTAGGCAAAGAAACTTTAAACTTGTTTATAATTAACCAGAACAATTCTCAGTCAGTTCTATTGAAATATATAAGAACCAGGATGCTGTCATTTGAATAAGAACTGTCAAGTAACTGCCAACCATAGCAGTACTAACCTACAATCCTTACTTCAAAAAACGACTGAACTTTAGATGAATGTGCGTGAATAGTTGATCTATGGTAGGGCATCGAATCGCATTGTGTTTATCAATGATCTACTATCCTTTCAGAGGTTTATATTTACAAAGATATAAAAATCTAATAGGACCGAAGTGGTGTAATTGGTAAACACCCTGGACTAGAAATCCAGAAATGTGGGTTCGAATCCCACCTATGGTTCGATCTTTTACGTTTATTCATCTTTATAATCCTATGTTAAATTATCTAAGTTATCTTCATAATTCAGAAAATTTAATTCTATATCTCTTAAGTTACATACACGATAGTGGCCAATTAGGCAAAGAAACTTTAAACTTGTTTATAATTAACCAGAACAATTCTCAGTCAGTTCTATTGAAATATATAAGGACCAGGATGCTGTCATTTGAATAAGAACTGTCAAGTAACTGCCAACCATAGCAGTACTAACCTACAATCCTTACTTCAAAAAACGACTGAACTTTAGATGAATGTGCGTGAATAGTTGATCTATGGTAGGGCATCGAATCGCATTGTGTTTATCAATGATCTACTATCCTTTCAGAGGTTTATATTTACAAAAATATAAAAATCTAATAGGACCGAAGTGGTGTAATTGGTAAACACCCTGGACTAGAAATCCAGAAATGTGGGTTCGAATCCCACCTATGGTTCGATCTTTTACGTTTATTCATCTTTATAATCCTATGTTAAATTATCTAAGTTATCTTCATAATTAAGAAAATTTAATTCTATATCTCTTAAGTTACATACACGATAGTGGCCAATTAGGCAAAGAAACTTTAAACTTGTTTATAATTAACCAGAACAATTCTCAGTCAGTTCTATTGAAATATATAAGAACCAGGATGCTGTCATTTGAATAAGAACTGTCAAGTAACTGCCAACCATAGCAGTACTAACCTACAATCCTTACTTCAAAAAACGACTGAACTTTAGATGAATGTGCGTGAATAGTTGATCTATGGTAGGGCATCGAATCGCATTGTGTTTATCAATGATCTACTATCCTTTCAGAGGTTTATATTTACAAAAATATAAAAATCTAATAGGACCGAAGTGGTGTAATTGGTAAACACCCTGGACTAGAAATCCAGAAATGTGGGTTCGAATCCCACCTATGGTTCGATCTTTTACGTTTATTCATCTTTATAATCCTATGTTAAATTATCTAAGTTATCTTCATAATTCAGAAAATTTAATTCTATATCTCTTAAGTTACATACACGATAGTGGCCAATTAGGCAAAGAAACTTTAAACTTGTTTATAATTAACCAGAACAATTCTCAGTCAGTTCTATTGAAATATATAAGAACCAGGATGCTGTCATTTGAATAAGAACTGTCAAGTAACTGCCAACCATAGCAGTACTAACCTACAATCCTTACTTCAAAAAACGACTGAACTTTAGATGAATGTGCGTGAATAGTTGATCTATGGTAGGGCATCGAATCGCATTGTGTTTATCAATGATCTACTATCCTTTCAGAGGTTTATATTTACAAAAATATAGAAATCTAATAGGACCGAAGTGGTGTAATTGGTAAACACCCTGGACTAGAAATCCAGAAATGTGGGTTCGAATCCCACCTATGGTTCGATCTTTTACGTTTATTCATCTTTATAATCCTATGTTAAATTATCTAAGTTATCTTCATAATCCAGAAAATTTAATTCTATATCTCTTAAGTTACATACACGATAGTGGCCAATTAGGCAAAGAAACTTTAAACTTGTTTATAATTAACCAGAACAATTCTCAGTCAGTTCTATTGAAATATATAAGAACCAGGATGCTGTCATTTGAATAAGAACTGTCAAGTAACTGCCAACCATAGCAGTACTAACCTACAATCCTTACTTCAAAAAACGACTGAACTTTAGATGAATATGCGTGAATAGTTGATCTATGGTAGGGCATCGAATCACATTGTGTTTATCAATGATCTACTATCCTTTCAGAGGTTTATATTTACAAAAATATAAAAATCTAATAGGACCGAAGTGGTGTAATTGGTAAACACCCTGGACTAGAAATCCAGAAATGTGGGTTCGAATCCCACCTATGGTTCGATCTTTTACGTTTATTCATCTTTATAATCCTATGTTAAATTATCTAAGTTATCTTCATAATTCAGAAAATTTAATTCTATATCTCTTAAGTTACATACACGATAGTGGCCAATTAGGCAAAGAAACTTTAAACTTGTTTATAATTAACCAGAACAATTCTCAGTCAGTTCTATTGAAATATATAAGAACCAGGATGCTGTCATTTGAATAAGAACTGTCAAGTAACTGCCAACCATAGCAGTACTAACCTACAATCCTTACTTCAAAAAACGACTGAACTTTAGATGAATGAGCGTGAATAGTTGATCTATGGTAGGGCATCGAAACGCATTGTGTTTATCAATGATCTACTATCCTTTCAGAGGTTTATATTTACAAAAATATAAAAATCTAATAGGACCGAAGTGGTGTAATTGGTAAACACCCTGGACTAGAAATCCAGAAATATGGGTTCGAATCCCACCTATGGTTCGATCTTTTACGTTTATTCATCTTTATAATCCTATGTTAAATTATCTAAGTTATCTTCATAATTCAGAAAATTTAATTCTATATCTCTTAAGTTACATACACGATAGTGGCCAATTAGGCAAAGAAACTTTAAACTTGTTTATAATTAACCAGAACAATTCTCAGTCAGTTCTATTGAAATATATAAGAACCAGGATGCTGTCATTTGAATAAGAACTGTCAAGTAACTGCCAACCATAGCAGTACTAACCTACAATCCTTACTTCAAAAAACGACTGAACTTTAGATGAATGTGCGTGAATAGTTGATCTATGGTAGGGCATCGAATCGCATTGTGTTTATCAATGATCTACTATCCTTTCAGAGGTTTATATTTACAAAAATATAAAAATCTAATAGGACCGAAGTGGTGTGATTGGTAAACACCCTGGACTAGAAATCCAGAAATGTGGGTTCGAATCCCACCTATGGTTCGATCTTTTACGTTTATTCATCTTTATAATCCTATGTTAAATTATCTAAGTTATCTTCATAATTCAGAAAATTTAATTCTATATCTCTTAAGTTACATACACGATAGTGGCCAATTAGGCAAAGAAACTTTAAACTTGTTTATAATTAACCAGAACAATTCTCAGTCAGTTCTATTGAAATATATAAGAACCAGGATGCTGTCATTTGAATAAGAACTGTCAAGTAACTGCCAACCATAGCAGTACTAACCTACAATCCTTACTTCAAAAAACGACTGAACTTTAGATGAATGTGCGTGAATAGTTGATCTATGGTAGGGCATCGAATCACATTGTGTTCATCAATGATCTACTATCCTTTCAGAGGTTTATATTTACAAAAATATAAAAATCTAATAGGACCGAAGTGGTGTAATTGGTAAACACCCTGGACTAGAAATCCAGAAATGTGGGTTCGAATCCCACCTATGGTTCGATCTTTTACGTTTATTCATCTTTATAATCCTATGTTAAATTATCTAAGTTATCTTCATAATTCAGAAAATTTAATTCTATATCTCTTAAGTTACATACACGATAGTGGCCAATTAGGCAAAGAAACTTTAAACTTGTTTATAATTAACCAGAACAATTCTCAGTCAGTTCTATTGAAATATATAAGAACCAGGATGCTGTCATTTGAATAAGAACTGTCAAGTAACTGCCAACCATAGCAGTACTAACCTACAATCCTTACTTCGAAAAACGACTGAACTTTAGATGAATGTGCGTGAATAGTTGATCTATGGTAGGGCATCGAATCGCATTGTGTTTATCAATGATCTACTATCCTTTCAGAGGTTTATATTTACAAAAATATAAAAATCTAATAGGACCGAAGTGGTGTAATTGGTAAACACCCTGGACTAGAAATCCAGAAATGTGGGTTCGAATCCCACCTATGGTTCGATCTTTTACGTTTATTCATCTTTATAATCCTATGTTAAATTATCTAAGTTATCTTCATAATTCAGAAAATTTAATTCTATATCTCTTAAGTTACATACACGATAGTGGCCAATTAGGCAAAGAAACTTTAAACTTGTTTATAATTAACCAGAACAATTCTCAGTCAGTTCTATTGAAATATATAAGAACCAGGATGCTGTCATTTGAATAAGAACTGTCAAGTAACTGCCAACCATAGCAGTACTAACCTACAATCCTTACTTCAAAAAACGACTGAACTTTAGATGAATGTGCGTGAATAGTTGATCTATGGTAGGGCATCGAATCGCATTGTGTTTATCAATGATCTACTATCCTTTCAGAGGTTTATATTTACAAAAATATAAAAATCTAATAGGACCGAAGTGGTGTAATTGGTAAACACCCTGGACTAGAAATCCAGAAATGTGGGTTCGAATCCCACCTATGGTTCGATCTTTTACGTTTATTCATCTTTATAATCCTATGTTAAATTATCTAAGTTATCTTCATAATTCAGAAAATTTAATTCTATATCTCTTAAGTTACATACACGATAGTGGCCAATTAGGCAAAGAAACTTTAAACTTGTTTATAATTAACCAGAACAATTCTCAGTCAGTTCTATTGAAATATATAAGAACCAGGATGCTGTCATTTGAATAAGAACTGTCAAGTAACTGCCAACCATAGCAGTACTAACCTACAATCCTTACTTCAAAAAACGACTGAACTTTAGATGAATGTGCGTGAATAGTTGATCTATGGTAGGGCATCGAATCGCATTGTGTTTATCAATGATCTACTATCCTTTCAGAGGTTTATATTTACAAAAATATAAAAATCTAATAGGACCGAAGTGGTGTAATTGGTAAACACCCTGGACTAGAAATCCAGAAATG
The DNA here is from genome assembly GCA_958510875.1 of Endomychus coccineus. Classification (NCBI taxonomy): domain Eukaryota; kingdom Metazoa; phylum Arthropoda; class Insecta; order Coleoptera; family Endomychidae; genus Endomychus; species Endomychus coccineus. The sequence continues at coordinate 142,386,004 of OY294067.1, read as the reverse complement.
TGGGTTCGAATCCCACCTATCGTTCGATCTTTTACGTTTATTCATCTTTATAATCCTATGTTAAATTATCTAAGTTATCTTCATAATTCAGAAAATTTAATTCTATATCTCTTAAGTTACATACACGATAGTGGCCAATTAGGCAAAGAAACTTTAAACTTGTTTATAATTAACCAGAACAATTCTCAGTCAGTTCTATTGAAATATATAAGAACCAGGATGCTGTCATTTGAATAAGAACTGTCAAGTAACTGCCAACCATAGCAGTACTAACCTACAATCCTCACTTCAAAAAACGACTGAACTTTAGATGAATGTGCGTGAATAGTTGATCTATGGTAGGGCATCGAATCGCATTGTGTTTATCAATGATCTACTATCCTTTCAGAGGTTCATATTTACAAAAATATAAAAATCTAATAGGACCGAAGTGGTGTAATTGGTAAACACCCTGGACTAGAAATCCAGAAATGTGGGTTCGAATCCCACCTATGGTTCGATCTTTTACGTTTATTCATCTTTATAATCCTATGTTAAATTATCTAAGTTATCTTCATAATTCAGAAAATTCAATTCTATATCTCTTAAGTTACATACACGATAGTGGCCAATTAGGCAAAGAAACTTTAAACTTGTTTATAATTAACCAGAACAATTCTCAGTCAGTTCTATTGAAATATATAAGAACCAGGATGCTGTCATTTGAATAAGAACTGTCAAGTAACTGCCAACCATAGCAGTACTAACCTACAATCCTTACTTCAAAAAACGACTGAACTTTAGATGAATGTGCGTGAATAGTTGATCTATGGTAGGGCATCGAATCGCATTGTGTTTATCAATGATCTACTATCCTTTCAGAGGTTTATATTTACAAAAATATAAAAATCTAATAGGACCGAAGTGGTGTATATGGTAAACACCCTGGACTAGAAATCCAGAAATGTGGGTTCGAATCCCACCTATGGTTCGATCTTTTACGTTTATTCATCTTTATAATCCTATGTTAAATTATCTAAGTTATCTTCATAATTCAGAAAATTTAATTCTATATCTCTTAAGTTACATACACGATAGTGGCCAATTGAGCAAAGAAACTTTAAACTTGTTTATAATTAACCAGAACAATTCTCAGTCAGTTCTATTGAAATATATAAGAACCAGGATGCTGTCATTTGAATAAGAACTGTCAAGTAACTGCCAACCATAGCAGTACTAACCTACAATCCTTACTTCAAAAAACGACTGAACTTTAGATGAATGTGCGTGAATAGTTGATCTATGGTAGGGCATCGAATCACATTGTGTTTATCAATGATCTACTATCCTTTCAGAGGTTTATATTTACAAAAATATAAAAATCTAATAGGACCGAAGTGGTGTAATTGGTAAACACCCTGGACTAGAAATCCAGAAATGTGGGTTCGAATCCCACCTATGGTTCGATCTTTTACGTTTATTCATCTTTATAATCCTATGTTAAATTATCTAAGTTATCTTCATAATTCAGAAAATTTAATTCTATATCTCTTAAGTTACATACACGATAGTGGCCAATTAGGCAAAGAAACTTTAAACTTGTTTATAATTAACCAGAACAATTCTCAGTCAGTTCTATTGAAATATATAAGAACCAGGATGCTGTCATTTGAATAAGAACTGTCAAGTAACTGCCAACCATAGCAGTACTAACCTACAATCCTTACTTCAAAAAACGACTGAACTTTAGATGAATGTGCGTGAATAGTTGATCTATGGTAGGGCATCGAATCGCATTGTGTTTATCAATGATCTACTATCCTTTCAGAGGTTTATATTTACAAAAATATAAAAATCTAATAGGACCGAAGTGGTGTAATTGGTAAACACCCTGGACTAGAAATCCAGAAATGTGGGTTCGAATCCCACCTATGGTTCGATCTTTTACGTTTATTCATCTTTATAATCTTATGTTAAATTATCTAAGTTATCTTCATAATTCAGAAAATTTAATTCTATATCTCTTAAGTTACATACACGATAGTGGCCAATTAGGCAAAGAAACTTTAAACTTGTTTATAATTAACCAGAACAATTCTCAGTCAGTTCTATTGAAATATATAAGAACCAGGATGCTGTCATTTGAATAAGAACTGTCAAGTAACTGCCAACCATAGCAGTACTAACCTACAATCCTTACTTCAAAAAACGACTGAACTTTAGATGAATGTGCGTGAATAGTTGATCTATGGTAGGGCATCGAATCACATTGTGTTTATCAATGATCTACTATCCTTTCAGAGGTTTATATTTACAAAAATATAAAAATCTAATAGGACCGAAGTGGTGTAATTGGTAAACACCCTGGACTAGAAATCCAGAAATGTGGGTTCGAATCCCACCTATGGTTCGATCTTTTACGTTTATTCATCATTATAATCCTATGTTAAATTATCTAAGTTATCTTCATAATTCGGAAAATTTAATTCTATATCTCTTAAGTTACATACACGATAGTGGCCAATTAGGCAAAGAAACTTTAAACTTGTTTATAATTAACCAGAACAATTCTCAGTCAGTTCTATTGAAATATATAAGAACCAGGATGCTGTCATTTGAATAAGAACTGTCAAGTAACTGCCAACCATAGCAGTACTAACCTACAATCATTACTTCAAAAAACGACTGAACTTTAGATGAATGTGCGTGAATAGTTGATCTATGGTAGGGCATCGAATCGCATTGTGTTTATCAATGATCTACTATCCTTTCAGAGGTTTATATTTACAAAAATATAAAAATCTAATAGGACCGAAGTGGTGTAATTGGTAAACACCCTGGACTAGAAATCCAGAAATGTGGGTTCGAATCCCACCTATGGTTCGATCTTTTACGTTTATTCATCTTTATAATCCTATGTTAAATTATCTAAGTTATCTTCATAATTCAGAAAATTTAATTCTATATCTCTTAAGTTACATACACGATAGTGGCCAATTAGGCAAACAAACTTTAAACTTGTTTATAATTAACCAGAACAATTCTCAGTCAGTTCTATTGAAATATATAAGAACCAGGATGCTGTCATTTGAATAAGAACTGTCAAGTAACTGCCAACCATAGCAGTACTAACCTACAATCCTTACTTCAAAAAACGACTGAACTTTAGATGAATGTGCGTGAATAGTTGATCTATGGTAGGGCATCGAATCGCATTGTGTTTATCAATGATCTACTATCCTTTCAGAGGTTTATATTTACAAAAATATAAAAATCTAATAGGACCGAAGTGGTGTAATTGGTAAACACCCTGGACTAGAAATCCAGAAATATGGGTTCGAATCCCACCTATGGTTCGATCTTTTACGTTTATTCATCTTTATAATCCTATGTTAAATTATCTAAGTTATCTTCATAATTCAGAAAATTTAATTCTATATCTCTTAAGTTACATACACGATAGTGGCCAATTATGCAAAGAAACTTTAAACTTGTTTATAATTAACCAGAACAATTCTCAGTCAGTTCTATTGAAATATATAAGAACCAGGATGCTGTCATTTGAATAAGAACTGTCAAGTAACTGCCAACCATAGCAGTACTAACCTACAATCCTTACTTCAAAAAACGACTGAACTTTAGATGAATGTGCGTGAATAGTTGATCTATGGTAGGGCATCGAATCGCATTGTGTTTATCAATGATCTACTATCCTTTCAGAGGTTTATATTTACAAAAATATAAAAATCTAATAGGACCGAAGTGGTGTAATTGGTAAACACCCTGGACTAGAAATCCAGAAATGTGGGTTCGAATCCCACCTATGGTTCGATCTTTTACGTTTATTCATCTTTATAATCCTATGTTAAATTATCTAAGTTATCTTCATAATTCAGAAAATTTAATTCTATATCTCTTAAGTTACATACACGATAGTGGCCAATTAGGCAAAGAAACTTTAAACTTGTTTATAATTAACCAGAACAATTCTCAGTCAGTTCTATTGAAATATATAAGAACCAGGATGCTGTCATTTGAATAAGAACTGTCAAGTAACTGCCAACCATAGCAGTACTAACCTACAATCCTTACTTCAAAAAACGACTGAACTTTAGATGAATGTGCGTGAATAGTTGATCTATGGTAGGGCATCGAATCACATTGTGTTTATCAATGATCTACTATCCTTTCAGAGGTTTATATTTACAAAAATATAAAAATCTAATAGGACCGAAGTGGTGTAATTGGTAAACACCCTGGACTAGAAATCCAGAAATGTGGGTTCGAATCCCACCTATGGTTCGATCTTTTACGTTTATTCATCTTTATAATCCTATGTTAAATTATCTAAGTTATCTTCATAATTCAGAAAATTTAATTCTATATCTCTTAAGTTACATACACGATAGTGGCCAATTAGGCAAAGAAACTTTAAACTTGTTTATAATTAACCAGAACAATTCTCAGTCAGTTCTATTGAAATATATAAGAACCAGGATGCTGTCATTTGAATAAGAACTGTCAAGTAACTGCCAACCATAGCAGTACTAACCTACAATCCTTACTTCAAAAAACGACTGAACTTTAGATGAATGTGCGTGAATAGTTGATCTATGGTAGGGCATCGAATCGCATTGTGTTTATCAATGATCTACTATCCTTTCAGAGGTTTATATTTACAAAAATATAAAAATCTAATAGGACCGAAGTGGTGTAATTGGTAAACACCCTGGACTAGAAATCCAGAAATGTGGGTTCGAATCCCACCTATGGTTCGATCTTTTACGTTTATTCATCTTTATAATCTTATGTTAAATTATCTAAGTTATCTTCATAATTCAGAAAATTTAATTCTATATCTCTTAAGTTACATACACGATAGTGGCCAATTAGGCAAAGAAACTTTAAACTTGTTTATAATTAACCAGAACAATTCTCAGTCAGTTCTATTGAAATATATAAGAACCAGGATGCTGTCATTTGAATAAGAACTGTCAAGTAACTGCCAACCATAGCAGTACTAACCTACAATCCTTACTTCAAAAAACGACTGAACTTTAGATGAATGTGCGTGAATAGTTGATCTATGGTAGGGCATCGAATCACATTGTGTTTATCAATGATCTACTATCCTTTCAGAGGTTTATATTTACAAAAATATAAAAATCTAATAGGACCGAAGTGGTGTAATTGGTAAACACCCTGGACTAGAAATCCAGAAATGTGGGTTCGAATCCCACCTATGGTTCGATCTTTTACGTTTATTCATCATTATAATCCTATGTTAAATTATCTAAGTTATCTTCATAATTCGGAAAATTTAATTCTATATCTCTTAAGTTACATACACGATAGTGGCCAATTAGGCAAAGAAACTTTAAACTTGTTTATAATTAACCAGAACAATTCTCAGTCAGTTCTATTGAAATATATAAGAACCAGGATGCTGTCATTTGAATAAGAACTGTCAAGTAACTGCCAACCATAGCAGTACTAACCTACAATCATTACTTCAAAAAACGACTGAACTTTAGATGAATGTGCGTGAATAGTTGATCTATGGTAGGGCATCGAATCGCATTGTGTTTATCAATGATCTACTATCCTTTCAGAGGTTTATATTTACAAAAATATAAAAATCTAATAGGACCGAAGTGGTGTAATTGGTAAACACCCTGGACTAGAAATCCAGAAATGTGGGTTCGAATCCCACCTATGGTTCGATCTTTTACGTTTATTCATCTTTATAATCCTATGTTAAATTATCTAAGTTATCTTCATAATTCAGAAAATTTAATTCTATATCTCTTAAGTTACATACACGATAGTGGCCAATTAGGCAAACAAACTTTAAACTTGTTTATAATTAACCAGAACAATTCTCAGTCAGTTCTATTGAAATATATAAGAACCAGGATGCTGTCATTTGAATAAGAACTGTCAAGTAACTGCCAACCATAGCAGTACTAACCTACAATCCTTACTTCAAAAAACGACTGAACTTTAGATGAATGTGCGTGAATAGTTGATCTATGGTAGGGCATCGAATCGCATTGTGTTTATCAATGATCTACTATCCTTTCAGAGGTTTATATTTACAAAAATATAAAAATCTAATAGGACCGAAGTGGTGTAATTGGTAAACACCCTGGACTAGAAATCCAGAAATATGGGTTCGAATCCCACCTATGGTTCGATCTTTTACGTTTATTCATCTTTATAATCCTATGTTAAATTATCTAAGTTATCTTCATAATTCAGAAAATTTAATTCTATATCTCTTAAGTTACATACACGATAGTGGCCAATTATGCAAAGAAACTTTAAACTTGTTTATAATTAACCAGAACAATTCTCAGTCAGTTCTATTGAAATATATAAGAACCAGGATGCTGTCATTTGAATAAGAACTGTCAAGTAACTGCCAACCATAGCAGTACTAACCTACAATCCTTACTTCAAAAAACGACTGAACTTTAGATGAATGTGCGTGAATAGTTGATCTATGGTAGGGCATCGAATCGCATTGTGTTTATCAATGATCTACTATCCTTTCAGAGGTTTATATTTACAAAAATATAAAAATCTAATAGGACCGAAGTGGTGTAATTGGTAAACACCCTGGACTAGAAATCCAGAAATGTGGGTTCGAATCCCACCTATGGTTCGATCTTTTACGTTTATTCATCTTTATAATCCTATGTTAAATTATCTAAGTTATCTTCATAATTCAGAAAATTTAATTCTATATCTCTTAAGTTACATACACGATAGTGGCCAATTAGGCAAAGAAACTTTAAACTTGTTTATAATTAACCAGAACAATTCTCAGTCAGTTCTATTGAAATATATAAGAACCAGGATGCTGTCATTTGAATAAGAACTGTCAAGTAACTGCCAACCATAGCAGTACTAACCTACAATCCTTACTTCAAAAAACGACTGAACTTTAGATGAATGTGCGTGAATAGTTGATCTATGGTAGGGCATCGAATCACATTGTGTTTATCAATGATCTACTATCCTTTCAGAGGTTTATATTTACAAAAATATAAAAATCTAATAGGACCGAAGTGGTGTAATTGGTAAACACCCTGGACTAGAAATCCAGAAATGTGGGTTCGAATCCCACCTATGGTTCGATCTTTTACGTTTATTCATCTTTATAATCCTATGTTAAATTATCTAAGTTATCTTCATAATTCAGAAAATTTAATTCTATATCTCTTAAGTTACATACACGATAGTGGCCAATTAGGCAAAGAAACTTTAAACTTGTTTATAATTAACCAGAACAATTCTCAGTCAGTTCTATTGAAATATATAAGAACCAGGATGCTGTCATTTGAATAAGAACTGTCAAGTAACTGCCAACCATAGCAGTACTAACCTACAATCCTTACTTCAAAAAACGACTGAACTTTAGATGAATGTGCGTGAATAGTTGATCTATGGTAGGGCATCGAATCGCATTGTGTTTATCAATGATCTACTATCCTTTCAGAGGTTTATATTTACAAAAATATAAAAATCTAATAGGACCGAAGTGGTGTAATTGGTAAACACCCTGGACTAGAAATCCAGAAATGTGGGTTCGAATCCCACCTATGGTTCGATCTTTTACGTTTATTCATCTTTATAATCCTATGTTAAATTATCTAAGTTATCTTCATAATTCAGAAAATTTAATTCTATATCTCTTAAGTTACATACACGATAGTGGCCAATTAGGCAAAGAAACTTTAAACTTGTTTATAATTAACCAGAACAATTCTCAGTCAGTTCTATTGAAATATATAAGAACCAGGATGCTGTCATTTGAATAAGAACTGTCAAGTAACTGCCAACCATAGCAGTACTAACCTACAATCCTTACTTCAAAAAACGACTGAACTTTAGATGAATGTGCGTGAATAGTTGATCTATGGTAGGGCATCGAATCGCATTGTGTTTATCAATGATCTACTATCCTTTCAGAGGTTTATATTTACAAAAATATAAAAATCTAATAGGACCGAAGTGGTGTAATTGGTAAACACCCTGGACTAGAAATCCAGAAATGTGGGTTCGAATCCCACCTATGGTTCGATCTTTTACGTTTATTCATCTTTATAATCCTATGTTAAATTATCTAAGTTATCTTCATAATTCAGAAAATTTAATTCTATATCTCTTAAGTTACATACACGATAGTGGCCAATTAGGCAAAGAAACTTTAAACTTGTTTATAATTAACCAGAACAATTCTCAGTCAGTTCTATTGAAATATATAAGAACCAGGATGCTGTCATTTGAATAAGAACTGTCAAGTAACTGCCAACCATAGCAGTACTAACCTACAATCCTTACTTCAAAAAACGACTGAACTTTAGATGAATGTGCGTGAATAGTTGATCTATGGTAGGGCATCGAATCGCATTGTGTTTATCAATGATCTACTATCCTTTCAGAGGTTTATATTTACAAAAATATAAAAATCTAATAGGACCGAAGTGGTGTAATTGGTAAACACCCTGGACTAGAAATCCAGAAATGTGGGTTCGAATCCCACCTATGGTTCGATCTTTTACGTTTATTCATCTTTATAATCCTATGTTAAATTATCTAAGTTATCTTCATAATTCAGAAAATTTAATTCTATATCTCTTAAGTTACATACACGATAGTGGCCAATTAGGCAAAGAAACTTTAAACTTGTTTATAATTAACCAGAACAATTCTCAGTCAGTTCTATTGAAATATATAAGAACCAGGATGCTGTCATTTGAATAAGAACTGTCAAGTAACTGCCAAACATAGCAGTACTAACCTACAATCCTTACTTCAAAAAACGACTGAACTTTAGATGAATGTGCGTGAATAGTTGATCTATGGTAGGGCATCGAATCACATTGTGTTTATCAATGATCTACTATCCTTTCAGAGGTTTATATTTACAAAAATATAAAAATCTAATAGGACCGAAGTGGTGTAATTGGTAAACACCCTGGACTAGAAATCCAGAAATGTGGGTTCGAATCCCACCTATGGTTCGATCTTTTACGTTTATTCATCTTTATAATCCTATGTTAAATTATCTAAGTTATCTTCATAATTCAGAAAATTTAATTCTATATCTCTTAAGTTACATACACGATAGTGGCCAATTAGGCAAAGAAACTTTAAACTTGTTTATAATTAACCAGAACAATTCTCAGTCAGTTCTATTGAAATATATAAGAACCAGGATGCTGTCATTTGAATAAGAACTGTCAAGTAACTGCCAACCATAGCAGTACTAACCTACAATCCTTACTTCAAAAAACGACTGAACTTTAGATGAATGTGCGTGAATAGTTGATCTATGGTAGGGCATCGAATCGCATTGTGTTTATCAATGATCTACTATCCTTTCAGAGGTTTATATTTACAAAAATATAAAAATCTAATAGGACCGAAGTGGTGTGATTGGTAAACACCCTGGACTAGAAATCCAGAAATGTGGGTTCGAATCCCACCTATGGTTCGATCTTTTACGTTTATTCATCTTTATAATCCTATGTTAAATTATCTAAGTTATCTTCATAATTCAGAAAATTTAATTCTATATCTCTTAAGTTACATACACGATAGTGGCCAATTAGGCAAAGAAACTTTAAACTTGTTTATAATTAACCAGAACAATTCTCAGTCAGTTCTATTGAAATATATAAGAACCAGGATGCTGTCATTTGAATAAGAACTGTCAAGTAACTGCCAACCATAGCAGTACTAACCTACAATCCTTACTTCAAAAAACGACTGAACTTTAGATGAATGTGCGTGAATAGTTGATCTATGGTAGGGCATCGAATCACATTGTGTTTATCAATGATCTACTATCCTTTCAGAGGTTTATATTTATAAAAATATAAAAATCTAATAGGACCGAAGTGGTGTAATTGGTAAACACCCTGGACTAGAAATCCAGAAATGTGGGTTCGAATCCCACCTATGGTTCGATCTTTTACGTTTATTCATCTTTATAATCCTATGTTAAATTATCTAAGTTATCTTCATAATTCAGAAAATTTAATTCTATATCTCTTAAGTTACATACACGATAGTGGCCAATTAGGCAAAGAAACTTTAAACTTGTTTATAATTAACCAGAACAATTCTCAGTCAGTTCTATTGAAATATATAAGAACCAGGATGCTGTCATTTGAATAAGAACTGTCAAGTAACTGCCAACCATAGCAGTACTAACCTACAATCCTTACTTCAAAAAATGACTGAACTTTAGATGAATGTGCGTGAATAGTTGATCTATGGTAGGGCATCGAATCGCATTGTGTTTATCAATGATCTACTATCCTTTCAGAGGTTTATATTTACAAAAATATAAAAATCTAATAGGACCGAAGTGGTGTAATTGGTAAACACCCTGGACTAGAAATCCAGAAATGTGGGTTCGAATCCCACCTATGGTTCGATCTTTTACGTTTATTCATCTTTATAATCCTATGTTAAATTATCTAAGTTATCTTCATAATTCAGAAAATTTAATTCTATATCTCTTAAGTTACATACACGATAGTGGCCAATTAGGCAAAGAAACTTTAAACTTGTTTATAATTAACCAGAACAATTCTCAGTCAGTTCTATTGAAATATATAAGAACCAGGATGCTGTCATTTGAATAAGAACTGTCAAGTAACTGCCAACCATAGCAGTACTAACCTACAATCCTTACTTCAAAAAACGACTGAACTTTAGATGAATGTGCGTGAATAGTTGATCTATGGTAGGGCATCGAATCGCATTGTGTTTATCAATGATCTACTATCCTTTCAGAGGTTTATATTTACAAAAATATAAAAATCTAATAGGACCGAAGTGGTGTAATTGGTAAACACCCTGGACTAGAAATCCAGAAATGTGGGTTCGAATCCCACCTATGGTTCGATCTTTTACGTTTATTCATCTTTATAATCCTATGTTAAATTATCTAAGTTATCTTCATAATTCAGAAAATTTAATTCTATATCTCTTAAGTTACATACACGATAGTGGCCAATTAGGCAAAGAAACTTTAAACTTGTTTATAATTAACCAGAACAATTCTCAGTCAGTTCTATTGAAATATATAAGAACCAGGATGCTGTCATTTGAATAAGAACTGTCAAGTAACTGCCAACCATAGCAGTACTAACCTACAATCCTTACTTCAAAAAACGACTGAACTTTAGATGAATGTGCGTGAATAGTTGATCTATGGTAGGGCATCGAATCGCATTGTGTTTATCAATGATCTACTATCCTTTCAGAGGTTTATATTTACAAAAATATAAAAATCTAATAGGACCGAAGTGGTGTAATTGGTAAACACCCTGGACTAGAAATCCAGAAATGTGGGTTCGAATCCCACCTATGGTTCGATCTTTTACGTTTATTCATCTTTATAATCCTATGTTAAATTATCTAAGTTATCTTCATAATTCAGAAAATTTAATTCTATATCTCTTAAGTTACATACACGATAGTGGCCAATTAGGCAAAGAAACTTTAAACTTGTTTATAATTAACCAGAACAATTCTCAGTCAGTTCTATTGAAATATATAAGAACCAGGATGCTGTCATTTGAATAAGAACTGTCAAGTAACTGCCAACCATAGCAGTACTAACCTACAATCCTCACTTCAAAAAACGACTGAACTTTAGATGAATGTGCGTGAATAGTTGATCTATGGTAGGGCATCGAATCGCATTGTGTTTATCAATGATCTACTATCCTTTCAGAGGTTCATATTTACAAAAATATAAAAATCTAATAGGACCGAAGTGGTGTAATTGGTAAACACCCTGGACTAGAAATCCAGAAATGTGGGTTCGAATCCCACCTATGGTTCGATCTTTTACGTTTATTCATCTTTATAATCCTATGTTAAATTATCTAAGTTATCTTCATAATTCAGAAAATTCAATTCTATATCTCTTAAGTTACATACACGATAGTGGCCAATTAGGCAAAGAAACTTTAAACTTGTTTATAATTAACCAGAACAATTCTCAGTCAGTTCTATTGAAATATATAAGAACCAGGATGCTGTCATTTGAATAAGAACTGTCAAGTAACTGCCAACCATAGCAGTACTAACCTACAATCCTTACTTCAAAAAACGACTGAACTTTAGATGAATGTGCGTGAATAGTTGATCTATGGTAGGGCATCGAATCGCATTGTGTTTATCAATGATCTACTATCCTTTCAGAGGTTTATATTTACAAAAATATAAAAATCTAATAGGACCGAAGTGGTGTATATGGTAAACACCCTGGACTAGAAATCCAGAAATGTGGGTTCGAATCCCACCTATGGTTCGATCTTTTACGTTTATTCATCTTTATAATCCTATGTTAAATTATCTAAGTTATCTTCATAATTCAGAAAATTTAATTCTATATCTCTTAAGTTACATACACGATAGTGGCCAATTAGGCAAAGAAACTTTAAACTTGTTTATAATTAACCAGAACAATTCTCAGTCAGTTCTATTGAAATATATAAGAACCAGGATGCTGTCATTTGAATAAGAACTGTCAAGTAACTGCCAACCATAGCAGTACTAACCTACAATCCTTACTTCAAAAAACGACTGAACTTTAGATGAATGTGCGTGAATAGTTGATCTATGGTAGGGCATCGAATCGCATTGTGTTTATCAATGATCTACTATCCTTTCAGAGGTTTATATTTACAAAAATATAAAAATCTAATAGGACCGAAGTGGTGTAATTGGTAAACACCCTGGACTAGAAATCCAGAAATGTGGGTTCGAATCCCACCTATGGTTCGATCTTTTACGTTTATTCATCTTTATAATCTTATGTTAAATTATCTAAGTTATCTTCATAATTCAGAAAATTTAATTCTATATCTCTTAAGTTACATACACGATAGTGGCCAATTAGGCAAAGAAACTTTAAACTTGTTTATAATTAACCAGAACAATTCTCAGTCAGTTCTATTGAAATATATAAGAACCAGGATGCTGTCATTTGAATAAGAACTGTCAAGTAACTGCCAACCATAGCAGTACTAACCTACAATCCTTACTTCAAAAAACGACTGAACTTTAGATGAATGTGCGTGAATAGTTGATCTATGGTAGGGCATCGAATCACATTGTGTTTATCAATGATCTACTATCCTTTCAGAGGTTTATATTTACAAAAATATAAAAATCTAATAGGACCGAAGTGGTGTAATTGGTAAACACCCTGGACTAGAAATCCAGAAATGTGGGTTCGAATCCCACCTATGGTTCGATCTTTTACGTTTATTCATCATTATAATCCTATGTTAAATTATCTAAGTTATCTTCATAATTCGGAAAATTTAATTCTATATCTCTTAAGTTACATACACGATAGTGGCCAATTAGGCAAAGAAACTTTAAACTTGTTTATAATTAACCAGAACAATTCTCAGTCAGTTCTATTGAAATATATAAGAACCAGGATGCTGTCATTTGAATAAGAACTGTCAAGTAACTGCCAACCATAGCAGTACTAACCTACAATCATTACTTCAAAAAACGACTGAACTTTAGATGAATGTGCGTGAATAGTTGATCTATGGTAGGGCATCGAATCGCATTGTGTTTATCAATGATCTACTATCCCTTCAGAGGTTTATATTTACAAAAATATAAAAATCTAATAGGACCGAAGTGGTGTAATTGGTAAACACCCTGGACTAGAAATCCAGAAATGTGGGTTCGAATCCCACCTATGGTTCGATCTTTTACGTTTATTCATCTTTATAATCCTATGTTAAATTATCTAAGTTATCTTCATAATTCAGAAAATTTAATTCTATATCTCTTAAGTTACATACACGATAGTGGCCAATTAGACAAAGAAACTTTAAACTTGTTTATAATTAACCAGAACAATTCTCAGTCAGTTCTATTGAAATATATAAGAACCAGGATGCTGTCATTTGAATAAGAACTGTCAAGTAACTGCCAACCATAGCAGTACTAACCTACAATCCTTACTTCAAAAAACGACTGAACTTTAGATGAATGTGCGTGAATAGTTGATCTATGGTAGGGCATCGAATCGCATTGTGTTTATCAATGATCTACTATCCTTTCAGAGGTTTATATTTACAAAAATATAAAAATCTAATAGGACCGAAGTGGTGTAATTGGTAAACACCCTGGACTAGAAATCCAGAAATGTGGGTTCGAATCCCACCTATGGTTCGATCTTTTACGTTTATCCATCTTTATAATCCTATGTTAAATTATCTAAGTTATCTTCATAATTCAGAAAATTTAATTCTATATCTCTTAAGTTACATACACGATAGTGGCCAATTAGGCAAAGAAACTTTAAACTTGTTTATAATTAACCAGAACAATTCTCAGTCAGTTCTATTGAAATATATAAGAACCAGGATGCTGTCATTTGAATAAGAACTGTCAAGTAACTGCCAACCATAGCAGTACTAACCTACAATCCTTACTTCAAAAAACGACTGAACTTTAGATGAATGTGCGTGAATAGTTGATCTATGGTAGGGCATCGAATCGCATTGTGTTTATCAATGATCTACTATCCTTTCAGAGGTTTATATTTACAAAAATATAAAAATCTAATAGGACCGAAGTGGTGTAATTGGTAAACACCCTGGACTAGAAATCCAGAAATGTGGGTTCGAATCCCACCTATGGTTCGATCTTTTACGTTTATTCATCTTTATAATCCTATGTTAAATTATCTAAGTTATCTTCATAATTCAGAAAATTTAATTCTATATCTCTTAAGTTACATACACGATAGTGGCCAATTAGGCAAAGGAACTTTAAACTTGTTTATAATTAACCAGAACAATTCTCAGTCAGTTCTATTGAAATATATAAGAACCAGGATGCTGTCATTTGAATAAGAACTGTCAAGTAACTGCCAACCATAGCAGTACTAACCTACAATCCTTACTTCAAAAAACGACTGAACTTTAGATGAATGTGCGTGAATAGTTGATCTATGGTAGGGCATCGAATCACATTGTGTTTATCAATGATCTACTATCCTTTCAGAGGTTTATATTTACAAAAATATAAAAATCTAATAGGACCGAAGTGGTGTAATTGGTAAACACCCTGGACTAGAAATCCAGAAATGTGGGTTCGAATCCCACCTATGGTTCGATCTTTTACGTTTATTCATCTTTATAATCCTATGTTAAATTATCTAAGTTATCTTCATAATTCAGAAAATTTAATTCTATATCTCTTAAGTTACATACACGATAGTGGCCAATTAGGCAAAGAAACTTTAAACTTGTTTATAATTAACCAGAACAATTCTCAGTCAGTTTTATTGAAATATATAAGAACCAGGATGCTGTCATTTGAATAAGAACTGTCGAGTAACTGCCACCCATAGCAGTACTAACCTACAATCCTTACTTCAAAAAACGACTGAACTTTAGATGAATGTGCGTGAATAGTTGATCTATGGTAGGGCATCGAATCGCATTGTGTTTATCAATGATCTACTATCCTTTCAGAGGTTTATATTTACAAAAATATAAAAATCTAATAGAACCGAAGTGGTGTAATTGATAAACACCCTGGACTAGAAATCCAGAAATGTGGGTTCGAATCCCACCTATGGTTCGATCTTTTACGTTTATTCATCTTTATAATCCTATGTTAAATTATCTAAGTTATCTTCATAATTCAGAAAATTTAATTCTATATCTCTTAAGTTACATACACGATAGTGGCCAATTAGGCAAAGAAACTTTAAACTTGTTTATAATTAACCAGAACAATTCTCAGTCAGTTCTATTGAAATATATAAGAACCAGGATGCTGTCATTTGAATAAGAACTGTCAAGTAACTGCCAACCATAGCAGTACTAACCTACAATCCTTACTTCAAAAAACGACTGAACTTTAGATGAATGTGCGTGAATAGTTGATCTATGGTAGGGCATCGAATCGCATTGTGTTTATCAATGATCTACTATCCTTTCAGAGGTTTATATTTACAATAATATAAAAATCTAATAGGACCGAAGTGGTGTAATTGGTAAACACCCTGGACTAGAAATCCAGAACTGTGGGTTCGAATCCCACCTATGGTTCGATCTTTTACGTTCATTCATCTTTATAATCCTATGTTAAATTATCTAAGTTATCTTCATAATTCAGAAAATTTAATTCTATATCTCTTAAGCTACATACACGATAGTGGCCAATTAGGCAAAGAAACTTTAAACTTGTTTATAATTAACCAGAACAATTCTCAGTCAGTTCTATTGAAATATATAAGAACCAGGATGCTGTCATTTGAATAAGAACTGTCAAGTAACTGCCAACCATAGCAGTACTAACCTACAATCCTTACTTCAAAAAACGACTGAACTTTAGATGAATGTGCGTGAGTAGTTGATCTATGGTAGGGCATCGAATCGCATTGTGTTTATCAATGATCTACTATCCTTTCAGAGGTTTATATTTACAAAAATATAAAAATCTAATAGGACCGAAGTGGTGTAATTGGTAAACACCCTGGACTAGAAATCCAGAAATGTGGGTTCGAATCCCACCTATGGTTCGATCTTTTACGTTTATTCATCTTTATAATCCTATGTTAAATTATCTAAGATATCTTCATAATTCAGAAAATTTAATTCTATATCTCTTAAGTTACATACACGATAGTGGCCAATTAGGCAAAGAAACTTTGAACTTGTTTATAATTAACTAGAACAATTCTCAGTCAGTTCTATTGAAATATATAAGAACCAGGATGCTGTCATTTGAATAAGAACTGTCAAGTAACTGCCAACCATAGCAGTACTAACCTACAATCCTTACTTCAAAAAACGACTGAACTTTAGATGAATGTGCGTGAATAGTTGATCTATGGTAGGGCATCGAATTGCATTGTGTTTATCAATGATCTACTATCCTTTCAGAGGTTTATATTTACAAAAATATAAAAATCTAATAGGACCGAAGTGGTGTAATTGGTAAACACCCTGGACTAGAAATCCAGAAATGTGGGTTCGAATCCCACCTATGGTTCGATCTTTTACGTTTATTCATCTTTATAATCCTATGTTAAATTATCTAAGTTATCTTCATAATTCAGAAAATTTAATTCTATATCTCTTAAGTTACATACACGATAGTGGCCAATTAGGCAAAGAAACTTTAAACTTGTTTATAATTAACCAGAACAATTCTCAGTCAGTTCTATTGAAATATATAAGAACCAGGATGCTGTCATTTGAATAAGAACTGTCAAGTAACTGCCAACCATAGCAGTACTAACCTACAATCCTTACTTCAAAAAACGACTGAACTTTAGATGAATGTGCGTGAATAGTTGATCTATGGTAGGGCATCGAATCGCATTGTGTTTATCAATGATCTACTATCCTTTCAGAGGTTTATATTTACAAAAATATAAAAATCTAATAGGACCGAAGTGGTGTAATTGGTAAACACCCTGGACTGGAAATCCAGAAATATGGGTTCGAATCCCACCTATGGTTCGATCTTTTACGTTTATTCATCTTTATAATCCTATGTTAAATTATCTAAGTTATCTTCATAATTCAGAAAATTTAATTCTATATCTCTTAAGTTACATACACGATAGTGGCCAATTAGGCAAAGAAACTTTAAACTTGTTTATAATTAACCAGAACAATTCTCAGTCAGTTCTATTGAAATATATAAGAACCAGGATGCTGTCATTTGAATAAGAACTGTCAAGTAACTGCCAACCATAGCAGTACTAACCTACAATCCTTACTTCAAAAAACGACTGAACTTTAGATGAATGTGCGTGAATAGTTGATCTATGGTAGGGCATCGAATCGCATTGTGTTTATCAATGATCTACTATCCTTTCAGAGGTTTATATTTACAAAAATATAAAAATCTAATAGGACCGAAGTGGTGTAATTGGTAAACACCCTGGACTAGAAATGCAGAAATGTGGGTTCGAATCCCACCTATGGTTCGATCTTTTACGTTTATTCATCTTTATAATCCTATGTTAAATTATCTAAGTTATCTTCATAATTCAGAAAATTTAATTCTATATCTCTTAAGTTACATACACGATAGTGGCCAATTAGGCAAAGAAACTTTAAACTTGTTTATAATTAACCAGAACAATTCTCAGTCAGTTCTATTGAAATATATAAGAACCAGGATGCTGTCATTTGAATAAGAACTGTCAAGTAACTGCCAACCATAGCAGTACTAACCTACAATCCTTACTTCAAAAAACGACTGAACTTTAGATGAATGTGCGTGAATAGTTGATCTATGGTAGGGCATCGAATCGCATTGTGTTTATCAATGATCTACTATCCTTTCAGAGGTTTATATTTACAAAAATATAAAAATCTAATAGGACCGAAGTGGTGTAATTGGTAAACACCCTGGACTAGAAATCCAGAAATGTGGGTTCGAATCCCACCTATGGTTCGATCTTTTACGTTTATTCATCTTTATAATTCTATGTTAAATTATCTAAGTTATCTTCATAATTCAGAAAATTTAATTCTATATCTCTTAAGTTACATACACGATAGTGGCCAATTAGGCAAAGAAACTTTAAACTTGTTTATAATTAACCAGAACAATTCTCAGTCAGTTCTATTGAAATATATAACAACCAGGATGCTGTCATTTGAATAAGAACTGTCAAGTAACTGCCAACCATAGCAGTACTAACCTACAATCCTTACTTCAAAAAACGACTGAACTTTAGATGAATGTGCGTGAATAGTTGATCTATGGTAGAGCATCGAATCGCATTGTGTTTATCAATGATCTACTATCCTTTCAGAGGTTTATATTTACAAAAATATAAAAATCTAATAGGACCGAAGTGGTGTAATTGGTAAACACCCTGGACTAGAAATCCAGAAATGTGGGTTCGAATCCCACCTATGGTTCGATCTTTTACGTTTATTCATCTTTATAATCCTATGTTAAATTATCTAAGTTATCTTCATAATTCAGAAAATTTAATTCTATATCTCTTAAGTTACATACACGATAGTGGCCAATTAGGCAAAGAAACTTTAAACTTGTTTATAATTAACCAGAACAATTCTCAGTCAGTTCTATTGAAATATATAAGAACCAGGATGCTGTCATTTGAATAAGAACTGTCAAGTAACTGCCAACCATAGCAGTACTAACCTACAATCCTTACTTCAAAAAACGACTGAACTTTAGATGAATGTGCGTGAATAGTTGATCTATGGTAGGGCATCGAATCGCATTGTGTTTATCAATGATCTACTATCCTTTCAGAGGTTTATATTTACAAAAATATAAAAATCTAATAGGACCGAAGTGGTGTAATTGGTAAACACCCTGGACTAGAAATCCAGAAATGTGGGTTCGAATCCCACCTATGGTTCGATCTTTTACGTTTATTCATCTTTATAATCCTATGTTAAATTATCTAAGTTATCTTCATAATTCAGAAAATTTAATTCTATATCTCTTAAGTTACATACACGATAGTGGCCAATTAGGCAAAGAAACTTTAAACTTGTTTATAATTAACCAGAACAATTCTCAGTCAGTTCTATTGAAATATATAAGAACCAGGATGCTGTCATTTGAATAAGAACTGTCAAGTAACTGCCAACCATAGCAGTACTAACCTACAATCCTTACTTCAAAAAACGACTGAACTTTAGATGAATGTGCGTGAATAGTTGATCTATGGTAGGGCATCGAATCGCATTGTGTTTATCGATGATCTACTATCCTTTCAGAGGTTTATATTTACAAAAATATAAAAATCTAATAGGACCGAAGTGGTGTAATTGGTAAACACCCTGGACTAGAAATCCAGACATGTGGGTTCGAATCCCACCTATGGTTCGATCTTTTACGTTTATTCATCTTTATAATCCTATGTTAAATTATCTAAGTTATCTTCATAATTCAGAAAATTTAATTCTATATCTCTTAAGTTACATACACGATAGTGGCCAATTAGGCAAAGAAACTTTAAACTTGTTTATAATTAACCAGAACAATTCTCAGTCAGTTCTATTGAAATATATAAGAACCAGGATGCTGTCATTTGAATAAGAACTGTCAAGTAACTGCCAACCATAGCAGTACTAACCTACAATCCTTACTTCAAAAAACGACTGAACTTTAGATGAATGTGCGTGAATAGTTGATCTATGGTAGGGCATCGAATCGCATTGTGTTTATCAATGATCTACTATCCTTTCAGAGGTTTATATTTACAAAAATATAAAAATCTAATAGGACCGAAGTGGTGTAATTCGTAAACACCCTGGACTAGAAATCCAGAAATGTGGGTTCGAATCCCACCTATGGTTCGATCTTTTACGTTTATTCATCTTTATAATCCTATGTTAAATTATCTAAGTTATCTTCATAATTCAGAAAATTTAATTCTATATCTATTAAGTTACATACACGATAGTGGCCAATTAGGCAAAGAAACTTTAAACTTGTTTATAATTAACCAGAACAATTCTCAGTCAGTTCTATTGAAATATATAAGAACCAGGATGCTGTCATTTGAATAAGAACTGTCAAGTAACTGCCAACCATAGCAGTACTAACCTACAATCCTTACTTCAAAAAACGACTGAACTTTAGATGAATGTGCGTGAATAGTTGATCTATGGTAGGGCATCGAATCGCATTGTGTTTATCAATGATCTACTATCCTTTCAGAGGTTTATATTTACAAAAATATAAAAATCTAATAGGACCGAAGTGGTGTAATTGGTAAACACCCTGGACTAGAAATCCAGAAATGTGGGTTCGAATCCCACCTATGGTTCGATCTTTCACGTTTATTCATCTTTATAATCCTATGTTAAATTATCTAAGTTATCTTCATAATTCAGAAAATTTAATTCTATATCTCTTAAGTTACATACACGATAGTGGCCAATTAGGCAAAGAAACTTTAAACTTGTTTATAATTAACCAGAACAATTCTCAGTCAGTTCTATTGAAATATATAAGAACCAGGATGCTGTCATTTGAATAAGAACTGTCAAGTAACTGCCAACCATAGCAGTACTAACCTACAATCCTTACTTCAAAAAACGACTGAACTTTAGATGAATGTGCGTGAATAGTTGATCTATGGTAGGGCATCGAATCGCATTGTGTTTATCAATGATCTACTATCCTTTCAGAGGTTTATATTTACAAAAATATAAAAATCTAATAGGATCGAAGTGGTGTAATTGGTAAACACCCTGGACTAGAAATCCAGACATGTGGGTTCGAATCCCACCTATGGTTCGATCTTTCACGTTTATTCATCTTTATAATCCTATGTTAAATTATCTAAGTTATCTTCATAATTCAGAAAATTTAATTCTATATCTCTTAAGTTACATACACGATAGTGGCCAATTAGGCAAAGAAACTTTAAACTTGTTTATAATTAACCAGAACAATTCTCAGTCAGTTCTATTGAAATATATAAGAACCAGGATGCTGTCATTTGAATAAGAACTGTCAAGTAACTGCCAACCATAGCAGTACTAACCTACAATCCTTACTTCAAAAAACGACTGAACTTTAGATGAATGTGCGTGAATAGTTGATCTATGGTAGGGCATCGAATCGCATTGTGTTTATCAATGATCTACTATCCTTTCAGAGGTTTATATTTACAAAAATATAAAAATCTAATAGGACCGAAGTGGTGTAATTGGTAAACACCCTGGACTAGAAATCCAGAAATGTTCGATCTTTTACGTTTATTCATCTTTATAATCCTATGTTAAATTATCTAAGTTATCTTCATAATTCAGAAAATTTAATTCTATATCTCTTAAGTTACATACACGATAGTGGCCAATTAGGCAAAGAAACTTTAAACTTGTTTATAATTAACCAGAACAATTCTCAGTCAGTTCTATTGAAATATATAAGAACCAGGATGCTGTCATTTGAATAAGAACTGTCAAGTAACTGCCAACCATAGCAGTACTAACCTACAATCCTTACTTCAAAAAACGACTGAACTTTAGATGAATGAGCGTGAATAGTTGATCTATGGTAGGGCATCGAATCGCATTGTGTTTATCAATGATCTACTATCCTTTCAGAGGTTTATATTTACAAAAATATAAAAATCTAATAGGACCGAAGTGGTGTAATTGGTAAACACCCTGGACTAGAAATCCAGAAATGTGGGTTCGAATCCCACCTATGGTTCGATCTTTTACGTTTATTCATCTGTACAATCCTATGTTAAATTATCTAAGTTATCTTCATAATTCAGAAAATTTAATTCTATATCTCTTAAGTTACATACACGATAGTGGCCAATTAGGCAAAGAAACTTTAAACTTGTTTATAATTAACCAGAACAATTCTCAGTCAGTTCTATTGAAATATATAAGAACCAGGATGCTGTCATTTGAATAAGAACTGTCAAGTAACTGCCAACCATAGCAGTACTAACCTACAATCCTTACTTCAAAAAACGACTGAACTTTAGATGAATGTGCGTGAATAGTTGATCTATGGTAGGGCATCGAATCGCATTGTGTTTATCAATGATCTACTATCCTTTCAGAGGTTTATATTTACAAAAATATAAAAATCTAATAGGACCGAAGTGGTGTAATTGGTAAACACCCTGGACTAGAAATCCAGAAATGTGGGTTCGAATCCCACCTATGGTTCGATCTTTTACGTTTATTCATCTTTATAATCCTATGTTAAATTATCTAAGTTATCTTCATAATTCAGAAAATTTAATTCTATATCTCTTAAGTTACATACACGATAGTGGCCAATTAGGCAAAGAAACTTTAAACTTGTTTATAATTAACCAGAACAATTCTCAGTCAGTTCTATTGAAATATATAAGAACCAGGATGCTGTCATTTGAATAAGAACTGTCAAGTAACTGCCAACCATAGCAGTACTAACCTACAATCCTTACTTTAAAAAACGACTGAACTTTAGATGAATGTGCGTGAATAGTTGATCTATGGTAGGGCATCGAATCGCATTGTGTTTATCAATGATCTACTATCCTTCCAGAGGTTTATATTTACAAAAATATAAAAATCTAATAGGACCGAAGTGGTGTAATTGGTAAACACCCTGGACTAGAAATCCAGAAATGTGGGTTCGGATCCCACCTATGGTTCGATCTTTTACGTTTATTCATCTTTATAATCCTATGTTAAATTATCTAAGTTATCTTCATAATTCAGAAAATTTAATTCTATATCTCTTAAGTTACATACACGATAGTGGCCAATTAGGCAAAGAAACTTTAAACTTGTTTATAATTAACCAGAACAATTCTCAGTCAGTTCTATTGAAATATATAAGAACCAGGATGCTGTCATTTGAATAAGAACTGTCAAGTAACTGCCAACCATAGCAGTACTAACCTACAATCCTTACTTCAAAAAACGACTGAACTTTAGATGAATGTGCGTGAATAGTTGATCTATGGTAGGGCATCGAATCGCATTGTGTTTATCAATGATCTGCTATCCTTTCAGAGGTTTATATTTACAAAAATATAAAAATCTAATAGGACCGAAGTGGTGTAATTGGTAAACACCCTGGACTAGAAATCCAGAAATGTGGGTTCGAATCCCACCTATGGTTCGATCTTTTACGTTTATTCATCTTTATAATCCTATGTTAAATTATCTAAGTTATCTTCATAATTCAGAAAATTTAATTCTATATCTCTCAAGTTACATACACGATAGTGGCCAATTAGGCAAAGAAACTTTAAACTTGTTTATAATTAACCAGAACAATTCTCAGTCAGTTCTATTGAAATATATAAGAACCAGGATGCTGTCATTTGAATAAGAACTGTCAAGTAACTGCCAACCATAGCAGTACTAACCTACAATCCTTACTTCAAAAAACGACTGAACTTTGGATGAATGTGCGTGAATAGTTGATCTATGGTAGGGCATCGAATCGCATTGTGTTTATCAATGATCTACTATCCTTTCAGAGGTTTATATTTACAAAAATATAAAAATCTAATAGGACCGAAGTGGTGTAATTGGTAAACACCCTGGACTAGAAATCCAGACATGTGGGTTCGAATCCCACCTATGGTTCGATCTTTTACGTTTATTCATCTTTATAATCCTATGTTAAATTATCTAAGTTATCTTCATAATTCAGAAAATTTAATTCTATATCTCTTAAGTTACATACACGATAGTGGCCAATTAGGCAAAGAAACTTTAAACTTGTTTATAATTAACCAGAACAATTCTCAGTCAGTTCTATTGAAATATATAAGAACCAGGATGCTGTCATTTGAATAAGAACTGTCAAGTAACTGCCAACCATAGCAGTACTAACCTACAATCCTTATTTCAAAAAACGACTGAACTTTAGATGAATGTGCGTGAATAGTTGATCTATGGTAGGGCATCGAATCACATTGTGTTTATCAATGATCTACTATCCTTTCAGAGGTTTATATTTACAAAAATATAAAAATCTAATAGGACCGAAGTGGTGTAATTGGTAAGCACCCTGGACTAGAAATCCAGAAATGTGGGTTCGAATCCCACCTATGGTTCGATCTTTTACGTTTATTCATCTTTATAATCCTATGTTAAATTATCTAAGTTATCTTCATAATTCAGAAAATTTAATTCTATATCTCTTAAGTTACATACACGATAGTGGCCAATTAGGCAAAGAAACTTTAAACTTGTTTATAATTAACCAGAACAATTCTCAGTCAGTTCTATTGAAATATATAAGAACCAGGATGCTGTCATTTGAATAAGAACTGTCAAGTAACTGCCAACCATAGCAGTACTAACCTACAATCCTTACTTCAAAAAACGACTGAACTTTAGATGAATGTGCGTGAATAGTTGATCTATGGTAGGGCATCGAATCACATTGTGTTTATCAATGATCTACTATCCTTTCAGAGGTTTATATTTACAAAAATATAAAAATCTAATAGGACCGAAGTGGTGTAATTGGTAAGCACCCTGGACTAGAAATCCAGAAATGTGGGTTCGAATCCCACCTATGGTTCGATCTTTTACGTTTATTCATCTTTATAATCCTATGTTAAATTATCTAAGTTATCTTCATAATTCAGAAAATTTAATTCTATATCTCTTAAGTTACATACACGATAGTGGCCAATTAGGCAAAGAAACTTTAAACTTGTTTATAATTAACCAGAACAATTCTCAGTCAGTTCTATTGAAATATATAAGAACCAGGATGCTGTCATTTGAATAAGAACTGTCAAGTAACTGCCAACCATAGCAGTACTAACCTACAATCCTTACTTCAAAAAACGACTGAACTTTAGATGAATGTGCGTGAATAGTTGATCTATGGTAGGGCATCGAATCACATTGTGTTTATCAATGATCTACTATCCTTTCAGAGGTTTATATTTACAAAAATATAAAAATCTAATAGGACCGAAGTGGTGTAATCTGTAAACACCCTGGACTAGAAATCCAGAAATGTGGGTTCGAATCCCACCTATGGTTCGATCTTTTACGTTTATTCATCTTTATAATCCTATGTTAAATTATCTAAGTTATCTTCATAATTCAGAAAATTTAATTCTATATCTCTTAAGTTACATACACGATAGTGGCCAATTAGGCAAAGAAACTTTAAACTTGTTTATAATTAACCAGAACAATTCTCAGTCAGTTCTATTGAAATATATAAGAACCAGGATGCTGTCATTTGAATAAGAACTGTCAAGTAACTGCCAACCATAGCAGTACTAACCTACAATCCTTACTTCAAAAAACGACTGAACTTTAGATGAATGTGCGTGAATAGTTGATCTATGGTAGGGCATCGAATCGCATTGTGTTTATCAATGATCTACTATCCTTTCAGAGGTTTATATTTAGAAAAATATAAAAATCTAATAGGACCGAAGTGGTGTAATTGGTAAACACCCTGGACTAGGAATCCAGAAATGTGGGTTCGAATCCCACCTATGGTTCGATCTTTTACGTTTATTCATCTTTATAATCCTATGTTAAATTATCTAAGTTATCTTCATAATTCAGAAAATTTAATTCTATATCTCTTAAGTTACATACACGATAGTGGCCAATTAGGCAAAGAAACTTTAAACTTGTTTATAATTAACCAGAACAATTCTCAGTCAGTTCTATTGAAATATATAAGAACCAGGATGCTGTCATTTGAATAAGAACTGTCAAGTAACTGCCAACCATAGCAGTACTAACCTACAATCCTTACTTCAAAAAACGACTGAACTTTAGATGAATGTGCGTGAATAGTTGATCTATGGTAGGGCATCGAATCGCATTGTGTTTATCAATGATCTACTATCCTTTCAGAGGTTTATATTTACAAAAATATAAAAATCTAATAGGACCGAAGTGGTGTAATTGGTAAACACCCTGGACTAGAAATCCAGAGATGTGGGTTCGAATCCCACCTATGGTTCGATCTTTTACGTTTATTCATCTTTATAATCCTATGTTAAATTATCTAAGTTATCTTCATAATTCAGAAAATTCAATTCTATATCTCTTAAGTTACATACACGATAGTGGCCAATTAGGCAAAGAAACTTTAAACTTGTTTATAATTAAACAGAACAATTCTCAGTCAGTTCTATTGAAATATATAAGAACCAGGATGCTGTCATTTGAATAAGAACTGTCAAGTAACTGCCAACCATAGCAGTACTAACCTACAATCCTTACTTCAAAAAACGACTGAACTTTAGATGAATGTGCGTGAATAGTTGATCTATGGTAGGGCATCGAATCGCATTGTGTTTATCAATGATCTACTATCCTTTCAGAGGTTTATATTTACAAAAATATAAAAATCTAATAGGACCGAAGTGGTGTAATTGGTAAACACCCTGGACTAGAAATCCAGAAATATGGGTTCGAATCCCACCTATGGTTCGTTCTTTTACGTTTATTCATCTTTATAATCCTATGTTAAATTATCTAAGTTATCTTCATAATTCAGAAAATTTAATTCTATATCTCTTAAGTTACATACACGATAGTGGCCAATTAGGCAAAGAAACTTTAAACTTGTTTATAATTAACCAGAACAATTCTCAGTCAGTTCTATTGAAATATATAAGAACCAGGATGCTGTCATTTGAATAAGAACTGTCAAGTAACTGCCAACCATAGCAGTACTAACCTACAATCCTTACTTCAAAAAACGACTGAACTTTAGATGAATGTGCGTGAATAGTTGATCTATGGTTGGGCATCGAATCGCATTGTGTTTATCAATGATCTACTATCCTTTCAGAGGTTTATATTTACAAAAATATGAAAATCTAATAGGACCGAAGTGGTGTAATTGGTAAACACCCTGGACTAGAAATCCAGAAATGTGGGTTCGAATCCCACCTATGGTTCGATCTTTTACGTTTATTCATCTTTATAATCCTATGTTAAATTATCTAAGTTATCTTCATAATTCAGAAAATTTAATTCTATATCTCTTAAGTTACATACACGATAGTGGCCAATTAGGCAAAGAAACTTTAAACTTGTTTATAATTAACCAGAACAATTCTCAGTCAGTTCTATTGAAATATATAAGAACCAGGATGCTGTCATTTGAATAAGAACTGTCAAGTAACTGCCAACCATAGCAGTACTAACCTACAATCCTTACTTCAAAAAACGACTGAACTTTAGATGAATGTGCGTGAATAGTTGATCTATGGTAGGGCATCGAATCGCATTGTGTTTATCAATGATCTACTATCCTTTCAGAGGTTTATATTTACAAAAATATAAAAATCTAATAGGACCGAAGTGGTGTAATTGGTAAACACCCTGGACTAGAAATCCAGAAATGTGGGTTCGAATCCCACCTATGGTTCGATCTTTTACGTTTATTCATCTTTATAATCCTATGTTAAATTATCTAAGTTATCTTCATAATTCAGAAAATTCAATTCTATATCTCTTAAGTTACATACACGATAGTGGCCAATTAGGCAAAGAAACTTTAAACTTGTTTATAATTAACCAGAACAATTCTCAGTCAGTTCTATTGAAATATATAAGAACCAGGATGCTGTCATTTGAATAAGAACTGTCAAGTAACTGCCAACCATAGCAGTACTAACCTACAATCCTTACTTCAAAAAACGACTGAACTTTAGATGAATGTGCGTGAATAGTTGATCTATGGTAGAGCATCGAATCGCATTGTGTTTATCAATGATCTACTATCCTTTCAGAGGTTTATATCTACAAAAATATAAAAATCTAATAGGACCGAAGTGGTGTAATTGGTAAACACCCTGGACTAGAAATCCAGAAATGTGGGTTCGAATCCCACCTATGGTTCGATCTTTTACGTTTATTCATCTTTATAATCCTATGTTAAATTATCTAAGTTATCTTCATAATTCAGAAAATTTAATTCTATATCTCTTAAGTTACATACACGATAGTGGCCAATTAGGCAAAGAAACTTTAAACTTGTTTATAATTAACCAGAACAATTCTCAGTCAGTTCTATTGAAATATATAAGAACCAGGATGCTGTCATTTGAATAAGAACTGTCAAGTAACTGCCAACCATAGCAGTACTAACCTCCAATCCTTACTTCAAAAAACGACTGAACTTTAGATGAATGTGCGTGAATAGTTGATCTATGGTAGGGCATCGAATCGCATTGTGTTTATCAATGATCTACTATCCTTTCAGAGGTTTATATTTACAAAAATATAAAAATCTAATAGGACCGAAGTGGTGTAATTGGTAAACACCCTGGACTAGAAATCCAGAAATGTGGGTTCGAATCCCACCTATGGTTCGATCTTTTACGTTTATTCATCTTTATAATCCTATGTTAAATTATCTAAGTTATCTTCATAATTCAGAAAATTTAATTCTATATCTCTTAAGTTACATACACGATAGTGGCCAATTAGGCAAAGAAACTTTAAACTTGTTTATAATTAACCAGAACAATTCTCAGTCAGTTCTATTGAAATATATAAGAACCAGGATGCTGTCATTTGAATAAGAACTGTCAAGTAATTGCCAACCATAGCAGTACTAACCTACAATCCTTACTTCAAAAAACGACTGAACTTTAGATGAATGTGCGTGAATAGTTGATCTATGGTAGGGCATCGAATCGCATTGTGTTTATCAATGATCTACTATCCTTTCAGAGGTTTATATTTACAAAAATATAAAAATCTAATAGGACGGAAGTGGTGTAATTGGTTAACACCCTGGACTAGAAATTCAGAAATGTGGGTTCGAATCCCACCTATGGTTCGATCTTTTACGTTTATTCATCTTTATAATCCTATGTTAAATTATCTAAGTTATCTTCATAATTCAGAAAATTTAATTCTATATCTCTTAAGTTACATACACGATAGTGGCCAATTAGGCGAAGAAACTTTAAACTTGTTTATAATTAACCAGAACAATTCTCAGTCAGTTCTATTGAAATATATAAGAACCAGGATGCTGTCATTTGAATAAGAACTGTCAAGTAACTGCCAACCATAGCAGTACTAACCTACAATCCTTACTTCAAAAAACGACTGAACTTTAGATGAATGTGCGTGAATAGTTGATCTATGGTAGGGCATCGAATCGCATTGTGTTTATCAATGATCTACTATCCTTTCAGAGGTTTATATTTACAAAAATATAAAAATCTAATAGGACCGAAGTGGTGTAATTGGTAAACACCCTGGACTAGAAATCCAGAAATGTGGGTTCGAATCCCACCTATGGTTCGATCTTTTACGTTTATTCATCTTTATAATCCTATGTTAAATTATCTAAGTTATCTTCATAATTCAGAAAATTTAATTCTATATCTCTTAAGTTACATACACGATAGTGGCCAATTAGGCAAAGAAACTTTTAACTTGTTTATAATTAACCAGAACAATTCTCAGTCAGTTCTATTGAAATATATAAGAACCAGGATGCTGTCATTTGAATAAGAACTGTCAAGTAACTGCCAACCATAGCAGTACTAACCTACAATCCTTACTTCAAAAAACGACTGAACTTTAGATGAATGTGCGTGAATAGTTGATCTATGGTAGGGCATCGAATCGCATTGTGTTTATCAATGATCTACTATCCTTTCAGAGGTTTATATTCACAAAAATATAAAAATCTAATAGGACCGAAGTGGTGTAATTGGTAAACACCCTGGACTAGAAATCCAGAAATGTGGGTTCGAATCCCACCTATGGTTCGATCTTTTACGTTTATTCATCTTTATAATCCTATGTTAAATTATCTAAGTTATCTTCATAATTCAGAAAATTTAATTCTATATCTCTTAAGTTACATACACGATAGTGGCCAATTAGGCAAAGAAACTTTAAACTTGTTTATAATTAACCAGAACAATTCTCAGTCAGTTCTATTGGAATATATAAGAACCAGGATGCTGTCATTTGAATAAGAACTGTCGAGTAACTGCCAACCATAGCAGTTCTAACCTACAATCCTTACTTCAAAAAACGACTGAACTTTAGATGAATGTGCGTGAATAGTTGATCTATGGTAGGGCATCGAATCGCATTGTGTTTATCAATGATCTACTATCCTTTCAGAGGTTTATATTTACAAAAATATAAAAATCTAATAGGACCGAAGTGGTGTAATTGGTAAACACCCTGGACTAGAAATCCAGAAATGTGGGTTCGAATCCCACCTATGGTTCGATCTTTTACGTTTATTCATCTTTATAATCCTATGTTAAATTATTCAAGTTATCTTCATAATTCAGAAAATTTAATTCTATATCTCTTAAGTTACATACACGATAGTGGCCAATTAGGCAAAGAAACTTTAAACTTGTTTATAATTAACCAGAACAATTCTCAGTCAGTTCTATTGAAATATATAAGAACCAGGATGCTGTCATTTGAATAAGAACTGTCAAGTAACTGCCAACCATAGCAGTACTTACCTACAATCCTTACTTCAAAAAACGACTGAACTTTAGATGAATGTGCGTGAATAGTTGATCTATGGTAGGGCATCGAATCGCATTGTGTTTATCAATGATCTACTATCCTTTCAGAGGTTTATATTTACAAAAATATAAAAATCTAATAGGACCGAAGTGGTGTAATTGGTAAACACCCTGGACTAGAAATCCAGAAATATGGGTTCGAATCCCACCTATGGTTCGATCTTTTACGTTTATTCATCTTTATAATCCTATGTTAAATTATCTAAGTTATCTTCATAATTCAGAAAATTTAATTCTATATCTCTTAAGTTACATACACGATAGTGGCCAATTAGGCAAAGAAACTTTAAACTTGTTTATAATTAACCAGAACAATTCTCAGTCAGTTCTATTGAAATATATAAGAACCAGGATGCTGTCATTTGAATAAGAACTGTCAAGTAACTGCCAACCATAGCAGTACTAACCTACAATCCTTACTTCAAAAAACGACTGAACTTTAGATGAATGTGCGTGAATAGTTGATCTATGGTAGGGCATCGAATCGCATTGTGTTTATCAATGATCTACTATCCTTTCAGAGGTTTATATTTACAAAAATATAAAAATCTAATAGGACCGAAGTGGTGTAATTGGTAAACACCCTGGACTAGAAATCCAGAAATGTGGGTTCGAATCCCACCTATGGTTCGATCTTTTACGTTTATTCATCTTTATAATCCTACGTTAAATTATCTAAGTTATCTTCATAATTCAGAATATTTAATTCTATATCTCTTAAGTTACATACACGATAGTGGCCAATTAGGCAAAGAAACTTTAAACTTGTTTATAATTAACCAGAACAATTCTCAGTCAGTTCTATTGAAATATATAAGAACCAGGATGCTGTCATTTGAATAAGAACTGTCAAGTAACTGCCAACCATAGCAGTACTAACCTACAATCCTTACTTCAAAAAACGACTGAACTTTAGATGAATGTGCGTGAATAGTTGATCTATGGTAGGGCATCGAATCGCATTGTGTTTATCAATGATCTACTATCCTTTCAGAGGTTTATATTTACAAAAATATAAAAATCTAATACGACCGAAGTGGTGTAATTGGTAAACACCCTGGACTAGAAATCCAGAAATGTGGGTTCGAATCCCACCTATGGTTCGATCTTTTACGTTTATTCATCTTTATAATCCTATGTTAAATTATCTAAGTTATCTTCATAATTCAGAAAATTTAATTCTATATCTCTTAAGTTACATACACGATAGTGGCCAATTAGGCAAAGAAACTTTAAACTTGTTTATAATTAACCAGAACAATTCTCAGTCAGTTCTATTGAAATATATAAGAACCAGGATGCTGTCATTTGAATAAGAACTGTCAAGTAACTGCCAACCATAGCAGTACTAACCTACAATCCTTACTTCAAAAAACGACTGAACTTTAGATGAATGTGCGTGAATAGTTGATCTATGGTAGGGCATCGAATCGCATTGTGTTTATCAATGATCTACTATCCTTTCAGAGGTTTATATTTACAAAAATATAAAAATCTAATAGGACCGAAGTGGTGTAATTGGTAAACACCCTGGACTAGAAATCCAGAAATGTGGGTTCGAATCCCACCTATGGTTCGATCTTTTACGTTTATTCATCTTTATAATCCTATGTTAAATTATCTAAGTTATCTTCATAATTCAGAAAATTTAATTCTATATCTCTTAAGTTACATACACGATAGTGGCCAATTAGGCAAAGAAACTTTAAACTTGTTTATAATTAACCAGAACAATTCTCAGTCAGTTCTATTGAAATATATAAGAACCAGGATGCTGTCATTTGAATAAGAACTGTCAAGTAACTGCCAACCATAGCAGTACTAACCTACAATCCTTACTTCAAAAAACGACTGAACTTTAGATGAATGTGCGTGAATAGTTGATCTATGGTAGGGCATCGAATCGCATTGTGTTTATCAATGATCTACTATCCTTTCAGAGGTTTATATTTACAAAAATATAAAAATCTAATAGGACCGAAGTGGTGTAATTGGTAAACACCCTGGACTAGAAATCCAGAAATGTGGGTCCGAATCCCACCTATGGTTCGATCTTTTACGTTTATTCATCTTTATAATCCTATGTTAAATTATCTAAGTTATCTTCATAATTCAGAAAATTTGATTCTATATCTCTTAAGTTACATACACGATAGTGGCCAATTAGGCAAAGAAACTTTAAACTTGTTTATAATTAACCAGAACAATTCTCAGTCAGTTCTATTGAAATATATAAGAACCAGGATGCTGTCATTTGAATAAGAACTGTCAAGTAACTGCCAACCATAGCAGTACTAACCTACAATCCTTACTTCAAAAAACGACTGAACTTTAGATGAATGTGCGTGAATAGTTGATCTATGGTAGGGCATCGAATCGCATTGTGTTTATCAATGATCTACTATCCTTTCAGAGGTTTATATTTACAAAAATATAAAAATCTAATAGGACCGAAGTGGTGTAATTGGTAAACACCCTGGACTAGAAATCCAGAAATATGGGTTCGAATCCCACCTATGGTTCGATCTTTTACGTTTATTCATCTTTATAATCCTATGTTAAATTATCTAAGTTATTTTCATAATTCAGAAAATTTAATTCTATATCTCTTAAGTTACATACACGATAGTGGCCAATTAGGCAAAGAAACTTTAAACTTGTTTATAATTAACCAGAACAATTCTCAGTCAGTTCTATTGAAATATATAAGAACCAGGATGCTGTCATTTGAATAAGAACTGTCAAGTAACTGCCAACCATAGCAGTACTAACCTACAATCCTTACTTCAAAAAACGACTGAACTTTAGATGAATGTGCGTGAATAGTTGATCTATGGTAGGGCATCGAATCGCATTGTGTTTATCAATGATCTACTATCCTTTCAGAGGTTTATATTCACAAAAATATAAAAATCTAATAGGACCGAAGTGGTGTAATTGGTAAACACCCTGGACTAGAAATCCAGAAATGTGGGTTCGAATCCCACCTATGGTTCGATCTTTTACGTTTATTCATCTTTATAATCCTACGTTAAATTATCTAAGTTATCTTCATAATTCAGAAAATTTAATTCTATATCTCTTAAGTTACATACACGATAGTGGCCAATTAGGCAAAGAAACTTTAAACTTGTTTATAATTAACCAGAACAATTCTCAGTCAGTTCTATTGAAATATATAAGAACCAGGATGCTGTCATTTGAATAAGAACTGTCAAGTAACTGCCAACCATAGCAGTACTAACCTACAATCCTTACTTCAAAAAACGACTGAACTTTAGATGAATGTGCGTGAATAGTTGATCTATGGTAGGGCATCGAATCGCATTGTGTTTATCAATGATCTACTATCCTTTCAGAGGTTTATATTTACAAAAATATAAAAATCTAATAGGACCGAAGTGGTGTAATTGGTAAACACCCTGGACTAGAAATCCAGAAATGTGGGTTCGAATCCCACCTATGGTTCGATCTTTTACGTTTATTCATCTTTATAATCCTATGTTAAATTATCTAAGTTATCTTCATAATTCAGAAAATTTAATTCTATATCTCTTAAGTTACATACACGATAGTGGCCAATTAGGCAAAGAAACTTTAAACTTGTTTATAATTAACCAGAACAATTCTCAGTCAGTTCTATTGAAATATATAAGAACCAGGATGCTGTCATTTGAATAAGAACTGTCAAGTAACTGCCAACCATAGCAGTACTAACCTACAATCCTTACTTCAAAAAACGACTGAACTTTAGATGAATGTGCGTGAATAGTTGATCTATGGTAGGGCATCGAATCGCATTGTGTTTATCAATGATCTACTATCCTTTCAGAGGTTTATATTTACAAAAATATAAAAATCTAATAGGACCGAAGTGGTGTAATTGGTAAACACCCTGGACTAGAAATCCAGAAATGTGGGTTCGAATCCCACCTATGGTTCGATCTTTTACGTTTATTCATCTTTATAATCCTATGTTAAATTATCTAAGTTATCTTCATAATTCAGAAAATTTAATTCTATAACTCTTAAGTTACATACACGATAGTGGCCAATTAGGCAAAGAAACTTTAAACTTGTTTATAATTAACCAGAACAATTCTCAGTCAGTTCTATTGAAATATATATGAACCAGGATGCTGTCATTTGAATAAGAACTGTCAAGTAACTGCCAACCATAGCAGTACTAACCTACAATCCTTACTTCAAAAAACGACTGAACTTTAGATGAATGTGCGTGAATAGTTGATGTATGGTAGGGCATCGAATCGCATTGTGTTTATCAATGATCTACTATCCTTTCAGAGGTTTATATTTACAAAAATATAAAAATCTAATAGGACCGAAGTGGTGTAATTGGTAAACACCCTGGACTAGAAATCCAGAAATATGGGTTCGAATCCCACCTATGGTTCGATCTTTTACGTTTATTCATCTTTATAATCCTATGTTAAATTATCTAAGTTATCTTCATAATTCAGAAAATTTAATTCTATATCTCTTAAGTTACATACACGATAGTGGCCAATTAGGCAAAGAAACTTTAAACTTGTTTATAATTAACCAGAACAATTCTCAGTCAGTTCTATTGAAATATATAAGAACCAGGATGCTGTCATTTGAATAAGAACTGTCAAGTAACTGCCAACCATAGCAGTACTAACCTACAATCCTTACTTCAAAAAACGACTGAACTTTAGATGAATGTGCGTGAATAGTTGATCTATGGTAGGGCATCGAATCGCATTGTGTTTATCAATGATCTACTATCCTTTCAGAGGTTTATATTTACAAAAATATAAAAATCTAATAGGACCGAAGTGGTGTAATTGGTAAACACCCTGCACTAGAAATCCAGAAATGTGGGTTCGAATCTCACCTATGGTTCGATCTTTTACGTTTATTCATCTTTATAATCCTATGTTAAATTATCTAAGTTATCTTCATAATTCAGAAAATTTAATTCTATATCTCTTAAGTTACATACACGATAGTGGCCAATTAGGCAAAGAAACTTTAAACTTGTTTATAATTAACCAGAACAATTCTCAGTCAGTTCTATTGAAATATATAAGAACCAGGATGCTGTCATTTGAATAAGAACTGTCAAGTAACTGCCAACCATAGCAGTACTAACCTACAATCCTTACTTCAAAAAACGACTGAACTTTAGATGAATGTGCGTGAATAGTTGATCTATGGTAGGGCATCGAATCGCATTGTGTTTATCAATGATCTACTATCCTTTCAGAGGTTTATATTTACAAAAATATAAAAATCTAATAGGACCGAAGTGGTGTAATTGGTAAACACCCTGGACTAGAAATCCAGAAATGTGGGTTCGAATCCCACCTATGGTTCGATCTTTTACGTTTATTCATCTTTATAATCCTATGTTAAATTATCTAAGTTATCTTCATAATTCAGAAAATTTAATTCTATATCTCTTAAGTTACATACACGATAGTGGCCAATTAGGCAAAGAAACTTTAAACTTGTTTATAATTAACCAGAACAATTCTCAGTCAGTTCTATTGAAATATATAAGAACCAGGATGCTGTCATTTGAATAAGAACTGTCAAGTAACTGCCAACCATAGCAGTACTAACCTACAATCCTTACTTCAAAAAACGACTGAACTTTAGATGAATGTGCGTGAATAGTTGATCTATGGTAGGGCATCGAATCGCATTGTGTTTATCAATGATCTACTATCCTTTCAGAGGTTTATATTTACAAAAATATAAAAATCTAATAGGACCGAAGTGGTGTAATTGGTAAACACCCTGGACTAGAAATCCAGAAATGTGGGTTCGAATCCCACCTATGGTTCGATCTTTTACGTTTATTCATCTTTATAATCCTATGTTAAATTATCTAAGTTATCTTCATAATTCAGAAAATTTAATTCTATAACTCTTAAGTTACATACACGATAGTGGCCAATTAGGCAAAGAAACTTTAAACTTGTTTATAATTAACCAGAACAATTCTCAGTCAGTTCTATTGAAATATATATGAACCAGGATGCTGTCATTTGAATAAGAACTGTCAAGTAACTGCCAACCATAGCAGTACTAACCTACAATCCTTACTTCAAAAAACGACTGAACTTTAGATGAATGTGCGTGAATAGTTGATGTATGGTAGGGCATCGAATCGCATTGTGTTTATCAATGATCTACTATCCTTTCAGAGGTTTATATTTACAAAAATATAAAAATCTAATAGGACCGAAGTGGTGTAATTGGTAAACACCCTGGACTAGAAATCCAGAAATATGGGTTCGAATCCCACCTATGGTTCGATCTTTTACGTTTATTCATCTTTATAATCCTATGTTAAATTATCTAAGTTATCTTCATAATTCAGAAAATTTAATTCTATATCTCTTAAGTTACATACACGATAGTGGCCAATTAGGCAAAGAAACTTTAAACTTGTTTATAATTAACCAGAACAATTCTCAGTCAGTTCTATTGAAATATATAAGAACCAGGATGCTGTCATTTGAATAAGAACTGTCAAGTAACTGCCAACCATAGCAGTACTAACCTACAATCCTTACTTCAAAAAACGACTGAACTTTAGATGAATGTGCGTGAATAGTTGATGTATGGTAGGGCATCGAATCGCATTGTGTTTATCAATGATCTACTATCCTTTCAGAGGTTTATATTTACAAAAATATAAAAATCTAATAGGACCGAAGTGGTGTAATTGGTAAACACCCTGCACTAGAAATCCAGAAATGTGGGTTCGAATCTCACCTATGGTTCGATCTTTTACGTTTATTCATCTTTATAATCCTATGTTAAATTATCTAAGTTATCTTCATAATTCAGAAAATTTAATTCTATATCTCTTAAGTTACATACACGATAGTGGCCAATTAGGCAAAGAAACTTTAAACTTGTTTATAATTAACCAGAACAATTCTCAGTCAGTTCTATTGAAATATATAAGAACCAGGATGCTGTCATTTGAATAAGAACTGTCAAGTAACTGCCAACCATAGCAGTACTAACCTACAATCCTTACTTCAAAAAACGACTGAACTTTAGATGAATGTGCGTGAATAGTTGATCTATGGTAGGGCATCGAATCGCATTGTGTTTATCAATGATCTACTATCCTTTCAGAGGTTTATATTTACAAAAATATAAAAATCTAATAGGACCGAAGTGGTGTAATTGGTAAACACCCTGGACTAGAAATCCAGAAATGTGGGTTCGAATCCCACCTATGGTTCGATCTTTTACGTTTATTCATCTTTATAATCCTATGTTAAATTATCTAAGTTATCTTCATAATTCAGAAAATTTAATTCTATATCTCTTAAGTTACATACACGATAGTGGCCAATTAGGCAAAGAAACTTTAAACTTGTTTATAATTAACCAGAACAATTCTCAGTCAGTTCTATTGAAATATATAAGAACCAGGATGCTGTCATTTGAATAAGAACTGTCAAGTAACTGCCAACCATAGCAGTACTAACCTACAATCCTTACTTCAAAAAACGACTGAACTTTAGATGAATGTGCGTGAATAGTTGATCTATGGTAGGGCATCGAATCGCATTGTGTTTATCAATGATCTACTATCCTTTCAGAGGTTTATATTTACAAAAATATAAAAATCTAATAGGACCGAAGTGGTGTAATTGGTAAACACCCTGGACTAGAAATCCAGAAATGTGGGTCCGAATCCCACCTATGGTTCGATCTTTTACGTTTATTCATCTTTATAATCCTATGTTAAATTATCTAAGTTATCTTCATAATTCAGAAAATTTGATTCTATATCTCTTAAGTTACATACACGATAGTGGCCAATTAGGCAAAGAAACTTTAAACTTGTTTATAATTAACCAGAACAATTCTCAGTCAGTTCTATTGAAATATATAAGAACCAGGATGCTGTCATTTGAATAAGAACTGTCAAGTAACTGCCAACCATAGCAGTACTAACCTACAATCCTTACTTCAAAAAACGACTGAACTTTAGATGAATGTGCGTGAATAGTTGATCTATGGTAGGGCATCGAATCGCATTGTGTTTATCAATGATCTACTATCCTTTCAGAGGTTTATATTTACAAAAATATAAAAATCTAATAGGACCGAAGTGGTGTAATTGGTAAACACCCTGGACTAGAAATCCAGAAATATGGGTTCGAATCCCACCTATGGTTCGATCTTTTACGTTTATTCATCTTTATAATCCTATGTTAAATTATCTAAGTTATTTTCATAATTCAGAAAATTTAATTCTATATCTCTTAAGTTACATACACGATAGTGGCCAATTAGGCAAAGAAACTTTAAACTTGTTTATAATTAACCAGAACAATTCTCAGTCAGTTCTATTGAAATATATAAGAACCAGGATGCTGTCATTTGAATAAGAACTGTCAAGTAACTGCCAACCATAGCAGTACTAACCTACAATCCTTACTTCAAAAAACGACTGAACTTTAGATGAATGTGCGTGAATAGTTGATCTATGGTAGGGCATCGAATCGCATTGTGTTTATCAATGATCTACTATCCTTTCAGAGGTTTATATTCACAAAAATATAAAAATCTAATAGGACCGAAGTGGTGTAATTGGTAAACACCCTGGACTAGAAATCCAGAAATGTGGGTTCGAATCCCACCTATGGTTCGATCTTTTACGTTTATTCATCTTTATAATCCTACGTTAAATTATCTAAGTTATCTTCATAATTCAGAAAATTTAATTCTATATCTCTTAAGTTACATACACGATAGTGGCCAATTAGGCAAAGAAACTTTAAACTTGTTTATAATTAACCAGAACAATTCTCAGTCAGTTCTATTGAAATATATAAGAACCAGGATGCTGTCATTTGAATAAGAACTGTCAAGTAACTGCCAACCATAGCAGTACTAACCTACAATCCTTACTTCAAAAAACGACTGAACTTTAGATGAATGTGCGTGAATAGTTGATCTATGGTAGGGCATCGAATCGCATTGTGTTTATCAATGATCTACTATCCTTTCAGAGGTTTATATTTACAAAAATATAAAAATCTAATAGGACCGAAGTGGTGTAATTGGTAAACACCCTGGACTAGAAATCCAGAAATGTGGGTTCGAATCCCACCTATGGTTCGATCTTTTACGTTTATTCATCTTTATAATCCTATGTTAAATTATCTAAGTTATCTTCATAATTCAGAAAATTTAATTCTATATCTCTTAAGTTACATACACGATAGTGGCCAATTAGGCAAAGAAACTTTAAACTTGTTTATAATTAACCAGAACAATTCTCAGTCAGTTCTATTGAAATATATAAGAACCAGGATGCTGTCATTTGAATAAGAACTGTCAAGTAACTGCCAACCATAGCAGTACTAACCTACAATCCTTACTTCAAAAAACGACTGAACTTTAGATGAATGTGCGTGAATAGTTGATCTATGGTAGGGCATCGAATCGCATTGTGTTTATCAATGATCTACTATCCTTTCAGAGGTTTATATTTACAAAAATATAAAAATCTAATAGGACCGAAGTGGTGTAATTGGTAAACACCCTGGACTAGAAATCCAGAAATGTGGGTTCGAATCCCACCTATGGTTCGATCTTTTACGTTTATTCATCTTTATAATCCTATGTTAAATTATCTAAGTTATCTTCATAATTCAGAAAATTTAATTCTATAACTCTTAAGTTACATACACGATAGTGGCCAATTAGGCAAAGAAACTTTAAACTTGTTTATAATTAACCAGAACAATTCTCAGTCAGTTCTATTGAAATATATATGAACCAGGATGCTGTCATTTGAATAAGAACTGTCAAGTAACTGCCAACCATAGCAGTACTAACCTACAATCCTTACTTCAAAAAACGACTGAACTTTAGATGAATGTGCGTGAATAGTTGATGTATGGTAGGGCATCGAATCGCATTGTGTTTATCAATGATCTACTATCCTTTCAGAGGTTTATATTTACAAAAATATAAAAATCTAATAGGACCGAAGTGGTGTAATTGGTAAACACCCTGGACTAGAAATCCAGAAATATGGGTTCGAATCCCACCTATGGTTCGATCTTTTACGTTTATTCATCTTTATAATCCTATGTTAAATTATCTAAGTTATCTTCATAATTCAGAAAATTTAATTCTATATCTCTTAAGTTACATACACGATAGTGGCCAATTAGGCAAAGAAACTTTAAACTTGTTTATAATTAACCAGAACAATTCTCAGTCAGTTCTATTGAAATATATAAGAACCAGGATGCTGTCATTTGAATAAGAACTGTCAAGTAACTGCCAACCATAGCAGTACTAACCTACAATCCTTACTTCAAAAAACGACTGAACTTTAGATGAATGTGCGTGAATAGTTGATCTATGGTAGGGCATCGAATCGCATTGTGTTTATCAATGATCTACTATCCTTTCAGAGGTTTATATTTACAAAAATATAAAAATCTAATAGGACCGAAGTGGTGTAATTGGTAAACACCCTGCACTAGAAATCCAGAAATGTGGGTTCGAATCTCACCTATGGTTCGATCTTTTACGTTTATTCATCTTTATAATCCTATGTTAAATTATCTAAGTTATCTTCATAATTCAGAAAATTTAATTCTATATCTCTTAAGTTACATACACGATAGTGGCCAATTAGGCAAAGAAACTTTAAACTTGTTTATAATTAACCAGAACAATTCTCAGTCAGTTCTATTGAAATATATAAGAACCAGGATGCTGTCATTTGAATAAGAACTGTCAAGTAACTGCCAACCATAGCAGTACTAACCTACAATCCTTACTTCAAAAAACGACTGAACTTTAGATGAATGTGCGTGAATAGTTGATCTATGGTAGGGCATCGAATCGCATTGTGTTTATCAATGATCTACTATCCTTTCAGAGGTTTATATTTACAAAAATATAAAAATCTAATAGGACCGAAGTGG
Organism: Endomychus coccineus; assembly: GCA_958510875.1. Taxonomy (NCBI): domain Eukaryota; kingdom Metazoa; phylum Arthropoda; class Insecta; order Coleoptera; family Endomychidae; genus Endomychus; species Endomychus coccineus. Next base: position 142,343,968 of record OY294067.1, on the reverse strand, counting down.
TGTAATTGGTAAACACCCTGGACTAGAAATCCAGAAATGTGGGTTCGAATCCCACCTATGGTTCGATCTTTTACGTTTATTCATCTTTATAATCCTATGTTAAATTATCTAAGTTATCTTCATAATTCAGAAAATTTAATTCTATATCTCTTAAGTTACATACACGATAGTGGCCAATTAGGCAAAGAAACTTTAAACTTGTTTATAATTAACCAGAACAATTCTCAGTCAGTTCTATTGAAATATATAAGAACCAGGATGCTGTCATTTGAATAAGAACTGTCAAGTAACTGCCAACCATAGCAGTACTAACCTACAATCCTTACTTCAAAAAACGACTGAACTTTAGATGAATGTGCGTGAATAGTTGATCTATGGTAGGGCATCGAATCGCATTGTGTTTATCAATGATCTACTATCCTTTCAGAGGTTTATATTTACAAAAATATAAAAATCTAATAGGACCGAAGTGGTGTAATTGGTAAACACCCTGGACTAGAAATCCAGAAATGTGGGTTCGAATCCCACCTATGGTTCGATCTTTTACGTTTATTCATCTTTATAATCCTATGTTAAATTATCTAAGTTATCTTCATAATTCAGAAAATTTAATTCTATATCTCTTAAGTTACATACACGATAGTGGCCAATTAGGCAAAGAAACTTTAAACTTGTTTATAATTAACCAGAACAATTCTCAGTCAGTTCTATTGAAATATATAAGAACCAGGATGCTGTCATTTGAATAAGAACTGTCAAGTAACTGCCAACCATAGCAGTACTAACCTACAATCCTTACTTCAAAAAACGACTGAACTTTAGATGAATGTGCGTGAATAGTTGATCTATGGTAGGGCATCGAATCGCATTGTGTTTATCAATGATCTACTATCCTTTCAGAGGTTTATATTTACAAAAATATAAAAATCTAATAGGACCGAAGTGGTGTAATTGGTAAACACCCTGGACTAGAAATCCAGAAATGTGGGTCCGAATCCCACCTATGGTTCGATCTTTTACGTTTATTCATCTTTATAATCCTATGTTAAATTATCTAAGTTATCTTCATAATTCAGAAAATTTGATTCTATATCTCTTAAGTTACATACACGATAGTGGCCAATTAGGCAAAGAAACTTTAAACTTGTTTATAATTAACCAGAACAATTCTCAGTCAGTTCTATTGAAATATATAAGAACCAGGATGCTGTCATTTGAATAAGAACTGTCAAGTAACTGCCAACCATAGCAGTACTAACCTACAATCCTTACTTCAAAAAACGACTGAACTTTAGATGAATGTGCGTGAATAGTTGATCTATGGTAGGGCATCGAATCGCATTGTGTTTATCAATGATCTACTATCCTTTCAGAGGTTTATATTTACAAAAATATAAAAATCTAATAGGACCGAAGTGGTGTAATTGGTAAACACCCTGGACTAGAAATCCAGAAATATGGGTTCGAATCCCACCTATGGTTCGATCTTTTACGTTTATTCATCTTTATAATCCTATGTTAAATTATCTAAGTTATTTTCATAATTCAGAAAATTTAATTCTATATCTCTTAAGTTACATACACGATAGTGGCCAATTAGGCAAAGAAACTTTAAACTTGTTTATAATTAACCAGAACAATTCTCAGTCAGTTCTATTGAAATATATAAGAACCAGGATGCTGTCATTTGAATAAGAACTGTCAAGTAACTGCCAACCATAGCAGTACTAACCTACAATCCTTACTTCAAAAAACGACTGAACTTTAGATGAATGTGCGTGAATAGTTGATCTATGGTAGGGCATCGAATCGCATTGTGTTTATCAATGATCTACTATCCTTTCAGAGGTTTATATTCACAAAAATATAAAAATCTAATAGGACCGAAGTGGTGTAATTGGTAAACACCCTGGACTAGAAATCCAGAAATGTGGGTTCGAATCCCACCTATGGTTCGATCTTTTACGTTTATTCATCTTTATAATCCTACGTTAAATTATCTAAGTTATCTTCATAATTCAGAAAATTTAATTCTATATCTCTTAAGTTACATACACGATAGTGGCCAATTAGGCAAAGAAACTTTAAACTTGTTTATAATTAACCAGAACAATTCTCAGTCAGTTCTATTGAAATATATAAGAACCAGGATGCTGTCATTTGAATAAGAACTGTCAAGTAACTGCCAACCATAGCAGTACTAACCTACAATCCTTACTTCAAAAAACGACTGAACTTTAGATGAATGTGCGTGAATAGTTGATCTATGGTAGGGCATCGAATCGCATTGTGTTTATCAATGATCTACTATCCTTTCAGAGGTTTATATTTACAAAAATATAAAAATCTAATAGGACCGAAGTGGTGTAATTGGTAAACACCCTGGACTAGAAATCCAGAAATGTGGGTTCGAATCCCACCTATGGTTCGATCTTTTACGTTTATTCATCTTTATAATCCTATGTTAAATTATCTAAGTTATCTTCATAATTCAGAAAATTTAATTCTATATCTCTTAAGTTACATACACGATAGTGGCCAATTAGGCAAAGAAACTTTAAACTTGTTTATAATTAACCAGAACAATTCTCAGTCAGTTCTATTGAAATATATAAGAACCAGGATGCTGTCATTTGAATAAGAACTGTCAAGTAACTGCCAACCATAGCAGTACTAACCTACAATCCTTACTTCAAAAAACGACTGAACTTTAGATGAATGTGCGTGAATAGTTGATCTATGGTAGGGCATCGAATCGCATTGTGTTTATCAATGATCTACTATCCTTTCAGAGGTTTATATTTACAAAAATATAAAAATCTAATAGGACCGAAGTGGTGTAATTGGTAAACACCCTGGACTAGAAATCCAGAAATGTGGGTTCGAATCCCACCTATGGTTCGATCTTTTACGTTTATTCATCTTTATAATCCTATGTTAAATTATCTAAGTTATCTTCATAATTCAGAAAATTTAATTCTATAACTCTTAAGTTACATACACGATAGTGGCCAATTAGGCAAAGAAACTTTAAACTTGTTTATAATTAACCAGAACAATTCTCAGTCAGTTCTATTGAAATATATATGAACCAGGATGCTGTCATTTGAATAAGAACTGTCAAGTAACTGCCAACCATAGCAGTACTAACCTACAATCCTTACTTCAAAAAACGACTGAACTTTAGATGAATGTGCGTGAATAGTTGATGTATGGTAGGGCATCGAATCGCATTGTGTTTATCAATGATCTACTATCCTTTCAGAGGTTTATATTTACAAAAATATAAAAATCTAATAGGACCGAAGTGGTGTAATTGGTAAACACCCTGGACTAGAAATCCAGAAATATGGGTTCGAATCCCACCTATGGTTCGATCTTTTACGTTTATTCATCTTTATAATCCTATGTTAAATTATCTAAGTTATCTTCATAATTCAGAAAATTTAATTCTATATCTCTTAAGTTACATACACGATAGTGGCCAATTAGGCAAAGAAACTTTAAACTTGTTTATAATTAACCAGAACAATTCTCAGTCAGTTCTATTGAAATATATAAGAACCAGGATGCTGTCATTTGAATAAGAACTGTCAAGTAACTGCCAACCATAGCAGTACTAACCTACAATCCTTACTTCAAAAAACGACTGAACTTTAGATGAATGTGCGTGAATAGTTGATCTATGGTAGGGCATCGAATCGCATTGTGTTTATCAATGATCTACTATCCTTTCAGAGGTTTATATTTACAAAAATATAAAAATCTAATAGGACCGAAGTGGTGTAATTGGTAAACACCCTGCACTAGAAATCCAGAAATGTGGGTTCGAATCTCACCTATGGTTCGATCTTTTACGTTTATTCATCTTTATAATCCTATGTTAAATTATCTAAGTTATCTTCATAATTCAGAAAATTTAATTCTATATCTCTTAAGTTACATACACGATAGTGGCCAATTAGGCAAAGAAACTTTAAACTTGTTTATAATTAACCAGAACAATTCTCAGTCAGTTCTATTGAAATATATAAGAACCAGGATGCTGTCATTTGAATAAGAACTGTCAAGTAACTGCCAACCATAGCAGTACTAACCTACAATCCTTACTTCAAAAAACGACTGAACTTTAGATGAATGTGCGTGAATAGTTGATCTATGGTAGGGCATCGAATCGCATTGTGTTTATCAATGATCTACTATCCTTTCAGAGGTTTATATTTACAAAAATATAAAAATCTAATAGGACCGAAGTGGTGTAATTGGTAAACACCCTGGACTAGAAATCCAGAAATGTGGGTTCGAATCCCACCTATGGTTCGATCTTTTACGTTTATTCATCTTTATAATCCTATGTTAAATTATCTAAGTTATCTTCATAATTCAGAAAATTTAATTCTATATCTCTTAAGTTACATACACGATAGTGGCCAATTAGGCAAAGAAACTTTAAACTTGTTTATAATTAACCAGAACAATTCTCAGTCAGTTCTATTGAAATATATAAGAACCAGGATGCTGTCATTTGAATAAGAACTGTCAAGTAACTGCCAACCATAGCAGTACTAACCTACAATCCTTACTTCAAAAAACGACTGAACTTTAGATGAATGTGCGTGAATAGTTGATCTATGGTAGGGCATCGAATCGCATTGTGTTTATCAATGATCTACTATCCTTTCAGAGGTTTATATTTACAAAAATATAAAAATCTAATAGGACCGAAGTGGTGTAATTGGTAAACACCCTGGACTAGAAATCCAGAAATGTGGGTTCGAATCCCACCTATGGTTCGATCTTTTACGTTTATTCATCTTTATAATCCTATGTTAAATTATCTAAGTTATCTTCATAATTCAGAAAATTTAATTCTATAACTCTTAAGTTACATACACGATAGTGGCCAATTAGGCAAAGAAACTTTAAACTTGTTTATAATTAACCAGAACAATTCTCAGTCAGTTCTATTGAAATATATATGAACCAGGATGCTGTCATTTGAATAAGAACTGTCAAGTAACTGCCAACCATAGCAGTACTAACCTACAATCCTTACTTCAAAAAACGACTGAACTTTAGATGAATGTGCGTGAATAGTTGATGTATGGTAGGGCATCGAATCGCATTGTGTTTATCAATGATCTACTATCCTTTCAGAGGTTTATATTTACAAAAATATAAAAATCTAATAGGACCGAAGTGGTGTAATTGGTAAACACCCTGGACTAGAAATCCAGAAATATGGGTTCGAATCCCACCTATGGTTCGATCTTTTACGTTTATTCATCTTTATAATCCTATGTTAAATTATCTAAGTTATCTTCATAATTCAGAAAATTTAATTCTATATCTCTTAAGTTACATACACGATAGTGGCCAATTAGGCAAAGAAACTTTAAACTTGTTTATAATTAACCAGAACAATTCTCAGTCAGTTCTATTGAAATATATAAGAACCAGGATGCTGTCATTTGAATAAGAACTGTCAAGTAACTGCCAACCATAGCAGTACTAACCTACAATCCTTACTTCAAAAAACGACTGAACTTTAGATGAATGTGCGTGAATAGTTGATCTATGGTAGGGCATCGAATCGCATTGTGTTTATCAATGATCTACTATCCTTTCAGAGGTTTATATTTACAAAAATATAAAAATCTAATAGGACCGAAGTGGTGTAATTGGTAAACACCCTGCACTAGAAATCCAGAAATGTGGGTTCGAATCTCACCTATGGTTCGATCTTTTACGTTTATTCATCTTTATAATCCTATGTTAAATTATCTAAGTTATCTTCATAATTCAGAAAATTTAATTCTATATCTCTTAAGTTACATACACGATAGTGGCCAATTAGGCAAAGAAACTTTAAACTTGTTTATAATTAACCAGAACAATTCTCAGTCAGTTCTATTGAAATATATAAGAACCAGGATGCTGTCATTTGAATAAGAACTGTCAAGTAACTGCCAACCATAGCAGTACTAACCTACAATCCTTACTTCAAAAAACGACTGAACTTTAGATGAATGTGCGTGAATAGTTGATCTATGGTAGGGCATCGAATCACATTGTGTTTATCAATGATCTACTATCCTTTCAGAGGTTTATATTTACAAAAATATAAAAATCTAATAGGACCGAAGTGGTGTAATTGGTAAACACCCTGGACTAGAAATCCAGAAATGTGGGTTCGAATCCCACCTATGGTTCGATCTTTTACGTTTATTCATCTTTATAATCCTATGTTAAATTATCTAAGTTATCTTCATAATTCAGAAAATTTAATTCTATATCTCTTAAGTTACATACACGATAGTGGCCAATTAGGCAAAGAAACTTTAAACTTGTTTATAATTAACCAGAACAATTCTCAGTCAGTTCTATTGAAATATATAAGAACCAGGATGCTGTCATTTGAATAAGAACTGTCAAGTAACTGCCAACCATAGCAGTACTAACCTACAATCCTTACTTCAAAAAACGACTGAACTTTAGATGAATGTGCGTGAATAGTTGATCTATGGTAGGGCATCGAATCGCATTGTGTTTATCAATGATCTACTATCCTTTCAGAGGTTTATATTTACAAAAATATAAAAATCTAATAGGACCGAAGTGGTGTAATTGGTAAACACCCTGGACTAGAAATCCAGAAATGTGGGTTCGAATCCCACCTATGGTTCGATCTTTTACGTTTATTCATCTTTATAATCCTATGTTAAATTATCTAAGTTATCTTCATAATTCAGAAAATTTAATTCTATATCTCTTAAGTTACATACACGATAGTGGCCAATTAGGCAAAGAAACTTTAAACTTGTTTATAATTAACCAGAACAATTCTCAGTCAGTTCTATTGAAATATATAAGAACCAGGATGCTGTCATTTGAATAAGAACTGTCAAGTAACTGCCAACCATAGCAGTACTAACCTACAATCCTTACTTCAAAAAACGACTGAACTTTAGATGAATGTGCGTGAATAGTTGATCTATGGTAGGGCATCGAATCGCATTGTGTTTATCAATGATCTACTATCCTTTCAGAGGTTTATATTTACAAAAATATAAAAATCTAATAGGACCGAAGTGGTGTAATTGGTAAACACCCTGGACTAGAAATCCAGAAATATGGGTTCGAATCCCACCTATGGTTCGATCTTTTACGTTTATTCATCTTTATAATCCTATGTTAAATTATCTAAGTTAGCAGTACTAACCTACAATCCTTACTTCAAAAAACGACTGAACTTTAGATGAATGTGCGTGAATAGTTGATCTATGGTAGGGCATCGAATCGCATTGTGTTTATCAATGATCTACTATCCTTTCAGAGGTTTATATTTACAAAAATATAAAAATCTAATAGGACCGAAGTGGTGTAATTGGTAAACACCCTGGACTAGAAATCCAGAAATGTGGGTTCGAATCCCACCTATGGTTCGATCTTTTACGTTTATTCATCTTTATAATCCTATGTTAAATTATCTAAGTTATCTTCATAATTCAGAAAATTTAATTCTATATCTCTTAAGTTACATACACGATAGTGGCCAATTAGGCAAAGAAACTTTAAACTTGTTTATAATTAACCAGAACAATTCTCAGTCAGTTCTATTGAAATATATAAGAACCAGGATGCTGTCATTTGAATAAGAACTGTCAAGTAACTGCCAACCATAGCAGTACTAACCTACAATCCTTACTTCAAAAAACGACTGAACTTTAGATGAATGTGCGTGAATAGTTGATCTATGGTAGGGCATCGAATAGCATTGTGTTTATCAATGATCTACTATCCTTTCAGAGGTTTATATTTACAAAAATATAAAAATCTAATAGGACCGAAGTGGTGTAATTGGTAAACACCCTGGACTAGAAATCCAGAAATGTGGGTTCGAATCCCACCTATGGTTCGATCTTTTACGTTTATTCATCTTTATAATCCTATGTTAAATTATCTAAGTTATCTTCATAATTCAGAAAATTTAATTCTATATCTCTTAAGTTACATACACGATAGTGGCCAATTAGGCAAAGAAACTTTAAACTTGTTTATAATTAACCAGAACAATTCTCAGTCAGTTCTATTGAAATATATAAGAACCAGGATGCTGTCATTTGAATAAGAACTGTCAAGTAACTGCCAACCATAGCAGTACTAACCTACAATCCTTACATCAAAAAACGACTGAACTTTAGATGAATGTGCGTGAATAGTTGATCTATGGTAGGGCATCGAATCGCATTGTGTTTATCAATGATCTACTATCCTTTCAGAGGTTTATATTTACAAAAATATAAAAATCTAATAGGACCGAAGTGGTGTAATTGGTAAACACCCTGGACTAGAAATCCAGAAATGTGGGTTCGAATCCCACCTATGGTTCGATCTTTTACGTTTATTCATCTTTATAATCCTATGTTAAATTATCTAAGTTATCTTCATAATTCAGAAAATTTAATTCTATATCTCTTAAGTTACATACACGATAGTGGCTAATTAGGCAAAGAATCTTTAAACTTGTTTATAATTAACCAGAACAATTCTCAGTCAGTTCTATTGAAATATATAAGAACCAGGATGCTGTCATTTGAATAAGAACTGTCAAGTAACTGCCAACCATAGCAGTACTAACCTACAATCCTTACTTCAAAAAACGACTGAACTTTAGATGAATGTGCGTGAATAGTTGATCTATGGTAGGGCATCGAATCGCATTGTGTTTATCAATGATCTACTATCCTTTCAGAGGTTTATATTTACAAAAATATAAGTATCTAATAGGACCGAAGTGGTGTAATTGGTAAACACCCTGGACTAGAAATCCAGAAATGTGGGTTCGAATTCCACCTATGGTTCGATCTTTTACGTTTATTCATCTTTATAATCCTATGTTAAATTATCTAAGTTATCTTCATAATTCAGAAAATTTAATTCTATATCTCTTAAGTTACATACACGATAGTGGCCAATTAGGCAAAGAAACTTTAAACTTGTTTATAATTAACCAGAACAATTCTCAGTCAGTTCTATTGAAATATATAAGAACCAGGATGCTGTCATTTGAATAAGAACTGTCAAGTAACTGCCAACCATAGCAGTACTAACCTACAATCCTTACTTCAAAAAACGACTGAACTTTAGATGAATGTGCGTGAATAGTTGATCTATGGTAGGGCATCGAATCGCATTGTGTTTATCAATGATCTACTATCCTTTCAGAGGTTTATATTTACAAAAATATAAAAATCTAATAGGACCGAAGTGGTGTAATTGGTAAACACCCTGGACTAGAAATCCAGAAATGTGGGTTCGAATCCCACCTATGGTTCGATCTTTTACGTTTATTCATCTTTATAATCCTATGTTAAATTATCTAAGTTATCTTCATAATTCAGAAAATTTAATTCTATATCTCTTAAGTTACATACACGATAGTGGCCAATTAGGCAAAGAAACTTTAAACTTGTTTATAATTAACCAGAACAATTCTCAGTCAGTTCTATTGAAATATATAAGAACCAGGATGCTGTCATTTGAATAAGAACTGTCAAGTAACTGCCAACCATAGCAGTACTAACCTACAATCCTTACTTCAAAAAACGACTGAACTTTAGATGAATGTGCGTGAATAGTTGATCTATGGTAGGGCATCGAATCGCATTGTGTTTATCAATGATCTACTATCCTTTCAGAGGTTTATATTTACAAAAATATAAAAATCTAATAGGACCGAAGTGGTGTAATTGGTAAACACCCTGGACTAGAAATCCAGAAATGTGGGTTCGAATCCCACCTATGGTTCGATCTTTTACGTTTATTCATCTTTATAATCCTATGTTAAATTATCTAAGTTATCTTCATAATTCAGAAAATTTAATTCTATATCTCTTAAGTTACATACACGATAGTGGCCAATTAGGCAAAGAAACTTTAAACTTGTTTATAATTAACCAGAACAATTCTCAGTCAGTTCTATTGAAATATATAAGAACCAGGATGCTGTCATTTGAATAAGAACTGTCAAGTAACTGCCAACCATAGCAGTACTAACCTACAATCCTTACTTCAAAAAACGACTGAACTTTAGATGAATGTGCGTGAATAGTTGATCTATGGTAGGGCATCGAATCACATTGTGTTTATCAATGATCTACTATCCTTTCAGAGGTTTATATTTACAAAAATATAAAAATCTAATAGGACCGAAGTGGTGTAATTGGTAAACACCCTGGACTAGAAATCCAGAAATGTGGGTTCGAATCCCACCTATGGTTCGATCTTTTACGTTTATTCATCTTTATAATCCTATGTTAAATTATCTAAGTTATCTTCATAATTCAGAAAATTTAATTCTATATCTCTTAAGTTACATACACGATAGTGGCCAATTAGGCAAAGAAACTTTAAACTTGTTTATAATTAACCAGAACAATTCTCAGTCAGTTCTATTGAAATATATAAGAACCAGGATGCTGTCATTTGAATAAGAACTGTCAAGTAACTGCCAACCATAGCAGTACTAACCTACAATCCTTACTTCAAAAAACGACTGAACTTTAGATGAATGTGCGTGAATAGTTGATCTATGGTAGGGCATCGAATCGCATTGTGTTTATCAATGATCTACTATCCTTTCAGAGGTTTATATTTACAAAAATATAAAAATCTAATAGGACCGAAGTGGTGTAATTGGTAAACACCCTGGACTAGAAATCCAGAAATGTGGGTTCGAATCCCACCTATGGTTCGATCTTTTACGTTTATTCATCTTTATAATCCTATGTTAAATTATCTAAGTTATCTTCATAATTCAGAAAATTTAATTCTATATCTCTTAAGTTACATACACGATAGTGGCCAATTAGGCAAAGAAACTTTAAACTTGTTTATAATTAACCAGAACAATTCTCAGTCAGTTCTATTGAAATATATAAGAACCAGGATGCTGTCATTTGAATAAGAACTGTCAAGTAACTGCCAACCATAGCAGTACTAACCTACAATCCTTACATCAAAAAACGACTGAACTTTAGATGAATGTGCGTGAATAGTTGATCTATGGTAGGGCATCGAATCGCATTGTGTTTATCAATGATCTACTATCCTTTCAGAGGTTTATATTTACAAAAATATAAAAATCTAATAGGACCGAAGTGGTGTAATTGGTAAACACCCTGGACTAGAAATCCAGAAATGTGGGTTCGAATCCCACCTATGGTTCGATCTTTTACGTTTATTCATCTTTATAATCCTATGTTAAATTATCTAAGTTATCTTCATAATTCAGAAAATTTAATTCTATATCTCTTAAGTTACATACACGATAGTGGCCAATTAGGCAAAGAAACTTTAAACTTGTTTATAATTAACCAGAACAATTCTCAGTCAGTTCTATTGAAATATATAAGAACCAGGATGCTGTCATTTGAATAAGAACTGTCAAGTAACTGCCAACCATAGCAGTACTAACCTACAATCCTTACTTCAAAAAACGACTGAACTTTAGATGAATGTGCGTGAATAGTTGATCTATGGTAGGGCATCGAATCGCATTGTGTTTATCAATGATCTACTATCCTTTCAGAGGTTTATATTTACAAAAATATAAAAATCTAATAGGACCGAAGTGGTGTAATTGGTAAACACCCTGGACTAGAAATCCAGAAATGTGGGTTCGAATCCCACCTATGGTTCGATCTTTTACGTTTATTCATCTTTATAATCCTATGTTAAATTATCTAAGTTATCTTCATAATTCAGAAAATTTAATTCTATATCTCTTAAGTTACATACACGATAGTGGCCAATTAGGCAAAGAAACTTTAAACTTGTTTATAATTAACCAGAACAATTCTCAGTCAGTTCTATTGAAATATATAAGAACCAGGATGCTGTCATTTGAATAAGAACTGTCAAGTAACTGCCAACCATAGCAGTACTAACCTACAATCCTTACTTCAAAAAACGACTGAACTTTAGATGAATGTGCGTGAATAGTTGATCTATGGTAGGGCATCGAATCGCATTGTGTTTATCAATGATCTACTATCCTTTCAGAGGTTTATATTTACAAAAATATAAAAATCTAATAGGACCGAAGTGGTGTAATTGGTAAACACCCTGGACTAGAAATCCAGAAATATGGGTTCGAATCCCACCTATGGTTCGATCTTTTACGTTTATTCATCTTTATAATCCTATGTTAAATTATCTAAGTTAGCAGTACTAACCTACAATCCTTACTTCAAAAAACGACTGAACTTTAGATGAATGTGCGTGAATAGTTGATCTATGGTAGGGCATCGAATCGCATTGTGTTTATCAATGATCTACTATCCTTTCAGAGGTTTATATTTACAAAAATATAAAAATCTAATAGGACCGAAGTGGTGTAATTGGTAAACACCCTGGACTAGAAATCCAGAAATGTGGGTTCGAATCCCACCTATGGTTCGATCTTTTTCGTTTATTCATCTTTATAATCCTATGTTAAATTATCTAAGTTATCTTCATAATTCAGAAAATTTAATTCTATATCTCTTAAGTTACATACACGATAGTGGCCAATTAGGCAAAGAAACTTTAAACTTGTTTATAATTAACCAGAACAATTCTCAGTCAGTTCTATTGAAATATATAAGAACCAGGATGCTGTCATTTGAATAAGAACTGTCAAGTAACTGCCAACCATAGCAGTACTAACCTACAATCCTTACTTCAAAAAACGACTGAACTTTAGATGAATGTGCGTGAATAGTTGATCTATGGTAGGGCATCGAATCACATTGTGTTTATCAATGATCTACTATCCTTTCAGAGGTTTATATTTACAAAAATATAAAAATCTAATAGGACCGAAGTGGTGTAATTGGTAAACACCCTGGACTAGAAATCCAGAAATGTGGGTTCGAATCCCACCTATGGTTCGATCTTTTACGTTTATTCATCTTTATAATCCTATGTTAAATTATCTAAGTTATCTTCATAATTCAGAAAATTTAATTCTATATCTCTTAAGTTACATACACGATAGTGGCCAATTAGGCAAAGAAACTTTAAACTTGTTTATAATTAACCAGAACAATTCTCAGTCAGTTCTATTGAAATATATAAGAACCAGGATGCTGTCATTTGAATAAGAACTGTCAAGTAACTGCCAACCATAGCAGTACTAACCTACAATCCTTACTTCAAAAAACGACTGAACTTTAGATGAATGTGCGTGAATAGTTGATCTATGGTAGGGCATCGAATCGCATTGTGTTTATCAATGATCTACTATCCTTTCAGAGGTTTATATTTACAAAAATATAAAAATCTAATAGGACCGAAGTGGTGTAATTGGTAAACACCCTGGACTAGAAATCCAGAAATGTGGGTTCGAATCCCACCTATGGTTCGATCTTTTACGTTTATTCATCTTTATAATCCTATGTTAAATTATCTAAGTTATCTTCATAATTCAGAAAATTTAATTCTATATCTCTTAAGTTACATACACGATAGTGGCCAATTAGGCAAAGAAACTTTAAACTTGTTTATAATTAACCAGAACAATTCTCAGTCAGTTCTATTGAAATATATAAGAACCAGGATGCTGTCATTTGAATAAGAACTGTCAAGTAACTGCCAACCATAGCAGTACTAACCTACAATCCTTACATCAAAAAACGACTGAACTTTAGATGAATGTGCGTGAATAGTTGATCTATGGTAGGGCATCGAATCGCATTGTGTTTATCAATGATCTACTATCCTTTCAGAGGTTTATATTTACAAAAATATAAAAATCTAATAGGACCGAAGTGGTGTAATTGGTAAACACCCTGGACTAGAAATCCAGAAATGTGGGTTCGAATCCCACCTATGGTTCGATCTTTTACGTTTATTCATCTTTATAATCCTATGTTAAATTATCTAAGTTATCTTCATAATTCAGAAAATTTAATTCTATATCTCTTAAGTTACATACACGATAGTGGCCAATTAGGCAAAGAAACTTTAAACTTGTTTATAATTAACCAGAACAATTCTCAGTCAGTTCTATTGAAATATATAAGAACCAGGATGCTGTCATTTGAATAAGAACTGTCAAGTAACTGCCAACCATAGCAGTACTAACCTACAATCCTTACTTCAAAAAACGACTGAACTTTAGATGAATGTGCGTGAATAGTTGATCTATGGTAGGGCATCGAATCGCATTGTGTTTATCAATGATCTACTATCCTTTCAGAGGTTTATATTTACAAAAATATAAAAATCTAATAGGACCGAAGTGGTGTAATTGGTAAACACCCTGGACTAGAAATCCAGAAATGTGGGTTCGAATCCCACCTATGGTTCGATCTTTTACGTTTATTCATCTTTATAATCCTATGTTAAATTATCTAAGTTATCTTCATAATTCAGAAAATTTAATTCTATATCTCTTAAGTTACATACACGATAGTGGCCAATTAGGCAAAGAAACTTTAAACTTGTTTATAATTAACCAGAACAATTCTCAGTCAGTTCTATTGAAATATATAAGAACCAGGATGCTGTCATTTGAATAAGAACTGTCAAGTAACTGCCAACCATAGCAGTACTAACCTACAATCCTTACTTCAAAAAACGACTGAACTTTAGATGAATGTGCGTGAATAGTTGATCTATGGTAGGGCATCGAATCGCATTGTGTTTATCAATGATCTACTATCCTTTCAGAGGTTTATATTTACAAAAATATAAAAATCTAATAGGACCGAAGTGGTGTAATTGGTAAACACCCTGGACTAGAAATCCAGAAATATGGGTTCGAATCCCACCTATGGTTCGATCTTTTACGTTTATTCATCTTTATAATCCTATGTTAAATTATCTAAGTTAGCAGTACTAACCTACAATCCTTACTTCAAAAAACGACTGAACTTTAGATGAATGTGCGTGAATAGTTGATCTATGGTAGGGCATCGAATCGCATTGTGTTTATCAATGATCTACTATCCTTTCAGAGGTTTATATTTACAAAAATATAAAAATCTAATAGGACCGAAGTGGTGTAATTGGTAAACACCCTGGACTAGAAATCCAGAAATGTGGGTTCGAATCCCACCTATGGTTCGATCTTTTTCGTTTATTCATCTTTATAATCCTATGTTAAATTATCTAAGTTATCTTCATAATTCAGAAAATTTAATTCTATATCTCTTAAGTTACATACACGATAGTGGCCAATTAGGCAAAGAAACTTTAAACTTGTTTATAATTAACCAGAACAATTCTCAGTCAGTTCTATTGAAATATATAAGAACCAGGATGCTGTCATTTGAATAAGAACTGTCAAGTAACTGCCAACCATAGCAGTACTAACCTACAATCCTTACTTCAAAAAACGACTGAACTTTAGATGAATGTGCGTGAATAGTTGATCTATGGTAGGGCATCGAATCGCATTGTGTTTATCAATGATCTACTATCCTTTCAGAGGTTTATATCTACAAAAATATAAAAATCTAATAGGACCGAAGTGGTGTAATTGGTAAACACCCTGGACTAGAAATCCAGAAATGTGGGTTCGAATCCCACCTATGGTTCGATCTTTTACGTTTATTCATCTTTATAATCCTATGTTAAATTATCTAAGTTATCTTCATAATTCAGAAAATTTAATTCTATATCTCTTAAGTTACATACACGATAGTGGCCAATTAGGCAAAGAAACTTTAAACTTGTTTATAATTAACCAGAACAATTCTCAGTCAGTTCTATTGAAATATATAAGAACCAGGATGCTGTCATTTGAATAAGAACTGTCAAGTAACTGCCAACCATAGCAGTACTAACCTACAATCCTTACATCAAAAAACGACTGAACTTTAGATGAATGTGCGTGAATAGTTGATCTATGGTAGGGCATCGAATCGCATTGTGTTTATCAATGATCTACTATCCTTTCAGAGGTTTATATTTACAAAAATATAAAAATCTAATAGGACCGAAGTGGTGTAATTGGTAAACACCCTGGACTAGAAATCCAGAAATGTGGGTTCGAATCCCACCTATGGTTCGATCTTTTACGTTTATTCATCTTTATAATCCTATGTTAAATTATCTAAGTTATCTTCATAATTCAGAAAATTTAATTCTATATCTCTTAAGTTACATACACGATAGTGGCCAATTAGGCAAAGAAACTTTAAACTTGTTTATAATTAACCAGAACAATTCTCAGTCAGTTCTATTGAAATATATAAGAACCAGGATGCTGTCATTTGAATAAGAACTGTCAAGTAACTGCCAACCATAGCAGTACTAACCTACAATCCTTACTTCAAAAAACGACTGAACTTTAGATGAATGTGCGTGAATAGTTGATCTATGGTAGGGCATCGAATCGCATTGTGTTTATCAATGATCTACTATCCTTTCAGAGGTTTATATTTACAAAAATATAAAAATCTAATAGGACCGAAGTGGTGTAATTGGTAAACACCCTGGACTAGAAATCCAGAAATGTGGGTTCGAATCCCACCTATGGTTCGATCTTTTACGTTTATTCATCTTTATAATCCTATGTTAAATTATCTAAGTTATCTTCATAATTCAGAAAATTCAATTCTATATCTCTTAAGTTACATACACGATAGTGGCCAATTAGGCAAAGAAACTTTAAACTTGTTTATAATTAACCAGAACAATTCTCAGTCAGTTCTATTGAAATATATAAGAACCAGGATGCTGTCATTTGAATAAGAACTGTCAAGTAACTGCCAACCATAGCAGTACTAACCTACAATCCTTACTTCAAAAAACGACTGAACTTTAGATGAATGTGCGTGAATAGTTGATCTATGGTAGGGCATCGAATCGCATTGTGTTTATCAATGATCTACTATCCTTTCAGAGGTTTATATTTACAAAAATATAAAAATCTAATAGGACCGAAGTGGTGTAATTGGTAAACACCCTGGACTAGAAATCCAGAAATGTGGGTTCGAATCCCACCTATGGTTCGATCTTTTACGTTTATTCATCTTTATAATCCTATGTTAAATTATCTAAGTTATCTTCATAATTCAGAAAATTTAATTCTATATCTCTTAAGTTACATACACGATAGTGGCCAATTAGGCAAAGAAACTTTAAACTTGTTTATAATTAACCAGAACAATTCTCAGTCAGTTCTATTGAAATATATAAGAACCAGGATGCTGTCATTTGAATAAGAACTGTCAAGTAACTGCCAACCATAGCAGTACTAACCTACAATCCTTACTTCAAAAAACGACTGAACTTTAGATGAATGTGCGTGAATAGTTGATCTATGGTAGGGCATCGAATCGCATTGTGTTTATCAATGATCTACTATCCTTTCAGAGGTTTATATTTACAAAAATATAAAAATCTAATAGGACCGAAGTGGTGTAATTGGTAAACACCCTGGACTAGAAATCCAGAAATGTGGGTTCGAATCCCACCTATGGTTCGATCTTTTACGTTTATTCATCTTTATAATCCTATGTTAAATTATCTAAGTTATCTTCATAATTCAGAAAATTTAATTCTATATCTCTTAAGTTACATACACGATAGTGGCCAATTAGGCAAAGAAACTTTAAACTTGTTTATAATTAACCAGAACAATTCTCAGTCAGTTCTATTGAAATATATAAGAACCAGGATGCTGTCATTTGAATAAGAACTGTCAAGTAACTGCCAACCATAGCAGTACTAACCTACAATCCTTACTTCAAAAAACGACTGAACTTTAGATGAATGTGCGTGAATAGTTGATCTATGGTAGGGCATCGAATCGCATTGTGTTTATCAATGATCTACTATCCTTTCAGAGGTTTATATTTACAAAAATATAAAAATCTAATAGGACCGAAGTGGTGTAATTGGTAAACACCCTGGACTAGAAATCCAGAAATGTGGGTTCGAATCCCACCTATGGTTCGATCTTTTACGTTTATTCATCTTTATAATCCTATGTTAAATTATCTAAGTTATCTTCATAATTCAGAAAATTTAATTCTATATCTCTTAAGTTACATACACGATAGTGGCCAATTAGGCAAAGAAACTTTAAACTTGTTTATAATTAACCAGAACAATTCTCAGTCAGTTCTATTGAAATATATAAGAACCAGGATGCTGTCATTTGAATAAGAACTGTCAAGTAACTGCCAACCATAGCAGTACTAACCTACAATCCTTACTTCAAAAAACGACTGAACTTTAGATGAATGTGCGTGAATAGTTGATCTATGGTAGGGCATCGAATCACATTGTGTTTATCAATGATCTACTATCCTTTCAGAGGTTTATATTTACAAAAATATAAAAATCTAATAGGACCGAAGTGGTGTAATTGGTAAACACCCTGGACTAGAAATCCAGAAATGTGGGTTCGAATCCCACCTATGGTTCGATCTTTTACGTTTATTCATCTTTATAATCCTATGTTAAATTATCTAAGTTATCTTCATAATTCAGAAAATTTAATTCTATATCTCTTAAGTTACATACACGATAGTGGCCAATTAGGCAAAGAAACTTTAAACTTGTTTATAATTAACCAGAACAATTCTCAGTCAGTTCTATTGAAATATATAAGAACCAGGATGCTGTCATTTGAATAAGAACTGTCAAGTAACTGCCAACCATAGCAGTACTAACCTACAATCCTTACTTCAAAAAACGACTGAACTTTAGATGAATGTGCGTGAATAGTTGATCTATGGTAGGGCATCGAATCGCATTGTGTTTATCAATGATCTACTATCCTTTCAGAGGTTTATATTTACAAAAATATAAAAATCTAATAGGACCGAAGTGGTGTAATTGGTAAACACCCTGGACTAGAAATCCAGAAATGTGGGTTCGAATCCCACCTATGGTTCGATCTTTTACGTTTATTCATCTTTATAATCCTATGTTAAATTATCTAAGTTATCTTCATAATTCAGAAAATTTAATTCTATATCTCTTAAGTTACATACACGATAGTGGCCAATTAGGCAAAGAAACTTTAAACTTGTTTATAATTAACCAGAACAATTCTCAGTCAGTTCTATTGACATATATAAGAACCAGGATGCTGTCATTTGAATAAGAACTGTCAAGTAACTGCCAACCATAGCAGTACTAACCTACAATCCTTACTTCAAAAAACGACTGAACTTTAGATGAATGTGTGTGAATAGTTGATCTATGGTAGGGCATCGAATCGCATTGTGTTTATCAATGATCTACTATCCTTTCAGAGGTTTATATTTACAAAAATATAAAAATCTAATAGGACCGAAGTGGTGCAATTGGTAAACACCCTGGACTAGAAATCCAGAAATATGGGTTCGAATCCCACCTATGGTTCGATCTTTTACGTTTATTCATCTTTATAATCCTATGTTAAATTATCTAAGTTATCTTCATAATTCAGAAAATTTAATTCTATATCTCTTAAGTTACATACACGATAGTGGCCAATTAGGCAAAGAAACTTTAAACTTGTTTATAATTAACCAGAACAATTCTCAGTCAGTTCTATTGACATATATAAGAACCAGGATGCTGTCATTTGAATAAGAACTGTCAAGTAACTGCCAACCATAGCAGTACTAACCTACAATCCTTACTTCAAAAAACGACTGAACTTTAGATGAATGTGTGTGAATAGTTGATCTATGGTAGGGCATCGAATCGCATTGTGTTTATCAATGATCTACTATCCTTTCAGAGGTTTATATTTACAAAAATATAAAAATCTAATAGGACCGAAGTGGTGTAATTGGTAAACACCCTGGACTAGAAATCCAGAAATGTGGGTTCGAATCCCACCTATGGTTCGATCTTTTACGTTTATTCATCTTTATAATCCTATGTTAAATTATCTAAGTTATCTTCATAATTCAGAAAATTTAATTCTATATCTCTTAAGTTACATACACGATAGTGGCCAATTAGGCAAAGAAACTTTAAACTTGTTTATAATTAACCAGAACAATTCTCAGTCAGTTCTATTGAAATATATAAGAACCAGGATGCTGTCATTTGAATAAGAACTGTCAAGTAACTGCCAACCATAGCAGTACTAACCTACAATCCTTACTTCAAAAAACGACTGAACTTTAGATGAATGTGCGTGAATAGTTGATCTATGGTAGGGCATCGAATCGCATTGTGTTTATCAATGATCTACTATCCTTTCAGAGGTTTATATTTACAAAAATATAAAAATCTAATAGGACCGAAGTGGTGTAATTGGTAAACACCCTGGACTAGAAATCCAGAAATGTGGGTTCGAATTCCACCTATGGTTCGATCTTTTACGTTTATTCATCTTTATAATCCTATGTTAAATTATCTAAGTTATCTTCATAATTCAGAAAATTTAATTCTATATCTCTTAAGTTACATACACGATAGTGGCCAATTAGGCAAAGAAACTTTAAACTTGTTTATAATTAACCAGAACAATTCTCAGTCAGTTCTATTGAAATATATAAGAACCAGGATGCTGTCATTTGAATAAGAACTGTCAAGTAACTGCCAACCATAGCAGTACTAACCTACAATCCTTACTTCAAAAAACGACTGAACTTTAGATGAATGTACGTGGATAGTTGATCTATGGTAGGGCATCGAATCGCATTGTGTTTATCAATGATCTACTATCCTTTCAGAGGTTTATATTTACAAAAATATAAAAATCTAATAGGACCGAAGTGGTGTAATTGGTAAACACCCTGGACTAGAAATCCAGAAATGTGGGTTCGAATCCCACCTATGGTTCGATCTTTTACGTTTATTCATCTTTATAATCCTATGTTAAATTATCTAAGTTATCTTCATAATTCAGAAAATTTAATTCTATATCTCTTAAGTTACATACACGAAAGTGGCCAATTAGGCAAAGAAACTTTAAACTTGTTTATAATTAACCAGAACAATTCTCAGTCAGTTCTATTGAAATATATAAGAACCAGGATGCTGTCATTTGAATAAGAACTGTCAAGTAACTGCCAACCATAGCAGTACTAACCTACAATCCTTACTTCAAAAAACGACTGAACTTTAGATGAATGTGCGTGAATAGTTGATCTATGGTAGGGCATCGAATCGCATTGTGTTTATCAATGATCTACTATCCTTTCAGAGGTTTATATTTACAAAAATATAAAAATCTAATAGGACCGAAGTGGTGTAATTGGTAAACACCCTGGACTAGAAATCCAGAAATGTGGGTTCGAATCCCACCTATGGTTCGATCTTTTACGTTTATTCATCTTTATAATCCTATGTTAAATTATCTTAGTTATCTTCATAATTCAGAAAATTTAATTCTATATCTCTTAAGTTACATACACGATAGTGGCCAATTAGGCAAAGAAACTTTAAACTTGTTTATAATTAACCAGAACAATTCTCAGTCAGTTCTATTGAAATATATAAGAACCAGGATGCTGTCATTTGAATAAGAACTGTCAAGTAACTGCCAACTATAGCAGTACTAACCTACAATCCTTACTTCAAAAAACGACTGAACTTTAGATGAATGTGCGTGAATAGTTGATCTATGGTAGGGCATCGAATCGCATTGTGTTTATCAATGATCTACTATCCTTTCAGAGGTTTATATTTACAAAAATATAAAAATCTAATAGGACCGAAGTGGTGTAATTGGTAAACACCCTGGACTAGAAATCCAGAAATGTGGGTTCGAATCCCACCTATGGTTCGATCTTTTACGTTTATTCATCTTTATAATCCTATGTTAAATTATCTAAGTTATCTTCATAATTCAGAAAATTTAATTCTATATCTCTTAAGTTACATACACGATAGTGGCCAATTAGGCAAAGAAACTTTAAACTTGTTTATAATTAACCAGAACAATTCTCAGTCAGTTCTATTGAAATATATAAGAACCAGGATGCTGTCATTTGAATAAGAACTGTCAAGTAACTGCCAACCATAGCAGTACTAACCTACATTCCTTACTTCAAAAAACGACTGAACTTTAGATGAATGTGCGTGAATAGTTGATCAATGGTAGGGCATCGAATCGCATTGTGTTTATCAATGATCTACTATCCTTTCAGAGGTTTATATTCACAAAAATATAAAAATCTAATAGGACCGAAGTGGTGTGATTGGTAAACACCCTGGACTAGAAATCCAGAAATGTGGGTTCGAATCCCACCTATGGTTCGATCTTTTACGTTTATTCATCTTTATAATCCTATGTTAAATTATCTAAGTTATCTTCATAATTCAGAAAATTTAATTCTATATCTCTTAAGTTACATACACGATAGTGGCCAATTAGGCAAAGAAACTTTAAACTTGTTTATAATTAACCAGAACAATTCTCAGTCAGTTCTATTGAAATATATAAGAACCAGGATGCTGTCATTTGAATAAGAACTGTCAAGTAACTGCCAACCATAGCAGTACTAACCTACAATCCTTACTTCAAAAAACGACTGAACTTTAGATGAATGTGCGTGAATAGTTGATCTATGGTAGGGCATCGAATCGCATTGTGTTTATCAATGATCTACTATCCTTTCAGAGGTTTATATTTACAAAAATATAAAAATCTAATAGGACCGAAGTGGTGTAATTGGTAAACACCCTGGACTAGAAATCCAGAAATATGGGTTCGAATCCCACCTATGGTTCGATCTTTTACGTTTATTCATCTTTATAATCCTATGTTAAATTATCTAAGTTATCTTCATAATTCAGAAAATTTAATTCTATATCTCTTAAGTTACATACACGATAGTGGCCAATTAGGCAAAGAAACTTTAAACTTGTTTATAATTAACCAGAACAATTCTCAGTCAGTTCTATTGAAATATATAAGAACCAGGATGCTGTCATTTGAATAAGAACTGTCAAGTAACTGCCAACCATAGCAGTACTAACCTACAATCCTTACTTCAAAAAACGACTGAACTTTAGATGAATGTGCGTGAATAGTTGATCTATGGTAGGGCATCGAATCGCATTGTGTTTATCAATGATCTACTATCCTTTCAGAGGTTTATATTTACAAAAATATAAAAATCTAATAGGACCGAAGTGGTGTAATTGGTAAACACCCTGGACTAGAAATCCAGAAATGTGGGTTCGAATCCCACCTATGGTTCGATCTTTTACGTTTATTCATCTTTATAATCCTATGTTAAATTATCTAAGTTATCTTCATAATTCAGAAAATTTAATTCTATATCTCTTAAGTTACATACACGATAGTGGCCAATTAGGCAAAGAAACTTTAAACTTGTTTATAATTAACCAGAACAATTCTCAGTCAGTTCTATTGAAATATATAAGAACCAGGATGCTGTCATTTGAATAAGAACTGTCAAGTAACTGCCAACCATAGCAGTACTAACCTACAATCCTTACTTCAAAAAACGACTGAACTTTAGATGAATGTGCGTGAATAGTTGATCTATGGTAGGGCATCGAATCGCATTGTGTTTATCAATGATCTACTATCCTTTCAGAGGTTTATATTTACAAAAATATAAAAATCTAATAGGACCGAAGTGGTGTAATTGGTAAACACCCTGGACTAGAAATCCAGAAATGTGGGTTCGAATCCCACCTATGGTTCGATCTTTTACGTTTATTCATCTTTATAATCCTATGTTAAATTATCTAAGTTATCTTCATAATTCAGAAAATTTAATTCTATATCTCTTAAGTTACATACACGATAGTGGCCAATTAGGCAAAGAGACTTTAAACTTGTTTATAATTAACCAGAACAATTCTCAGTCAGTTCTATTGAAATATATAAGAACCAGGATGCTGTCATTTGAATAAGAACTGTCAAGTAACTGCCAACCATAGCAGTACTAACCTACAATCCTTACTTCAAAAAACGACTGAACTTTAGATGAATGTGCGTGAATAGTTGATCTATGGTAGGGCATCGAATCGCATTGTGTTTATCAATGATCTACTATCCTTTCAGAGGTTTATATTTACAAAAATATAAAAATCTAATAGGACCGAAGTGGTGTAATTGGTAAACACCCTGGACTAGAAATCCAGAAATGTGGGTTCGAATCCCACCTATGGTTCGATCTTTTACGTTTATTCATCTTTATAATCCTATGTTAAATTATCTAAGTTATCTTCATAATTCAGAAAATTTAATTCTATATCTCTTAAGTTACATACACGATAGTGGCCAATTAGGCAAAGAAACTTTAAACTTGTTTATAATTAACCAGAACAATTCTCGGTCAGTTCTATTGAAATATATAAGAACCAGGATGCTGTCATTTGAATAAGAACTGTCAAGTAACTGCCAACCATAGCAGTACTAACCTACAATCCTTACTTCAAAAAACGACTGAACTTTAGATGAATGTGCGTGAATAGTTGATCTATGGTAGGGCATCGAATCACATTGTGTTTATCAATGATCTACTATCCTTTCACAGGTTTATATTTACAAAAATATAAAAATCTAAAAGGACCGAAGTGGTGTAATTGGTAAACACCCTGGACTAGAAATCCAGAAATGTGGGTTCGAATCCCACCTATGGTTCGATCTTTTACGTTTATTCATCTTTATAATCCTATGTTAAATTATCTAAGTTATCTTCATAATTCAGAAAATTTAATTCTATATCTCTTAAGTTACATACACGATAGTGGCCAATTAGGCAAAGAAACTTTAAACTTGTTTATAATTAACCAGAACAATTCTCAGTCAGTTCTATTGAAATATATAAGAACCAGGATGCTGTCATTTGAATAAGAACTGTCAATTAACTGCCAACCATAGCAGTACTAACCTACAATCCTTACTTCAAAAAACGACTGAACTTTAGATGAATGTGCGTGAATAGTTGATCTATGGTAGGGCATCGAATCGCATTGTGTTTATCAATGATCTACTATCCTTTCAGAGGTTTATATTTAC
Source organism: Endomychus coccineus (assembly GCA_958510875.1). Classification (NCBI taxonomy): domain Eukaryota; kingdom Metazoa; phylum Arthropoda; class Insecta; order Coleoptera; family Endomychidae; genus Endomychus; species Endomychus coccineus. The sequence goes on along the minus strand of OY294067.1, from coordinate 142,319,016 downwards.
AAAAATATAAAAATCTAATAGGACCGAAGTGGTGTAATTGGTAAACACCCTGGACTAGAAATCCAGAAATGTGGGTTCGAATCCCACCTATGGTTCGATCTTTTACGTTTATTCATCTTTATAATCCTATGTTAAATTATCTAAGTTATCTTCATAATTCAGAAAATTTAATTCTATATCTCTTAAGTTACATACACGATAGTGGCCAATTAGGCAAAGAAACTTTAAACTTGTTTATAATTAACCAGAACAATTCTCAGTCAGTTCTATTGAAATATATAAGAACCAGGATGCTGTCATTTGAATAAGAACTGTCAAGTAACTGCCAACCATAGCAGTACTAACCTACAATCCTTACTTCAAAAAACGACTGAACTTTAGATGAATGTGCGTGAATAGTTGATCTATGGTAGGGCATCGAATCACATTGTATTTATCAATGATCTACTATCCTTTCAGAGGTTTATATTTACAAAAATATAAAAATCTAATAGGACCGAAGTGGTGTAATTGGTAAACACCCTGGACTAGAAATCCAGAAATGTGGGTTCGAATCCCACCTATGGTTCGATCTTTTACGTTTATTCATCTTTATAATCCTATGTTAAATTATCTAAGTTATCTTCATAATTCAGAAAATTTAATTCTATATCTCTTAAGTTACATACACGATAGTGGCCAATTAGGCAAAGAAACTTTAAACTTGTTTATAATTAACCAGAACAATTCTCAGTCAGTTCTATTGAAATATATAAGAACCAGGATGCTGTCATTTGAATAAGAACTGTCAAGTAACTGCCAACCATAGCAGTACTAACCTACAATCCTTACTTCAAAAAACGACTGAACTTTAGATGAATGTGCGTGAATAGTTGATCTATGGTAGGGCATCGAATCGCATTGTGTTTATCAATGATCTACTATCCTTTCAGAGGTTTATATTTACAAAAATATAAAAATCTAATAGGACCGAAGTGGTGTAATTGGTAAACACCCTGGACTAGAAATCCAGAAATGTGGGTTCGAATCCCACCTATGGTTCGATCTTTTACGTTTATTCATCTTTATAATCCTATGTTAAATTATCTAAGTTATCTTCATAATTCAGAAAATTTAATTCTATATCTCTTAAGTTACATACACGATAGTGGCCAATTAGGCAAAGAAACTTTAAACTTGTTTATAATTAACCAGAACAATTCTCAGTCAGTTCTATTGAAATATATAAGAACCAGGATGCTGTCATTTGAATAAGAACTGTCAAGTAACTGCCAACCATAGCAGTACTAACCTACAATCCTTACTTCAAAAAACGACTGAACTTTAGATGAATGTGCGTGAATAGTTGATCTATGGTAGGGCATCGAATCGCATTGTGTTTATCGATGATCTACTATCCTTTCAGAGGTTTATATTTACAAAAATATAAAAATCTAATAGGACCGAAGTGGTGTAATTGGTAAACACCCTGGACTAGAAATCCAGAAATATGGGTTCGAATCCCACCTATGGTTCGATCTTTTACGTTTATTCATCTTTATAATCCTATGTTAAATTATCTAAGTTATCTTCATAATTCAGAAAATTTAATTCTATATCTCTTAAGTTACATACACGATAGTGGCCAATTAGGCAAAGAAACTTTAAACTTGTTTATAATTAACCAGAACAATTCTCAGTCAGTTCTATTGAAATATATAAGAACCAGGATGCTGTCATTTGAATAAGAACTGTCAAGTAACTGCCAACCATAGCAGTACTAACCTACAATCCTTACTTCAAAAAACGACTGAACTTTAGATGAATGTGCGTGAATAGTTGATCTATGGTAGGGCATCGAATCGCATTGTGTTTATCAATGATCTACTATCCTTTCAGAGGTTTATATTTACAAAAATATAAAAATCTAATAGGACCGAAGTGGTGTAATTGGTAAACACACTGGACTAGAAATCCAGAAATGTGGGTTCGAATCCCACCTATGGTTCGATCTTTTACGTTTATTCATCTTTATAATCCTATGTTAAATTATCTAAGTTATCTTCATAATTCAGAAAATTTAATTCTATATCTCTTAAGTTACATACACGATAGTGGCCAATTAGGCAAAGAAACTTTAAACTTGTTTATAATTAACCAGAACAATTCTCAGTCAGTTCTATTGAAATATATAAGAACCAGGATGCTGTCATTTGAATAAGAACTGTCAAGTAACTGCCAACCATAGCAGTACTAACCTACAATCCTTACTTCAAAAAACGACTGAACTTTAGATGAATGTGCGTGAATAGTTGATCTATGGTAGGGCATCGAATCACATTGTGTTTATCAATGATCTACTATCCTTTCAGAGGTTTATATTTACAAAAATATAAAAATCTAATAGGACCGAAGTGGTGTAATTGGTAAACACCCTGGACTAGAAATTCAGAAATGTGGGTTCGAATCCCACCTATGGTTCGATCTTTTACGTTTATTCATCTTTATAATCCTATGTTAAATTATCTAAGTTATCTTCATAATTCAGAAAATTTAATTCTATATCTCTTAAGTTACATACACGATAGTGGCCAATTAGGCAAAGAAACTTTAAACTTGTTTATAATTAACCAGAACAATTCTCAGTCAGTTCTATTGAAATATGTAAGAACCAGGATGCTGTCATTTGAATAAGAACTGTCAAGTAACTGCCAACCATAGCAGTACTAACCTACAATCCTTACTTCAAAAAACGACTGAACTTTAGATGAATGTGCGTGAATAGTTGATCTATGGTAGGGCATCGAATCGCATTGTGTTTATCAATGATCTACTATCCTTTCAGAGGTTTATATTTACAAAAATATAAAAATCTAATAGGACCGAAGTGGTGTAATTGATAAACACCCTGGACTAGAAATCCAGAAATGTGGGTTCGAATCCCACCTATGGTTCGATCTTTTACGTTTATTCATCTTTATAATCCTATGTTAAATTATCTAAGTTATCTTCATAATTCAGAAAATTTAATTCTATATCTCTTAAGTTACATACACGATAGTGGCCAATTAGGCAAAGAAACTTTAAACTTGTTTATAATTAACCAGAACAATTCTCAGTCAGTTCTATTGAAATATATAAGAACCAGGATGCTGTCATTTGAATAAGAACTGTCAAGTAACTGCCAACCATAGCAGTACTAACCTACAATCCTTACTTCAAAAAACGACTGAACTTTAGATGAATGTGCGTGAATAGTTGATCTATGGTAGGGCATCGAATCGCATTGTGTTTATCAATGATCTACTATCCTTTCAGAGGTTTATATTTACAAAAATATAAAAATCTAATAGGACCGAAGTGGTGTAATTGGTAAACACCCTGGACTAGAAATCCAGAAATGTGGGTTCGAATCCCACCTATGGTTCGATCTTTTACGTTTATTCATCTTTATAATCCTATGTTAAATTATCTAAGTTATCTTCATAATTCAGAAAATTTAATTCTATATCTCTTAAGTTACATACACGATAGTGGCCAATTAGGCAAAGAAACTTTAAACTTGTTTATAATTAACCAGAACAATTCTCAGTCAGTTCTATTGAAATATATAAGAACCAGGATGCTGTCATTTGAATAAGAACTGTCAAGTAACTGCCAACCATAGCAGTACTAACCTACAATCCTTACTTCAAAAAACGACTGAACTTTAGATGAATGTGCGTGAATAGTTGATCTATGGTAGGGCATCGAATCGCATTGTGTTTATCAATGATCTACTATCCTTTCAGAGGTTTATATTTACAAAAATATAAAAATCTAATAGGACCGAAGTGGTGTAATTGGTAAACACCCTGGACTAGAAATCCAGAAATGTGGGTTCGAATCCCACCTATGGTTCGATCTTTTACGTTTATTCATCTTTATAATCCTATGTTAAATTATCTAAGTTATCTTCATAATTCAGAAAATTTAATCCTATATCTCTTAAGTTACATACACGATAGTGGCCAATTAGGCAAAGAAACTTTAAACTTGTTTATAATTAACCAGAACAATTCTCAGTCAGTTCTATTGAAATATATAAGAACCAGGATGCTGTCATTTGAATAAGAACTGTCAAGTAACTGCCAACCATAGCAGTACTAACCTACAATCCTTACTTCAAAAAACGACTGAACTTTAGATGAATGTGCGTGAATAGTTGATCTATGGTAGGGCATCGAATCGCATCGTGTTTATCAATGATCTACTATCCTTTCAGAGGTTTATATTTACAAAAATATAAAAATCTAATAGGACCGAAGTGGTGTAATTGGTAAACACCCTGGACTAGAAATCCAGAAATGTGGGTTCGAATCCCACCTATGGTTCGATCTTTTACGTTTATTCATCTTTATAATCCTATGTTAAATTATCTAAGTTATCTTCATAATTCAGGAAATTTAATTCTATATCTCTTAAGTTACATACACGATAGTGGCCAATTAGGCAAAGAAACTTTAAACTTGTTTATAATTAACCAGAACAATTCTCAGTCAGTTCTATTGAAATATATAAGAACCAGGATGCTGTCATTTGAATAAGAACTGTCAAGTAACTGCCAACCATAGCAGTACTAACCTACAATCTTTACTTCAAAAAACGACTGAACTTTAGATGAATGTGCGTGAATAGTTGATCTATGGTAGGGCATCGAATCACATTGTGTTTATCAATGATCTACTATCCTTTCAGAGGTTTATATTTACAAAAATATAAAAATCTAATAGGACCGAAGTGGTGTAATTGGTAAACACCCTGGACTAGAAATCCAGAAATGTGGGTTCGAATCCCACCTATGGTTCGATCTTTCACGTTTATTCATCTTTATAATCCTATGTTAAATTATCTAAGTTATCTTCATAATTCAGAAAATTTAATTCTATATCTCTTAAGTTACATACACGATAGTGGCCAATTAGGCAAAGAAACTTTAAACTTGTTTATAATTAACCAGAACAATTCTCAGTCAGTTCTATTGAAATATATAAGAACCAGGATGCTGTCATTTGAATAAGAACTGTCAAGTAACTGCCAACCATAGCAGTACTAACCTACAATCCTTACTTCAAAAAACGACTGAACTTTAGATGAATGTGCGTGAATAGTTGATCTATGGTAGGGCATCGAATCGCATTGTGTTTATCAATGATCTACTATCCTTTCAGAGGTTTATATTTACAAAAATATAAAAATCTAATAGGACCGAAGTGGTGTAATTGGTAAACACCCTGGACTAGAAATCCAGAAATGTGGGTTCGAATCCCACCTATGGTTCGATCTTTTACGTTTATTCATCTTTATAATCCTATGTTAAATTATCTAAGTTATCTTCATAATTCAGAAAATTTAATTCTATATCTATTAAGTTACATACACGATAGTGGCCAATTAGGCAAAGAAACTTTAAACTTGTTTATAATTAACCAGAACAATTCTCAGTCAGTTCTATTGAAATATATAAGAACCAGGATGCTGTCATTTGAATAAGAACTGTCAAGTAACTGCCAACCATAGCAGTACTAACCTACAATCCTTACTTCAAAAAACGACTGAACTTTAGATGAATGTGCGTGAATAGTTGATCTATGGTAGGGCATCGAATCGCATTGTGTTTATCAATGATCTACTATCCTTTCAGAGGTTTATATTTACAAAAATATAAAAATCTAATAGGATCGAAGTGGTGTAATTGGTAAACACCCTGGACTAGAAATCCAGACATGTGGGTTCGAATCCCACCTATGGTTCGATCTTTTACGTTTATTCATCTTTATAATCCTATGTTAAATTATCTAAGTTATCTTCATAATTCAGAAAATTTAATTCTATATCTCTTAAGTTACATACACGATAGTGGCCAATTAGGCAAAGAAACTTTAAACTTGTTTATAATTAACCAGAACAATTCTCAGTCAGTTCTATTGAAATATATAAGAACCAGGATGCTGTCATTTGAATAAGAACTGTCAAGTAACTGCCAACCATAGCAGTACTAACCTACAATCCTTACTTCAAAAAACGACTGAACTTTAGATGAATGTGCGTGAATAGTTGATCTATGGTAGGGCATCGAATCACATTGTGTTTATCAATGATCTACTATCCTTTCAGAGGTTTATATTTACAAAAATATAAAAATCTAATAGGACCGAAGTGGTGTAATAGGTAAACACCCTGGACTAGAAATCCAGAAATGTGGGTTCGAATCCCACCTATGGTTCGATCTTTTACGTTTATTCATCTTTATAATCCTATGTTAAATTATCTAAGTTATCTTCATAATTCAGAAAATTTAATTCTATATCTCTTAAGTTACATACACGATAGTGGCCAATTAGGCAAAGAAACTTTAAACTTGTTTATAATTAACCAGAACAATTCTCAGTCAGTTCTATTGAAATATATAAGAACCAGGATGCTGTCATTTGAATAAGAACTGTCAAGTAACTGCCAACCATAGCAGTACTAACCTACAATCCTTACTTCAAAAAACGACTGAACTTTAGATGAATGTGCGTGAATAGTTGATCTATGGTAGGGCATCGAATCGCATTGTGTTTATCAATGATCTACTATCCTTTCAGAGGTTTATATTTACAAAAATATAAAAATCTAATAGGACCGAAGTGGTGTAATTGGTAAACACCCTGGACTAGAAATCCAGAAATGTGGGTTCGAATCCCACCTATGGTTCGATCTTTTACGTTTATTCATCTTTATAATCCTATGTTGAATTATCTAAGTTATCTTCATAATTCAGAAAATTTAATTCTATATCTCTTAAGTTACATACACGATAGTGGCCAATTAGGCAAAGAAACTTTAAACTTGTTTATAATTAACCAGAACAATTCTCAGTCAGTTCTATTGAAATATATAAGAACCAGGATGCTGTCATTTGAATAAGAACTGTCAAGTAACTGCCAACCATAGCAGTACTAACCTACAATCCTTACTTCAAAAAACGACTGAACTTTAGATGAATGTGCGTGAATAGTTGATCTATGGTAGGGCATCGAATCGCATTGTGTTTATCAATGATCTACTATCCTTTCAGAGGTTTATATTTACAAAAATATAAAAATCTAATAGGACCGAAGTGGTGTAATTGGTAAACACCCTGGACTAGAAATCCAGAAATGTGGGTTCGAATCCCACCTATGGTTCGATCTTTTACGTTTATTCATCTTTATAATCCTATGTTAAATTATCTAAGTTATCTTCATAATTCAGAAAATTTAATTCTATATCTATTAAGTTACATACACGATAGTGGCCAATTAGGCAAAGAAACTTTAAACTTGTTTATAATTAACCAGAACAATTCTCAGTCAGTTCTATTGAAATATATAAGAACCAGGATGCTGTCATTTGAATAAGAACTGTCAAGTAACTGCCAACCATAGCAGTACTAACCTACAATCCTTACTTCAAAAAACGACTGAACTTTAGATGAATGTGCGTGAATAGTTGATCTATGGTAGGGCATCGAATCGCATTGTGTTTATCAATGATCTACTATCCTTTCAGAGGTTTATATTTACAAAAATATAAAAATCTAATAGGACCGAAGTGGTGTAATTGGTAAACACCCTGGACTAGAAATCCAGAAATGTGGGTTCGAATCCCACCTATGGTTCGATCTTTTACGTTTATTCATCTTTATAATCCTATGTTAAATTATCTAAGTTATCTTCATAATTCAGAAAATTTAATTCTATATCTCTTAAGTTACATACACGATAGTGGCCAATTAGGCAAAGAAACTTTAAACTTGTTTATAATTAACCAGAACAATTCTCAGTCAGTTCTATTGAAATATATAAGAACCAGGATGCTGTCATTTGAATAAGAACTGTCAAGTAACTGCCAACCATAGCAGTACTAACCTACAATCCTTACTTCAAAAAACGACTGAACTTTAGATGAATGTGCGTGAATAGTTGATCTATGGTAGGGCATCGAATCGCATTGTGTTTATCAATGATCTACTATCCTTTCAGAGGTTTATATTTACAAAAATATAAAAATCTAATAGGACCGAAGTGGTGTAATTGGTAAACACCCTGGACTAGAAATCCAGAAATGTGGGTTCGAATCCCACCTATGGTTCGATCTTTTACGTTTATTCATCTTTATAATCCTATGTTAAATTATCTAAGTTATCTTCATAATTCAGAAAATTTAATTCTATATCTCTTAAGTTACATACACGATAGTGGCCAATTAGGCAAAGAAACTTTAAACTTGTTTATAATTAACCAGAACAATTCTCAGTCAGTTCTATTGAAATATATAAGAACCAGGATGCTGTCATTTGAATAAGAACTGTCAAGTAACTGCCAACCATAGCAGTACTAACCTACAATCCTTACTTCAAAAAACGACTGAACTTTAGATGAATGTGCGTGAATAGTTGATCTATGGTAGGGCATCGAATCACATTGTGTTTATCAATGATCTACTATCCTTTCAGAGGTTTATATTTACAAAAATATAAAAATCTAATAGGACCGAAGTGGTGTAATTGGTAAACACCCTGGACTAGAAATCCAGAAATGTGGGTTCGAATCCCACCTATGGTTCGATCTTTTACGTTTATTCATCTTTATAATCCTATGTTAAATTATCTAAGTTATCTTCATAATTCAGAAAATTTAATTCTATATCTCTTAAGTTACATACACGATAGTGGCCAATTAGGCAAAGAAACTTTAAACTTGTTTATAATTAACCAGAACAATTCTCAGTCAGTTCTATTGAAATATATAAGAACCAGGATGCTGTCATTTGAATAAGAACTGTCAAGTAACTGCCAACCATAGCAGTACTAACCTACAATCCTTACTTCAAAAAACGACTGAACTTTAGATGAATGAGCGTGAATAGTTGATCTATGGTAGGGCATCGAATCGCATTGTGTTTATCAATGATCTACTATCCTTTCAGAGGTTTATATTTACAAAAATATAAAAATCTAATAGGACCGAAGTGGTGTAATTGGTAAACACCCTGGACTAGAAATCCAGAAATGTGGGTTCGAATCCCACCTATGGTTCGATCTTTTACGTTTATTCATCTGTACAATCCTATGTTAAATTATCTAAGTTATCTTCATAATTCAGAAAATTTAATTCTATATCTCTTAAGTTACATACACGATAGTGGCCAATTAGGCAAAGAAACTTTAAACTTGTTTATAATTAACCAGAACAATTCTCAGTCAGTTCTATTGAAATATATAAGAACCAGGATGCTGTCATTTGAATAAGAACTGTCAAGTAACTGCCAACCATAGCAGTACTAACCTACAATCCTTACTTCAAAAAACGACTGAACTTTAGATGAATGTGCGTGAATAGTTGATCTATGGTAGGGCATCGAATCGCATTGTGTTTATCAATGATCTACTATCCTTTCAGAGGTTTATATTTACAAAAATATAAAAATCTAATAGGACCGAAGTGGTGTAATTGGTAAACACCCTGGACTAGAAATCCAGAAATGTGGGTTCGAATCCCACCTATGGTTCGATCTTTTACGTTTATTCATCTTTATAATCCTATGTTAAATTATCTAAGTTATCTTCATAATTCAGAAAATTTAATTCTATATCTCTTAAGTTACATACACGATAGTGGCCAATTAGGCAAAGAAACTTTAAACTTGTTTATAATTAACCAGAACAATTCTCAGTCAGTTCTATTGAAATATATAAGAACCAGGATGCTGTCATTTGAATAAGAACTGTCAAGTAACTGCCAACCATAGCAGTACTAACCTACAATCCTTACTTTAAAAAACGACTGAACTTTAGATGAATGTGCGTGAATAGTTGATCTATGGTAGGGCATCGAATCGCATTGTGTTTATCAATGATCTACTATCCTTCCAGAGGTTTATATTTACAAAAATATAAAAATCTAATAGGACCGAAGTGGTGTAATTGGTAAACACCCTGGACTAGAAATCCAGAAATGTGGGTTCGAATCCCACCTATGGTTCGATCTTTTACGTTTATTCATCTTTATAATCCTATGTTAAATTATCTAAGTTATCTTCATAATTCAGAAAATTTAATTCTATATCTCTTAAGTTACATACACGATAGTGGCCAATTAGGCAAAGAAACTTTAAACTTGTTTATAATTAACCAGAACAATTCTCAGTCAGTTCTATTGAAATATATAAGAACCAGGATGCTGTCATTTGAATAAGAACTGTCAAGTAACTGCCAACCATAGCAGTACTAACCTACAATCCTTACTTCAAAAAACGACTGAACTTTAGATGAATGTGCGTGAATAGTTGATCTATGGTAGGGCATCGAATCGCATTGTGTTTATCAATGATCTGCTATCCTTTCAGAGGTTTATATTTACAAAAATATAAAAATCTAATAGGACCGAAGTGGTGTAATTGGTAAACACCCTGGACTAGAAATCCAGAAATGTGGGTTCGAATCCCACCTATGGTTCGATCTTTTACGTTTATTCATCTTTATAATCCTATGTTAAATTATCTAAGTTATCTTCATAATTCAGAAAATTTAATTCTATATCTCTCAAGTTACATACACGATAGTGGCCAATTAGGCAAAGAAACTTTAAACTTGTTTATAATTAACCAGAACAATTCTCAGTCAGTTCTATTGAAATATATAAGAACCAGGATGCTGTCATTTGAATAAGAACTGTCAAGTAACTGCCAACCATAGCAGTACTAACCTACAATCCTTACTTCAAAAAACGACTGAACTTTGGATGAATGTGCGTGAATAGTTGATCTATGGTAGGGCATCGAATCGCATTGTGTTTATCAATGATCTACTATCCTTTCAGAGGTTTATATTTACAAAAATATAAAAATCTAATAGGACCGAAGTGGTGTAATTGGTAAACACCCTGGACTAGAAATCCAGACATGTGGGTTCGAATCCCACCTATGGTTCGATCTTTTACGTTTATTCATCTTTATAATCCTATGTTAAATTATCTAAGTTATCTTCATAATTCAGAAAATTTAATTCTATATCTCTTAAGTTACATACACGATAGTGGCCAATTAGGCAAAGAAACTTTAAACTTGTTTATAATTAACCAGAACAATTCTCAGTCAGTTCTATTGAAATATATAAGAACCAGGATGCTGTCATTTGAATAAGAACTGTCAAGTAACTGCCAACCATAGCAGTACTAACCTACAATCCTTATTTCAAAAAACGACTGAACTTTAGATGAATGTGCGTGAATAGTTGATCTATGGTAGGGCATCGAATCACATTGTGTTTATCAATGATCTACTATCCTTTCAGAGGTTTATATTTACAAAAATATAAAAATCTAATAGGACCGAAGTGGTGTAATTGGTAAGCACCCTGGACTAGAAATCCAGAAATGTGGGTTCGAATCCCACCTATGGTTCGATCTTTTACGTTTATTCATCTTTATAATCCTATGTTAAATTATCTAAGTTATCTTCATAATTCAGAAAATTTAATTCTATATCTCTTAAGTTACATACACGATAGTGGCCAATTAGGCAAAGAAACTTTAAACTTGTTTATAATTAACCAGAACAATTCTCAGTCAGTTCTATTGAAATATATAAGAACCAGGATGCTGTCATTTGAATAAGAACTGTCAAGTAACTGCCAACCATAGCAGTACTAACCTACAATCCTTACTTCAAAAAACGACTGAACTTTAGATGAATGTGCGTGAATAGTTGATCTATGGTAGGGCATCGAATCACATTGTGTTTATCAATGATCTACTATCCTTTCAGAGGTTTATATTTACAAAAATATAAAAATCTAATAGGACCGAAGTGGTGTAATTGGTAAACACCCTGGACTAGAAATCCAGAAATGTGGGTTCGAATCCCACCTATGGTTCGATCTTTTACGTTTATTCATCTTTATAATCCTATGTTAAATTATCTAAGTTATCTTCATAATTCAGAAAATTTAATTCTATATCTCTTAAGTTACATACACGATAGTGGCCAATTAGGCAAAGAAACTTTAAACTTGTTTATAATTAACCAGAACAATTCTCAGTCAGTTCTATTGAAATATATAAGAACCAGGATGCTGTCATTTGAATAAGAACTGTCAAGTAACTGCCAACCATAGCAGTACTAACCTACAATCCTTACTTCAAAAAACGACTGAACTTTAGATGAATGTGCGTGAATAGTTGATCTATGGTAGGGCATCGAATCACATTGTGTTTATCAATGATCTACTATCCTTTCAGAGGTTTATATTTACAAAAATATAAAAATCTAATAGGACCGAAGTGGTGTAATCTGTAAACACCCTGGACTAGAAATCCAGAAATGTGGGTTCGAATCCCACCTATGGTTCGATCTTTTACGTTTATTCATCTTTATAATCCTATGTTAAATTATCTAAGTTATCTTCATAATTCAGAAAATTTAATTCTATATCTCTTAAGTTACATACACGATAGTGGCCAATTAGGCAAAGAAACTTTAAACTTGTTTATAATTAACCAGAACAATTCTCAGTCAGTTCTATTGAAATATATAAGAACCAGGATGCTGTCATTTGAATAAGAACTGTCAAGTAACTGCCAACCATAGCAGTACTAACCTACAATCCTTACTTCAAAAAACGACTGAACTTTAGATGAATGTGCGTGAATAGTTGATCTATGGTAGGGCATCGAATCGCATTGTGTTTATCAATGATCTACTATCCTTTCAGAGGTTTATATTTACAAAAATATAAAAATCTAATAGGACCGAAGTGGTGTAATTGGTAAACACCCTGGACTAGAAATCCAGAAATGTGGGTTCGAATCCCACCTATGGTTCGATCTTTTACGTTTATTCATCTTTATAATCCTATGTTAAATTATCTAAGTTATCTTCATAATTCAGAAAATTTAATTCTATATCTCTTAAGTTACATACACGATAGTGGCCAATTAGGCAAAGAAACTTTAAACTTGTTTATAATTAACCAGAACAATTCTCAGTCAGTTCTATTGAAATATATAAGAACCAGGATGCTGTCATTTGAATAAGAACTGTCAAGTAACTGCCAACCATAGCAGTACTAACCTACAATCCTTACTTCAAAAAACGACTGAACTTTAGATGAATGTGCGTGAATAGTTGATCTATGGTAGGGCATCGAATCGCATTGTGTTTATCAATGATCTACTATCCTTTCAGAGGTTTATATTTACAAAAATATAAAAATCTAATAGGACCGAAGTGGTGTAATTGGTAAACACCCTGGACTAGAAATCCAGAAATGTGGGTTCGAATCCCACCTATGGTTCGATCTTTTACGTTTATTCATCTTTATAATCCTATGTTAAATTATCTAAGTTATCTTCATAATTCAGAAAATTTAATTCTATATCTCTTAAGTTACATACACGATAGTGGCCAATTAGGCAAAGAAACTTTAAACTTGTTTATAATTAACCAGAACAATTCTCAGTCAGTTCTATTGAAATATATAAGAACCAGGATGCTGTCATTTGAATAAGAACTGTCAAGTAACTGCCAACCATAGCAGTACTAACCTACAATCCTTACTTCAAAAAACGACTGAACTTTAGATGAATGTGCGTGAATAGTTGATCTATGGTAGGGCATCGAATCACATTGTGTTTATCAATGATCTACTATCCTTTCAGAGGTTTATATTTACAAAAATATAAAAATCTAATAGGACCGAAGTGGTGTAATTGGTAAACACCCTGGACTAGAAATCCAGAAATGTGGGTTCGAATCCCACCTATGGTTCGATCTTTTACGTTTATTCATCTTTATAATCCTATGTTAAATTATCTAAGTTATCTTCATAATTCAGAAAATTTAATTCTATATCTCTTAAGTTACATACACGATAGTGGCCAATTAGGCAAAGAAACTTTAAACTTGTTTATAATTAACCAGAACAATTCTCAGTCAGTTCTATTGAAATATATAAGAACCAGGATGCTGTCATTTGAATAAGAACTGTCAAGTAACTGCCAACCATAGCAGTACTAACCTACAATCCTTACTTCAAAAAACGACTGAACTTTAGATGAATGAGCGTGAATAGTTGATCTATGGTAGGGCATCGAATCGCATTGTGTTTATCAATGATCTACTATCCTTTCAGAGGTTTATATTTACAAAAATATAAAAATCTAATAGGACCGAAGTGGTGTAATTGGTAAACACCCTGGACTAGAAATCCAGAAATGTGGGTTCGAATCCCACCTATGGTTCGATCTTTTACGTTTATTCATCTGTACAATCCTATGTTAAATTATCTAAGTTATCTTCATAATTCAGAAAATTTAATTCTATATCTCTTAAGTTACATACACGATAGTGGCCAATTAGGCAAAGAAACTTTAAACTTGTTTATAATTAACCAGAACAATTCTCAGTCAGTTCTATTGAAATATATAAGAACCAGGATGCTGTCATTTGAATAAGAACTGTCAAGTAACTGCCAACCATAGCAGTACTAACCTACAATCCTTACTTCAAAAAACGACTGAACTTTAGATGAATGTGCGTGAATAGTTGATCTATGGTAGGGCATCGAATCGCATTGTGTTTATCAATGATCTACTATCCTTTCAGAGGTTTATATTTACAAAAATATAAAAATCTAATAGGACCGAAGTGGTGTAATTGGTAAACACCCTGGACTAGAAATCCAGAAATGTGGGTTCGAATCCCACCTATGGTTCGATCTTTTACGTTTATTCATCTTTATAATCCTATGTTAAATTATCTAAGTTATCTTCATAATTCAGAAAATTTAATTCTATATCTCTTAAGTTACATACACGATAGTGGCCAATTAGGCAAAGAAACTTTAAACTTGTTTATAATTAACCAGAACAATTCTCAGTCAGTTCTATTGAAATATATAAGAACCAGGATGCTGTCATTTGAATAAGAACTGTCAAGTAACTGCCAACCATAGCAGTACTAACCTACAATCCTTACTTTAAAAAACGACTGAACTTTAGATGAATGTGCGTGAATAGTTGATCTATGGTAGGGCATCGAATCGCATTGTGTTTATCAATGATCTACTATCCTTCCAGAGGTTTATATTTACAAAAATATAAAAATCTAATAGGACCGAAGTGGTGTAATTGGTAAACACCCTGGACTAGAAATCCAGAAATGTGGGTTCGAATCCCACCTATGGTTCGATCTTTTACGTTTATTCATCTTTATAATCCTATGTTAAATTATCTAAGTTATCTTCATAATTCAGAAAATTTAATTCTATATCTCTTAAGTTACATACACGATAGTGGCCAATTAGGCAAAGAAACTTTAAACTTGTTTATAATTAACCAGAACAATTCTCAGTCAGTTCTATTGAAATATATAAGAACCAGGATGCTGTCATTTGAATAAGAACTGTCAAGTAACTGCCAACCATAGCAGTACTAACCTACAATCCTTACTTCAAAAAACGACTGAACTTTAGATGAATGTGCGTGAATAGTTGATCTATGGTAGGGCATCGAATCGCATTGTGTTTATCAATGATCTGCTATCCTTTCAGAGGTTTATATTTACAAAAATATAAAAATCTAATAGGACCGAAGTGGTGTAATTGGTAAACACCCTGGACTAGAAATCCAGAAATGTGGGTTCGAATCCCACCTATGGTTCGATCTTTTACGTTTATTCATCTTTATAATCCTATGTTAAATTATCTAAGTTATCTTCATAATTCAGAAAATTTAATTCTATATCTCTCAAGTTACATACACGATAGTGGCCAATTAGGCAAAGAAACTTTAAACTTGTTTATAATTAACCAGAACAATTCTCAGTCAGTTCTATTGAAATATATAAGAACCAGGATGCTGTCATTTGAATAAGAACTGTCAAGTAACTGCCAACCATAGCAGTACTAACCTACAATCCTTACTTCAAAAAACGACTGAACTTTGGATGAATGTGCGTGAATAGTTGATCTATGGTAGGGCATCGAATCGCATTGTGTTTATCAATGATCTACTATCCTTTCAGAGGTTTATATTTACAAAAATATAAAAATCTAATAGGACCGAAGTGGTGTAATTGGTAAACACCCTGGACTAGAAATCCAGACATGTGGGTTCGAATCCCACCTATGGTTCGATCTTTTACGTTTATTCATCTTTATAATCCTATGTTAAATTATCTAAGTTATCTTCATAATTCAGAAAATTTAATTCTATATCTCTTAAGTTACATACACGATAGTGGCCAATTAGGCAAAGAAACTTTAAACTTGTTTATAATTAACCAGAACAATTCTCAGTCAGTTCTATTGAAATATATAAGAACCAGGATGCTGTCATTTGAATAAGAACTGTCAAGTAACTGCCAACCATAGCAGTACTAACCTACAATCCTTATTTCAAAAAACGACTGAACTTTAGATGAATGTGCGTGAATAGTTGATCTATGGTAGGGCATCGAATCACATTGTGTTTATCAATGATCTACTATCCTTTCAGAGGTTTATATTTACAAAAATATAAAAATCTAATAGGACCGAAGTGGTGTAATTGGTAAGCACCCTGGACTAGAAATCCAGAAATGTGGGTTCGAATCCCACCTATGGTTCGATCTTTTACGTTTATTCATCTTTATAATCCTATGTTAAATTATCTAAGTTATCTTCATAATTCAGAAAATTTAATTCTATATCTCTTAAGTTACATACACGATAGTGGCCAATTAGGCAAAGAAACTTTAAACTTGTTTATAATTAACCAGAACAATTCTCAGTCAGTTCTATTGAAATATATAAGAACCAGGATGCTGTCATTTGAATAAGAACTGTCAAGTAACTGCCAACCATAGCAGTACTAACCTACAATCCTTACTTCAAAAAACGACTGAACTTTAGATGAATGTGCGTGAATAGTTGATCTATGGTAGGGCATCGAATCACATTGTGTTTATCAATGATCTACTATCCTTTCAGAGGTTTATATTTACAAAAATATAAAAATCTAATAGGACCGAAGTGGTGTAATTGGTAAACACCCTGGACTAGAAATCCAGAAATGTGGGTTCGAATCCCACCTATGGTTCGATCTTTTACGTTTATTCATCTTTATAATCCTATGTTAAATTATCTAAGTTATCTTCATAATTCAGAAAATTTAATTCTATATCTCTTAAGTTACATACACGATAGTGGCCAATTAGGCAAAGAAACTTTAAACTTGTTTATAATTAACCAGAACAATTCTCAGTCAGTTCTATTGAAATATATAAGAACCAGGATGCTGTCATTTGAATAAGAACTGTCAAGTAACTGCCAACCATAGCAGTACTAACCTACAATCCTTACTTCAAAAAACGACTGAACTTTAGATGAATGTGCGTGAATAGTTGATCTATGGTAGGGCATCGAATCACATTGTGTTTATCAATGATCTACTATCCTTTCAGAGGTTTATATTTACAAAAATATAAAAATCTAATAGGACCGAAGTGGTGTAATCTGTAAACACCCTGGACTAGAAATCCAGAAATGTGGGTTCGAATCCCACCTATGGTTCGATCTTTTACGTTTATTCATCTTTATAATCCTATGTTAAATTATCTAAGTTATCTTCATAATTCAGAAAATTTAATTCTATATCTCTTAAGTTACATACACGATAGTGGCCAATTAGGCAAAGAAACTTTAAACTTGTTTATAATTAACCAGAACAATTCTCAGTCAGTTCTATTGAAATATATAAGAACCAGGATGCTGTCATTTGAATAAGAACTGTCAAGTAACTGCCAACCATAGCAGTACTAACCTACAATCCTTACTTCAAAAAACGACTGAACTTTAGATGAATGTGCGTGAATAGTTGATCTATGGTAGGGCATCGAATCGCATTGTGTTTATCAATGATCTACTATCCTTTCAGAGGTTTATATTTAGAAAAATATAAAAATCTAATAGGACCGAAGTGGTGTAATTGGTAAACACCCTGGACTAGAAATCCAGAAATGTGGGTTCGAATCCCACCTATGGTTCGATCTTTTACGTTTATTCATCTTTATAATCCTATGTTAAATTATCTAAGTTATCTTCATAATTCAGAAAATTTAATTCTATATCTCTTAAGTTACATACACGATAGTGGCCAATTAGGCAAAGAAACTTTAAACTTGTTTATAATTAACCAGAACAATTCTCAGTCAGTTCTATTGAAATATATAAGAACCAGGATGCTGTCATTTGAATAAGAACTGTCAAGTAACTGCCAACCATAGCAGTACTAACCTACAATCCTTACTTCAAAAAACGACTGAACTTTAGATGAATGTGCGTGAATAGTTGATCTATGGTAGGGCATCGAATCGCATTGTGTTTATCAATGATCTACTATCCTTTCAGAGGTTTATATTTACAAAAATATAAAAATCTAATAGGACCGAAGTGGTGTAATTGGTAAACACCCTGGACTAGAAATCCAGAGATGTGGGTTCGAATCCCACCTATGGTTCGATCTTTTACGTTTATTCATCTTTATAATCCTATGTTAAATTATCTAAGTTATCTTCATAATTCAGAAAATTTAATTCTATATCTCTTAAGTTACATACACGATAGTGGCCAATTAGGCAAAGAAACTTTAAACTTGTTTATAATTAACCAGAACAATTCTCAGTCAGTTCTATTGAAATATATAAGAACCAGGATGCTGTCATTTGAATAAGAACTGTCAAGTAACTGCCAACCATAGCAGTACTAACCTACAATCCTTACTTCAAAAAACGACTGAACTTTAGATGAATGTGCGTGAATAGTTGATCTATGGTAGGGCATCGAATCGCATTGTGTTTATCAATGATCTACTATCCTTTCAGAGGTTTATATTTACAAAAATATAAAAATCTAATAGGACCGAAGTGGTGTAATTGGTAAACACCCTGGACTAGAAATCCAGAAATGTGGGTTCGAATCCCACCTATGGTTCGATCTTTTACGTTTATTCATCTTTATAATCCTATGTTAAATTATCTAAGTTATCTTCATAATTCAGAAAATTTAATTCTATATCTCTTAAGTTACATACACGATAGTGGCCAATTAGGCAAAGAAACTTTAAACTTGTTTATAATTAACCAGAACAATTCTCAGTCAGTTCTATTGAAATATATAAGAACCAGGATGCTGTCATTTGAATAAGAACTGTCAAGTAACTGCCAACCATAGCAGTACTAACCTACAATCCTTACTTCAAAAAACGACTGAACTTTAGATGAATGTGCGTGAATAGTTGATCTATGGTAGGGCATCGAACCGCATTGTGTTTATCAATGATCTACTATCCTTTCAGAGGTTTATATTTACAAAAATATAAAAATCTAATAGGACCGAAGTGGTGTAATTGGTAAACACCCTGGACTAGAAATCCAGAAATGTGGGTTCGAATCCCACCTATGGTTCGATCTTTTACGTTTATTCATCTTTATAATCCTATGTTAAATTATCTAAGTTATCTTCATAATTCAGAAAATTTAATTCTATATCTCTTAAGTTACATACACGATAGTGGCCAATTAGGCAAAGAAACTTTAAACTTGTTTATAATTAAACAGAACAATTCTCAGTCAGTTCTATTGAAATATATAAGAACCAGGATGCTGTCATTTGAATAAGAACTGTCAAGTAACTGCCAACCATAGCAGTACTAACCTACAATCCTTACTTCAAAAAACGACTGAACTTTAGATGAATGTGCGTGAATAGTTGATCTATGGTAGGGCATCGAATCGCATTGTGTTTATCAATGATCTACTATCCTTTCAGAGGTTTATATTTACAAAAATATAAAAATCTAATAGGACCGAAGTGGTGTAATTGGTAAACACCCTGGACTAGAAATCCAGAAATATGGGTTCGAATCACACCTATGGTTCGTTCTTTTACGTTTATTCATCTTTATAATCCTATGTTAAATTATCTAAGTTATCTTCATAATTCAGAAAATTTAATTCTATATCTCTTAAGTTACATACACGATAGTGGCCAATTAGGCAAAGAAACTTTAAACTTGTTTATAATTAACCAGAACAATTCTCAGTCAGTTCTATTGAAATATATAAGAACCAGGATGCTGTCATTTGAATAAGAACTGTCAAGTAACTGCCAACCATAGCAGTACTAACCTACAATCCTTACTTCAAAAAACGACTGAACTTTAGATGAATGTGCGTGAATAGTTGATCTATGGTTGGGCATCGAATCGCATTGTGTTTATCAATGATCTACTATCCTTTCAGAGGTTTATATTTACAAAAATATGAAAATCTAATAGGACCGAAGTGGTGTAATTGGTAAACACCCTGGACTAGAAATCCAGAAATGTGGGTTCGAATCCCACCTATGGTTCGATCTTTTACGTTTATTCATCTTTATAATCCTATGTTAAATTATCTAAGTTATCTTCATAATTCAGAAAATTTAATTCTATATCTCTTAAGTTACATACACGATAGTGGCCAATTAGGCAAAGAAACTTTAAACTTGTTTATAATTAACCAGAACAATTCTCAGTCAGTTCTATTGAAATATATAAGAACCAGGATGCTGTCATTTGAATAAGAACTGTCAAGTAACTGCCAACCATAGCAGTACTAACCTACAATCCTTACTTCAAAAAACGACTGAACTTTAGATGAATGTGCGTGAATAGTTGATCTATGGTAGGGCATCGAATCGCATTGTGTTTATCAATGATCTACTATCCTTTCAGAGGTTTATATTTACAAAAATATAAAAATCTAATAGGACCGAAGCGGTGTAATTGGTAAACACCCTGGACTAGAAATCCAGAAATGTGGGTTCGAATCCCACCTATGGTTCGATCTTTTACGTTTATTCATCTTTATAATCCTATGTTAAATTATCTAAGTTATCTTCATAATTCAGAAAATTCAATTCTATATCTCTTAAGTTACATACACGATAGTGGCCAATTAGGCAAAGAAACTTTAAACTTGTTTATAATTAACCAGAACAATTCTCAGTCAGTTCTATTGAAATATATAAGAACCAGGATGCTGTCATTTGAATAAGAACTGTCAAGTAACTGCCAACCATAGCAGTACTAACCTACAATCCTTACTTCAAAAAACGACTGAACTTTAGATGAATGTGCGTGAATAGTTGATCTATGGTAGGGCATCGAATCGCATTGTGTTTATCAATGATCTACTATCCTTTCAGAGGTTTATATCTACAAAAATATAAAAATCTAATAGGACCGAAGTGGTGTAATTGGTAAACACCCTGGACTAGAAATCCAGAAATGTGGGTTCGAATCCCACCTATGGTTCGATCTTTTACGTTTATTCATCTTTATAATCCTATGTTAAATTATCTAAGTTATCTTCATAATTCAGAAAATTTAATTCTATATCTCTTAAGTTACATACACGATAGTGGCCAATTAGGCAAAGAAACTTTAAACTTGTTTATAATTAACCAGAACAATTCTCAGTCAGTTCTATTGAAATATATAAGAACCAGGATGCTGTCATTTGAATAAGAACTGTCAAGTAACTGCCAACCATAGCAGTACTAACCTCCAATCCTTACTTCAAAAAACGACTGAACTTTAGATGAATGTGCGTGAATAGTTGATCTATGGTAGGGCATCGAATCGCATTGTGTTTATCAATGATCTACTATCCTTTCAGAGGTTTATATTTACAAAAATATAAAAATCTAATAGGACCGAAGTGGTGTAATTGGTAAACACCCTGGACTAGAAATCCAGAAATGTGGGTTCGAATCCCACCTATGGTTCGATCTTTTACGTTTATTCATCTTTATAATCCTATGTTAAATTATCTAAGTTATCTTCATAATTCAGAAAATTTAATTCTATATCTCTTAAGTTACATACACGATAGTGGCCAATTAGGCAAAGAAACTTTAAACTTGTTTATAATTAACCAGAACAATTCTCAGTCAGTTCTATTGAAATATATAAGAACCAGGATGCTGTCATTTGAATAAGAACTGTCAAGTAATTGCCAACCATAGCAGTACTAACCTACAATCCTTACTTCAAAAAACGACTGAACTTTAGATGAATGTGCGTGAATAGTTGATCTATGGTAGGGCATCGAATCGCATTGTGTTTATCAATGATCTACTATCCTTTCAGAGGTTTATATTTACAAAAATATAAAAATCTAATAGGACGGAAGTGGTGTAATTGGTAAACACCCTGGACTAGAAATTCAGAAATGTGGGTTCGAATCCCACCTATGGTTCGATCTTTTACGTTTATTCATCTTTATAATCCTATGTTAAATTATCTAAGTTATCTTCATAATTCAGAAAATTTAATTCTATATCTCTTAAGTTACATACACGATAGTGGCCAATTAGGCGAAGAAACTTTAAACTTGTTTATAATTAACCAGAACAATTCTCAGTCAGTTCTATTGAAATATATAAGAACCAGGATGCTGTCATTTGAATAAGAACTGTCAAGTAACTGCCAACCATAGCAGTACTAACCTACAATCCTTACTTCAAAAAACGACTGAACTTTAGATGAATGTGCGTGAATAGTTGATCTATGGTAGGGCATCGAATCGCATTGTGTTTATCAATGATCTACTATCCTTTCAGAGGTTTATATTTACAAAAATATAAAAATCTAATAGGACCGAAGTGGTGTAATTGGTAAACACCCTGGACTAGAAATCCAGAAATGTGGGTTCGAATCCCACCTATGGTTCGATCTTTTACGTTTATTCATCTTTATAATCCTATGTTAAATTATCTAAGTTATCTTCATAATTCAGAAAATTTAATTCTATATCTCTTAAGTTACATACACGATAGTGGCCAATTAGGCAAAGAAACTTTTAACTTGTTTATAATTAACCAGAACAATTCTCAGTCAGTTCTATTGAAATATATAAGAACCAGGATGCTGTCATTTGAATAAGAACTGTCAAGTAACTGCCAACCATAGCAGTACTAACCTACAATCCTTACTTCAAAAAACGACTGAACTTTAGATGAATGTGCGTGAATAGTTGATCTATGGTAGGGCATCGAATCGCATTGTGTTTATCAATGATCTACTATCCTTTCAGAGGTTTATATTCACAAAAATATAAAAATCTAATAGGACCGAAGTGGTGTAATTGGTAAACACCCTGGACTAGAAATCCAGAAATGTGGGTTCGAATCCCACCTATGGTTCGATCTTTTACGTTTATTCATCTTTATAATCCTATGTTAAATTATCTAAGTTATCTTCATAATTCAGAAAATTTAATTCTATATCTCTTAAGTTACATACACGATAGTGGCCAATTAGGCAAAGAAACTTTAAACTTGTTTATAATTAACCAGAACAATTCTCAGTCAGTTCTATTGAAATATATAAGAACCAGGATGCTGTCATTTGAATAAGAACTGTCGAGTAACTGCCAACCATAGCAGTTCTAACCTACAATCCTTACTTCAAAAAACGACTGAACTTTAGATGAATGTGCGTGAATAGTTGATCTATGGTAGGGCATCGAATCGCATTGTGTTTATCAATGATCTACTATCCTTTCAGAGGTTTATATTTACAAAAATATAAAAATCTAATAGGACCGAAGTGGTGTAATTGGTAAACACCCTGGACTAGAAATCCAGAAATGTGGGTTCGAATCCCACCTATGGTTCGATCTTTTACGTTTATTCATCTTTATAATCCTATGTTAAATTATTCAAGTTATCTTCATAATTCAGAAAATTTAATTCTATATCTCTTAAGTTACATACACGATAGTGGCCAATTAGGCAAAGAAACTTTAAACTTGTTTATAATTAACCAGAACAATTCTCAGTCAGTTCTATTGAAATATATAAGAACCAGGATGCTGTCATTTGAATAAGAACTGTCAAGTAACTGCCAACCATAGCAGTACTTACCTACAATCCTTACTTCAAAAAACGACTGAACTTTAGATGAATGTGCGTGAATAGTTGATCTATGGTAGGGCATCGAATCGCATTGTGTTTATCAATGATCTACTATCCTTTCAGAGGTTTATATTTACAAAAATATAAAAATCTAATAGGACCGAAGTGGTGTAATTGGTAAACACCCTGGACTAGAAATCCAGAAATATGGGTTCGAATCCCACCTATGGTTCGATCTTTTACGTTTATTCATCTTTATAATCCTATGTTAAATTATCTAAGTTATCTTCATAATTCAGAAAATTTAATTCTATATCTCTTAAGTTACATACACGATAGTGGCCAATTAGGCAAAGAAACTTTAAACTTGTTTATAATTAACCAGAACAATTCTCACTCAGTTCTATTGAAATATATAAGAACCAGGATGCTGTCATTTGAATAAGAACTGTCAAGTAACTGCCAACCATAGCAGTACTAACCTACAATCCTTACTTCAAAAAACGACTGAACTTTAGATGAATGTGCGTGAATAGTTGATCTATGGTAGGGCATCGAATCGCATTGTGTTTATCAATGATCTACTATCCTTTCAGAGGTTTATATTTACAAAAATATAAAAATCTAATAGGACCGAAGTGGTGTAATTGGTAAACACCCTGGACTAGAAATCCAGAAATGTGGGTTCGAATCCCACCTATGGTTCGATCTTTTACGTTTATTCATCTTTATAATCCTACGTTAAATTATCTAAGTTATCTTCATAATTCAGAATATTTAATTCTATATCTCTTAAGTTACATACACGATAGTGGCCAATTAGGCAAAGAAACTTTAAACTTGTTTATAATTAACCAGAACAATTCTCAGTCAGTTCTATTGAAATATATAAGAACCAGGATGCTGTCATTTGAATAAGAACTGTCAAGTAACTGCCAACCATAGCAGTACTAACCTACAATCCTTACTTCAAAAAACGACTGAACTTTAGATGAATGTGCGTGAATAGTTGATCTATGGTAGGGCATCGAATCGCATTGTGTTTATCAATGATCTACTATCCTTTCAGAGGTTTATTTTTACAAAAATATAAAAATCTAATACGACCGAAGTGGTGTAATTGGTAAACACCCTGGACTAGAAATCCAGAAATGTGGGTTCGAATCCCACCTATGGTTCGATCTTTTACGTTTATTCATCTTTATAATCCTATGTTAAATTATCTAAGTTATCTTCATAATTCAGAAAATTTAATTCTATATCTCTTAAGTTACATACACGATAGTGGCCAATTAGGCAAAGAAACTTTAAACTTGTTTATAATTAACCAGAACAATTCTCAGTCAGTTCTATTGAAATATATAAGAACCAGGATGCTGTCATTTGAATAAGAACTGTCAAGTAACTGCCAACCATAGCAGTACTAACCTACAATCCTTACTTCAAAAAACGACTGAACTTTAGATGAATGTGCGTGAATAGTTGATCTATGGTAGGGCATCGAATCGCATTGTGTTTATCAATGATCTACTATCCTTTCAGAGGTTTATATTTACAAAAATATAAAAATCTAATAGGACCGAAGTGGTGTAATTGGTAAACACCCTGGACTAGAAATCCAGAAATGTGGGTTCGAATCCCACCTATGGTTCGATCTTTTACGTTTATTCATCTTTATAATCCTATGTTAAATTATCTAAGTTATCTTCATAATTCAGAAAATTTAATTCTATATCTCTTAAGTTACATACACGATAGTGGCCAATTAGGCAAAGAAACTTTAAACTTGTTTATAATTAACCAGAACAATTCTCAGTCAGTTCTATTGAAATATATAAGAACCAGGATGCTGTCATTTGAATAAGAACTGTCAAGTAACTGCCAACCATAGCAGTACTAACCTACAATCCTTACTTCAAAAAACGACTGAACTTTAGATGAATGTGCGTGAATAGTTGATCTATGGTAGGGCATCGAATCGCATTGTGTTTATCAATGATCTACTATCCTTTCAGAGGTTTATATTTACAAAAATATAAAAATCTAATAGGACCGAAGTGGTGTAATTGGTAAACACCCTGGACTAGAAATCCAGAAATGTGGGTCCGAATCCCACCTATGGTTCGATCTTTTACGTTTATTCATCTTTATAATCCTATGTTAAATTATCTAAGTTATCTTCATAATTCAGAAAATTTAATTCTATATCTCTTAAGTTACATACACGATAGTGGCCAATTAGGCAAAGAAACTTTAAACTTGTTTATAATTAACCAGAACAATTCTCAGTCAGTTCTATTGAAATATATAAGAACCAGGATGCTGTCATTTGAATAAGAACTGTCAAGTAACTGCCAACCATAGCAGTACTAACCTACAATCCTTACTTCAAAAAACGACTGAACTTTAGATGAATGTGCGTGAATAGTTGATCTATGGTAGGGCATCGAATCGCATTGTGTTTATCAATGATCTACTATCCTTTCAGAGGTTTATATTTACAAAAATATAAAAATCTAATAGGACCGAAGTGGTGTAATTGGTAAACACCCTGGACTAGAAATCCAGAAATATGGGTTCGAATCCCACCTATGGTTCGATCTTTTACGTTTATTCATCTTTATAATCCTATGTTAAATTATCTAAGTTATTTTCATAATTCAGAAAATTTAATTCTATATCTCTTAAGTTACATACACGATAGTGGCCAATTAGGCGAAGAAACTTTAAACTTGTTTATAATTAACCAGAACAATTCTCAGTCAGTTCTATTGAAATATATAAGAACCAGGATGCTGTCATTTGAATAAGAACTGTCAAGTAACTGCCAACCATAGCAGTACTAACCTACAATCCTTACTTCAAAAAACGACTGAACTTTAGATGAATGTGCGTGAATAGTTGATCTATGGTAGGGCATCGAATCGCATTGTGTTTATCAATGATCTACTATCCTTTCAGAGGTTTATATTTACAAAAATATAAAAATCTAATAGGACCGAAGTGGTGTAATTGGTAAACACCCTGGACTAGAAATCCAGAAATGTGGGTTCGAATCCCACCTATGGTTCGATCTTTTACGTTTATTCATCTTTATAATCCTACGTTAAATTATCTAAGTTATCTTCATAATTCAGAAAATTTAATTCTATATCTCTTAAGTTACATACACGATAGTGGCCAATTAGGCAAAGAAACTTTAAACTTGTTTATAATTAACCAGAACAATTCTCAGTCAGTTCTATTGAAATATATAAGAACCAGGATGCTGTCATTTGAATAAGAACTGTCAAGTAACTGCCAACCATAGCAGTACTAACCTACAATCCTTACTTCAAAAAACGACTGAACTTTAGATGAATGTGCGTGAATAGTTGATCTATGGTAGGGCATCGAATCGCATTGTGTTTATCAATGATCTACTATCCTTTCAGAGGTTTATATTTACAAAAATATAAAAATCTAATAGGACCGAAGTGGTGTAATTGGTAAACACCCTGGACTAGAAATCCAGAAATGTGGGTTCGAATCCCACCTATGGTTCGATCTTTTACGTTTATTCATCTTTATAATCCTATGTTAAATTATCTAAGTTATCTTCATAATTCAGAAAATTTAATTCTATATCTCTTAAGTTACATACACGATAGTGGCCAATTAGGCAAAGAAACTTTAAACTTGTTTATAATTAACCAGAACAATTCTCAGTCAGTTCTATTGAAATATATAAGAACCAGGATGCTGTCATTTGAATAAGAACTGTCAAGTAACTGCCAACCATAGCAGTACTAACCTACAATCCTTACTTCAAAAAACGACTGAACTTTAGATGAATGTGCGTGAATAGTTGATCTATGGTAGGGCATCGAATCGCATTGTGTTTATCAATGATCTACTATCCTTTCAGAGGTTTATATTTACAAAAATATAAAAATCTAATAGGACCGAAGTGGTGTAATTGGTAAACACCCTGGACTAGAAATCCAGAAATGTGGGTTCGAATCCCACCTATGGTTCGATCTTTTACGTTTATTCATCTTTATAATCCTATGTTAAATTATCTAAGTTATCTTCATAATTCAGAAAATTTAATTCTATAACTCTTAAGTTACATACACGATAGTGGCCAATTAGGCAAAGAAACTTTAAACTTGTTTATAATTAACCAGAACAATTCTCAGTCAGTTCTATTGAAATATATATGAACCAGGATGCTGTCATTTGAATAAGAACTGTCAAGTAACTGCCAACCATAGCAGTACTAACCTACAATCCTTACTTCAAAAAACGACTGAACTTTAGATGAATGTGCGTGAATAGTTGATGTATGGTAGGGCATCGAATCGCATTGTGTTTATCAATGATCTACTATCCTTTCAGAGGTTTATATTTACAAAAATATAAAAATCTAATAGGACCGAAGTGGTGTAATTGGTAAACACCCTGGACTAGAAATCCAGAAATATGGGTTCGAATCCCACCTATGGTTCGATCTTTTACGTTTATTCATCTTTATAATCCTATGTTAAATTATCTAAGTTATCTTCATAATTCAGAAAATTTAATTCTATATCTCTTAAGTTACATACACGATAGTGGCCAATTAGGCAAAGAAACTTTAAACTTGTTTATAATTAACCAGAACAATTCTCAGTCAGTTCTATTGAAATATATAAGAACCAGGATGCTGTCATTTGAATAAGAACTGTCAAGTAACTGCCAACCATAGCAGTACTAACCTACAATCCTTACTTCAAAAAACGACTGAACTTTAGATGAATGTGCGTGAATAGTTGATCTATGGTAGGGCATCGAATCGCATTGTGTTTATCAATGATCTACTATCCTTTCAGAGGTTTATATTTACAAAAATATAAAAATCTAATAGGACCGAAGTGGTGTAATTGGTAAACACCCTGCACTAGAAATCCAGAAATGTGGGTTCGAATCTCACCTATGGTTCGATCTTTTACGTTTATTCATCTTTATAATCCTATGTTAAATTATCTAAGTTATCTTCATAATTCAGAAAATTTAATTCTATATCTCTTAAGTTACATACACGATAGTGGCCAATTAGGCAAAGAAACTTTAAACTTGTTTATAATTAACCAGAACAATTCTCAGTCAGTTCTATTGAAATATATAAGAACCAGGATGCTGTCATTTGAATAAGAACTGTCAAGTAACTGCCAACCATAGCAGTACTAACCTACAATCCTTACTTCAAAAAACGACTGAACTTTAGATGAATGTGCGTGAATAGTTGATCTATGGTAGGGCATCGAATCACATTGTGTTTATCAATGATCTACTATCCTTTCAGAGGTTTATATTTACAAAAATATAAAAATCTAATAGGACCGAAGTGGTGTAATTGGTAAACACCCTGGACTAGAAATCCAGAAATGTGGGTTCGAATCCCACCTATGGTTCGATCTTTTATGTTTATTCATCTTTATAATCCTATGTTAAATTATCTAAGTTATCTTCATAATTCAGAAAATTTAATTCTATATCTCTTAAGTTACATACACGATAGTGGCCAATTAGGCAAAGAAACTTTAAACTTGTTTATAATTAACCAGAACAATTCTCAGTCAGTTCTATTGAAATATATAAGAACCAGGATGCTGTCATTTGAATAAGAACTGTCAAGTAACTGCCAACCATAGCAGTACTAACCTACAATCCTTACTTCAAAAAACGACTGAACTTTAGATGAATGTGCGTGAATAGTTGATCTATGGTAGGGCATCGAATCGCATTGTGTTTATCAATGATCTACTATCCTTTCAGAGGTTTATATTTACAAAAATATAAAAATCTAATAGGACCGAAGTGGTGTAATTGGTAAACACCCTGGACTAGAAATCCAGAAATGTGGGTTCGAATCCCACCTATGGTTCGATCTTTTACGTTTATTCATCTTTATAATCCTATGTTAAATTATCTAAGTTATCTTCATAATTCAGAAAATTTAATTCTATATCTCTTAAGTTACATACACGATAGTGGCCAATTAGGCAAAGAAACTTTAAACTTGTTTATAATTAACCAGAACAATTCTCAGTCAGTTCTATTGAAATATATAAGAACCAGGATGCTGTCATTTGAATAAGAACTGTCAAGTAACTGCCAACCATAGCAGTACTAACCTACAATCCTTACTTCAAAAAACGACTGAACTTTAGATGAATGTGCGTGAATAGTTGATCTATGGTAGGGCATCGAATCGCATTGTGTTTATCAATGATCTACTATCCTTTCAGAGGTTTATATTTACAAAAATATAAAAATCTAATAGGACCGAAGTGGTGTAATTGGTAAACACCCTGGACTAGAAATCCAGAAATATGGGTTCGAATCCCACCTATGGTTCGATCTTTTACGTTTATTCATCTTTATAATCCTATGTTAAATTATCTAAGTTAGCAGTACTAACCTACAATCCTTACTTCAAAAAACGACTGAACTTTAGATGAATGTGCGTGAATAGTTGATCTATGGTAGGGCATCGAATCGCATTGTGTTTATCAATGATCTACTATGCTTTCAGAGGTTTATATTTACAAAAATATAAAAATCTAATAGGACCGAAGTGGTGTAATTGGTAAACACCCTGGACTAGAAATCCAGAAATGTGGGTTCGAATCCCACCTATGGTTCGATCTTTTACGTTTATTCATCTTTATAATCCTATGTTAAATTATCTAAGTTATCTTCATAATTCAGAAAATTTAATTCTATATCTCTTAAGTTACATACACGATAGTGGCCAATTAGGCAAAGAAACTTTAAACTTGTTTATAATTAACCAGAACAATTCTCAGTCAGTTCTATTGAAATATATAAGAACCAGGATGCTGTCATTTGAATAAGAACTGTCAAGTAACTGCCAACCATAGCAGTACTAACCTACAATCCTTACTTCAAAAAACGACTGAACTTTAGATGAATGTGCGTGAATAGTTGATCTATGGTAGGGCATCGAATAGCATTGTGTTTATCAATGATCTACTATCCTTTCAGAGGTTTATATTTACAAAAATATAAAAATCTAATAGGACCGAAGTGGTGTAATTGGTAAACACCCTGGACTAGAAATCCAGAAATGTGGGTTCGAATCCCACCTATGGTTCGATCTTTTACGTTTATTCATCTTTATAATCCTATGTTAAATTATCTAAGTTATCTTCATAATTCAGAAAATTTAATTCTATATCTCTTAAGTTACATACACGATAGTGGCCAATTAGGCAAAGAAACTTTAAACTTGTTTATAATTAACCAGAACAATTCTCAGTCAGTTCTATTGAAATATATAAGAACCAGGATGCTGTCATTTGAATAAGAACTGTCAAGTAACTGCCAACCATAGCAGTACTAACCTACAATCCTTACATCAAAAAACGACTGAACTTTAGATGAATGTGCGTGAATAGTTGATCTATGGTAGGGCATCGAATCGCATTGTGTTTATCAATGATCTACTATCCTTTCAGAGGTTTATATTTACAAAAATATAAAAATCTAATAGGACCGAAGTGGTGTAATTGGTAAACACCCTGGACTAGAAATCCAGAAATGTGGGTTCGAATCCCACCTATGGTTCGATCTTTTACGTTTATTCATCTTTATAATCCTATGTTAAATTATCTAAGTTATCTTCATAATTCAGAAAATTTAATTCTATATCTCTTAAGTTACATACACGATAGTGGCCAATTAGGCAAAGAAACTTTAAACTTGTTTATAATTAACCAGAACAATTCTCAGTCAGTTCTATTGAAATATATAAGAACCAGGATGCTGTCATTTGAATAAGAACTGTCAAGTAACTGCCAACCATAGCAGTACTAACCTACAATCCTTACTTCAAAAAACGACTGAACTTTAGATGAATGTGCGTGAATAGTTGATCTATGGTAGGGCATCGAATCGCATTTTGTTTATCAATGATCTACTATCCTTTCAGAGGTTTATATTTACAAAAATATAAGTATCTAATAGGACCGAAGTGGTGTAATTGGTAAACACCCTGGACTAGAAATCCAGAAATGTGGGTTCGAATTCCACCTATGGTTCGATCTTTTACGTTTATTCATCTTTATAATCCTATGTTAAATTATCTAAGTTATCTTCATAATTCAGAAAATTTAATTCTATATCTCTTAAGTTACATACACGATAGTGGCCAATTAGGCAAAGAAACTTTAAACTTGTTTATAATTAACCAGAACAATTCTCAGTCAGTTCTATTGAAATATATAAGAACCAGGATGCTGTCATTTGAATAAGAACTGTCAAGTAACTGCCAACCATAGCAGTACTAACCTACAATCCTTACTTCAAAAAACGACTGAACTTTAGATGAATGTGCGTGAATAGTTGATCTATGGTAGGGCATCGAATCGCATTGTGTTTATCAATGATCTACTATCCTTACAGAGGTTTATATTTACAAAAATATAAAAATCTAATAGGACCGAAGTGGTGTAATTGGTAAACACCCTGGACTAGAAATCCAGAAATGTGGGTTCGAATCCCACCTATGGTTCGATCTTTTACGTTTATTCATCTTTATAATCCTATGTTAAATTATCTAAGTTATCTTCATAATTCAGAAAATTTAATTCTATATCTCTTAAGTTACATACACGATAGTGGCCAATTAGGCAAAGAAACTTTAAACTTGTTTATAATTAACCAGAACAATTCTCAGTCAGTTCTATTGAAATATATAAGAACCAGGATGCTGTCATTTGAATAAGAACTGTCAAGTAACTGCCAACCATAGCAGTACTAACCTACAATCCTTACTTCAAAAAACGACTGAACTTTAGATGAATGTGCGTGAATAGTTGATCTATGGTAGGGCATCGAATCGCATTGTGTTTATCAATGATCTACTATCCTTTCAGAGGTTTATATTTACAAAAATATAAAAATCTAATAGGACCGAAGTGGTGTAATTGGTAAACACCCTGGACTAGAAATCCAGAAATGTGGGTTCGAATCCCACCTATGGTTCGATCTTTTACGTTTATTCATCTTTATAATCCTATGTTAAATTATCTAAGTTATCTTCATAATTCAGAAAATTTAATTCTATATCTCTTAAGTTACATACACGATAGTGGCCAATTAGGCAAAGAAACTTTAAACTTGTTTATAATTAACCAGAACAATTCTCAGTCAGTTCTATTGAAATATATAAGAACCAGGATGCTGTCATTTGAATAAGAACTGTCAAGTAACTGCCAACCATAGCAGTACTAACCTACAATCCTTACTTCAAAAAACGACTGAACTTTAGATGAATGTGCGTGAATAGTTGATCTATGGTAGGGCATCGAATCACATTGTGTTTATCAATGATCTACTATCCTTTCAGAGGTTTATATTTACAAAAATATAAAAATCTAATAGGACCGAAGTGGTGTAATTGGTAAACACCCTGGACTAGAAATCCAGAAATGTGGGTTCGAATCCCACCTATGGTTCGATCTTTTACGTTTATTCATCTTTATAATCCTATGTTAAATTATCTAAGTTATCTTCATAATTCAGAAAATTTAATTCTATATCTCTTAAGTTACATACACGATAGTGGCCAATTAGGCAAAGAAACTTTAAACTTGTTTATAATTAACCAGAACAATTCTCAGTCAGTTCTATTGAAATATATAAGAACCAGGATGCTGTCATTTGAATAAGAACTGTCAAGTAACTGCCAACCATAGCAGTACTAACCTACAATCCTTACTTCAAAAAACGACTGAACTTCAGATGAATGTGCGTGAATAGTTGATCTATGGTAGGGCATCGAATCGCATTGTGTTTATCAATGATCTACTATCCTTTCAGAGGTTTATATTTACAAAAATATAAAAATCTAATAGGACCGAAGTGGTGTAATTGGTAAACACCCTGGACTAGAAATCCAGAAATGTGGGTTCGAATCCCACCTATGGTTCGATCTTTTACGTTTATTCATCTTTATAATCCTATGTTAAATTATCTAAGTTATCTTCATAATTCAGAAAATTTAATTCTATATCTCTTAAGTTACATACACGATAGTGGCCAATTAGGCAAAGAAACTTTAAACTTGTTTATAATTAACCAGAACAATTCTCAGTCAGTTCTATTGAAATATATAAGAACCAGGATGCTGTCATTTGAATAAGAACTGTCAAGTAACTGCCAACCATAGCAGTACTAACCTACAATCCTTACATCAAAAAACGACTGAACTTTAGATGAATGTGCGTGAATAGTTGATCTATGGTAGGGCATCGAATCGCATTGTGTTTATCAATGATCTACTATCCTTTCAGAGGTTTATATTTACAAAAATATAAAAATCTAATAGGACCGAAGTGGTGTAATTGGTAAACACCCTGGACTAGAAATCCAGAAATGTGGGTTCGAATCCCACCTATGGTTCGATCTTTTACGTTTATTCATCTTTATAATCCTATGTTAAATTATCTAAGTTATCTTCATAATTCAGAAAATTTAATTCTATATCTCTTAAGTTACATACACGATAGTGGCCAATTAGGCAAAGAAACTTTAAACTTGTTTATAATTAACCAGAACAATTCTCAGTCAGTTCTATTGAAATATATAAGAACCAGGATGCTGTCATTTGAATAAGAACTGTCAAGTAACTGCCAACCATAGCAGTACTAACCTACAATCCTTACTTCAAAAAACGACTGAACTTTAGATGAATGTGCGTGAATAGTTGATCTATGGTAGGGCATCGAATCGCATTGTGTTTATCAATGATCTACTATCCTTTCAGAGGTTTATATTTACAAAAATATAAAAATCTAATAGGACCGAAGTGGTGTAATTGGTAAACACCCTGGACTAGAAATCCAGAAATGTGGGTTCGAATCCCACCTATGGTTCGATCTTTTACGTTTATTCATCTTTATAATCCTATGTTAAATTATCTAAGTTATCTTCATAATTCAGAAAATTTAATTCTATATCTCTTAAGTTACATACACGATAGTGGCCAATTAGGCAAAGAAACTTTAAACTTGTTTATAATTAACCAGAACAATTCTCAGTCAGTTCTATTGAAATATATAAGAACCAGGATGCTGTCATTTGAATAAGAACTGTCAAGTAACTGCCAACCATAGCAGTACTAACCTACAATCCTTACTTCAAAAAACGACTGAACTTTAGATGAATGTGCGTGAATAGTTGATCTATGGTAGGGCATCGAATCGCATTGTGTTTATCAATGATCTACTATCCTTTCAGAGGTTTATATTTACAAAAATATAAAAATCTAATAGGACCGAAGTGGTGTAATTGGTAAACACCCTGGACTAGAAATCCAGAAATATGGGTTCGAATCCCACCTATGGTTCGATCTTTTACGTTTATTCATCTTTATAATCCTATGTTAAATTATCTAAGTTAGCAGTACTAACCTACAATCCTTACTTCAAAAAACGACTGAACTTTAGATGAATGTGCGTGAATAGTTGATCTATGGTAGGGCATCGAATCGCATTGTGTTTATCAATGATCTACTATCCTTTCAGAGGTTTATATTTACAAAAATATAAAAATCTAATAGGACCGAAGTGGTGTAATTGGTAAACACCCTGGACTAGAAATCCAGAAATGTGGGTTCGAATCCCACCTATGGTTCGATCTTTTACGTTTATTCATCTTTATAATCCTATGTTAAATTATCTAAGTTATCTTCATAATTCAGAAAATTTAATTCTATATCTCTTAAGTTACATACACGATAGTGGCCAATTAGGCAAAGAAACTTTAAACTTGTTTATAATTAACCAGAACAATTCTCAGTCAGTTCTATTGAAATATATAAGAACCAGGATGCTGTCATTTGAATAAGAACTGTCAAGTAACTGCCAACCATAGCAGTACTAACCTACAATCCTTACTTCAAAAAACGACTGAACTTTAGATGAATGTGCGTGAATAGTTGATCTATGGTAGGGCATCGAATCGCATTGTGTTTATCAATGATCTACTATCCTTTCAGAGGTTTATATCTACAAAAATATAAAAATCTAATAGGACCGAAGTGGTGTAATTGGTAAACACCCTGGACTAGAAATCCAGAAATGTGGGTTCGAATCCCACCTATGGTTCGATCTTTTACGTTTATTCATCTTTATAATCCTATGTTAAATTATCTAAGTTATCTTCATAATTCAGAAAATTTAATTCTATATCTCTTAAGTTACATACACGATAGTGGCCAATTAGGCAAAGAAACTTTAAACTTGTTTATAATTAACCAGAACAATTCTCAGTCAGTTCTATTGAAATATATAAGAACCAGGATGCTGTCATTTGAATAAGAACTGTCAAGTAACTGCCAACCATAGCAGTACTAACCTACAATCCTTACATCAAAAAACGACTGAACTTTAGATGAATGTGCGTGAATAGTTGATCTATGGTAGGGCATCGAATCGCATTGTGTTTATCAATGATCTACTATCCTTTCAGAGGTTTATATTTACAAAAATATAAAAATCTAATAGGACCGAAGTGGTGTAATTGGTAAACACCCTGGACTAGAAATCCAGAAATGTGGGTTCGAATCCCACCTATGGTTCGATCTTTTACGTTTATTCATCTTTATAATCCTATGTTAAATTATCTAAGTTATCTTCATAATTCAGAAAATTTAATTCTATATCTCTTAAGTTACATACACGATAGTGGCCAATTAGGCAAAGAAACTTTAAACTTGTTTATAATTAACCAGAACAATTCTCAGTCAGTTCTATTGAAATATATAAGAACCAGGATGCTGTCATTTGAATAAGAACTGTCAAGTAACTGCCAACCATAGCAGTACTAACCTACAATCCTTACTTCAAAAAACGACTGAACTTTAGATGAATGTGCGTGAATAGTTGATCTATGGTAGGGCATCGAATCGCATTGTGTTTATCAATGATCTACTATCCTTTCAGAGGTTTATATTTACAAAAATATAAAAATCTAATAGGACCGAAGTGGTGTAATTGGTAAACACCCTGGACTAGAAATCCAGAAATGTGGGTTCGAATCCCACCTATGGTTCGATCTTTTACGTTTATTCATCTTTATAATCCTATGTTAAATTATCTAAGTTATCTTCATAATTCAGAAAATTCAATTCTATATCTCTTAAGTTACATACACGATAGTGGCCAATTAGGCAAAGAAACTTTAAACTTGTTTATAATTAACCAGAACAATTCTCAGTCAGTTCTATTGAAATATATAAGAACCAGGATGCTGTCATTTGAATAAGAACTGTCAAGTAACTGCCAACCATAGCAGTACTAACCTACAATCCTTACTTCAAAAAACGACTGAACTTTAGATGAATGTGCGTGAATAGTTGATCTATGGTAGGGCATCGAATCGCATTGTGTTTATCAATGATCTACTATCCTTTCAGAGGTTTATATTTACAAAAATATAAAAATCTAATAGGACCGAAGTGGTGTAATTGGTAAACACCCTGGACTAGAAATCCAGAAATGTGGGTTCGAATCCCACCTATGGTTCGATCTTTTACGTTCATTCATCTTTATAATCCTATGTTAAATTATCTAAGTTATCTTCATAATTCAGAAAATTTAATTCTATATCTCTTAAGTTACATACACGATAGTGGCCAATTAGGCAAAGAAACTTTAAACTTGTTTATAATTAACCAGAACAATTCTCAGTCAGTTCTATTGAAATATATAAGAACCAGGATGCTGTCATTTGAATAAGAACTGTCAAGTAACTGCCAACCATAGCAGTACTAACCTACAATCCTTACTTCAAAAAACGACTGAACTTTAGATGAATGTGCGTGAATAGTTGATCTATGGTAGGGCATCGAATCGCATTGTGTTTATCAATGATCTACTATCCTTTCAGAGGT
Source organism: Endomychus coccineus (assembly GCA_958510875.1). Taxonomy (NCBI): domain Eukaryota; kingdom Metazoa; phylum Arthropoda; class Insecta; order Coleoptera; family Endomychidae; genus Endomychus; species Endomychus coccineus. The sequence continues at coordinate 142,281,085 of OY294067.1, read as the reverse complement.
TTATATTTACAAAAATATAAAAATCTAATAGGACCGAAGTGGTGTAATTGGTAAACACCCTGGACTAGAAATCCAGAAATGTGGGTTCGAATCCCACCTATGGTTCGATCTTTTACGTTTATTCATCTTTATAATCCTATGTTAAATTATCTAAGTTATCTTCATAATTCAGAAAATTTAATTCTATATCTCTTAAGTTACATACACGATAGTGGCCAATTAGGCAAAGAAACTTTAAACTTGTTTATAATTAACCAGAACAATTCTCAGTCAGTTCTATTGAAATATATAAGAACCAGGATGCTGTCATTTGAATAAGAACTGTCAAGTAACTGCCAACCATAGCAGTACTAACCTACAATCCTTACTTCAAAAAACGACTGAACTTTAGATGAATGTGCGTGAATAGTTGATCTATGGTAGGGCATCGAATCGCATTGTGTTTATCAATGATCTACTATCCTTTCAGAGGTTTATATTTACAAAAATATAAAAATCTAATAGGACCGAAGTGGTGTAATTGGTAAACACCCTGGACTAGAAATCCAGAAATGTGGGTTCGAATCCCACCTATGGTTCGATCTTTTACGTTTATTCATCTTTATAATCCTATGTTAAATTATCTAAGTTATCTTCATAATTCAGAAAATTTAATTCTATATCTCTTAAGTTACATACACGATAGTGGCCAATTAGGCAAAGAAACTTTAAACTTGTTTATAATTAACCAGAACAATTCTCAGTCAGTTCTATTGAAATATATAAGAACCAGGATGCTGTCATTTGAATAAGAACTGTCAAGTAACTGCCAACCATAGCAGTACTAACCTACAATCCTTACTTCAAAAAACGACTGAACTTTAGATGAATGTGCGTGAATAGTTGATCTATGGTAGGGCATCGAATCGCATTGTGTTTATCAATGATCTACTATCCTTTCAGAGGTTTATATTTACAAAAATATAAAAATCTAATAGGACCGAAGTGGTGTAATTGGTAAACACCCTGGACTAGAAATCCAGAAATGTGGGTTCGAATCCCACCTATGGTTCGATCTTTTACGTTTATTCATCTTTATAATCCTATGTTAAATTATCTAAGTTATCTTCATAATTCAGAAAATTTAATTCTATATCTCTTAAGTTACATACACGATAGTGGCCAATTAGGCAAAGAAACTTTAAACTTGTTTATAATTAACCAGAACAATTCTCAGTCAGTTCTATTGAAATATATAAGAACCAGGATGCTGTCATTTGAATAAGAACTGTCAAGTAACTGCCAACCATAGCAGTACTAACCTACAATCCTTACTTCAAAAAACGACTGAACTTTAGATGAATGTGCGTGAATAGTTGATCTATGGTAGGGCATCGAATCACATTGTGTTTATCAATGATCTACTATCCTTTCAGAGGTTTATATTTACAAAAATATAAAAATCTAATAGGACCGAAGTGGTGTAATTGGTAAACACCCTGGACTAGAAATCCAGAAATGTGGGTTCGAATCCCACCTATGGTTCGATCTTTTACGTTTATTCATCTTTATAATCCTATGTTAAATTATCTAAGTTATCTTCATAATTCAGAAAATTTAATTCTATATCTCTTAAGTTACATACACGATAGTGGCCAATTAGGCAAAGAAACTTTAAACTTGTTTATAATTAACCAGAACAATTCTCAGTCAGTTCTATTGAAATATATAAGAACCAGGATGCTGTCATTTGAATAAGAACTGTCAAGTAACTGCCAACCATAGCAGTACTAACCTACAATCCTTACTTCAAAAAACGACTGAACTTTAGATGAATGTGCGTGAATAGTTGATCTATGGTAGGGCATCGAATCGCATTGTGTTTATCAATGATCTACTATCCTTTCAGAGGTTTATATTTACAAAAATATAAAAATCTAATAGGACCGAAGTGGTGTAATTGGTAAACACCCTGGACTAGAAATCCAGAAATGTGGGTTCGAATCCCACCTATGGTTCGATCTTTTACGTTTATTCATCTTTATAATCCTATGTTAAATTATCTAAGTTATCTTCATAATTCAGAAAATTTAATTCTATATCTCTTAAGTTACATACACGATAGTGGCCAATTAGGCAAAGAAACTTTAAACTTGTTTATAATTAACCAGAACAATTCTCAGTCAGTTCTATTGACATATATAAGAACCAGGATGCTGTCATTTGAATAAGAACTGTCAAGTAACTGCCAACCATAGCAGTACTAACCTACAATCCTTACTTCAAAAAACGACTGAACTTTAGATGAATGTGTGTGAATAGTTGATCTATGGTAGGGCATCGAATCGCATTGTGTTTATCAATGATCTACTATCCTTTCAGAGGTTTATATTTACAAAAATATAAAAATCTAATAGGACCGAAGTGGTGCAATTGGTAAACACCCTGGACTAGAAATCCAGAAATATGGGTTCGAATCCCACCTATGGTTCGATCTTTTACGTTTATTCATCTTTATAATCCTATGTTAAATTATCTAAGTTATCTTCATAATTCAGAAAATTTAATTCTATATCTCTTAAGTTACATACACGATAGTGGCCAATTAGGCAAAGAAACTTTAAACTTGTTTATAATTAACCAGAACAATTCTCAGTCAGTTCTATTGACATATATAAGAACCAGGATGCTGTCATTTGAATAAGAACTGTCAAGTAACTGCCAACCATAGCAGTACTAACCTACAATCCTTACTTCAAAAAACGACTGAACTTTAGATGAATGTGTGTGAATAGTTGATCTATGGTAGGGCATCGAATCGCATTGTGTTTATCAATGATCTACTATCCTTTCAGAGGTTTATATTTACAAAAATATAAAAATCTAATAGGACCGAAGTGGTGTAATTGGTAAACACCCTGGACTAGAAATCCAGAAATGTGGGTTCGAATCCCACCTATGGTTCGATCTTTTACGTTTATTCATCTTTATAATCCTATGTTAAATTATCTAAGTTATCTTCATAATTCAGAAAATTTAATTCTATATCTCTTAAGTTACATACACGATAGTGGCCAATTAGGCAAAGAAACTTTAAACTTGTTTATAATTAACCAGAACAATTCTCAGTCAGTTCTATTGAAATATATAAGAACCAGGATGATGTCATTTGAATAAGAACTGTCAAGTAACTGCCAACCATAGCAGTACTAACCTACAATCCTTACTTCAAAAAACGACTGAACTTTAGATGAATGTGCGTGAATAGTTGATCTATGGTAGGGCATCGAATCGCATTGTGTTTATCAATGATCTACTATCCTTTCAGAGGTTTATATTTACAAAAATATAAAAATCTAATAGGACCGAAGTGGTGTAATTGGTAAACACCCTGGACTAGAAATCCAGAAATGTGGGTTCGAATTCCACCTATGGTTCGATCTTTTACGTTTATTCATCTTTATAATCCTATGTTAAATTATCTAAGTTATCTTCATAATTCAGAAAATTTAATTCTATATCTCTTAAGTTACATACACGATAGTGGCCAATTAGGCAAAGAAACTTTAAACTTGTTTATAATTAACCAGAACAATTCTCAGTCAGTTCTATTGAAATATATAAGAACCAGGATGCTGTCATTTGAATAAGAACTGTCAAGTAACTGCCAACCATAGCAGTACTAACCTACAATCCTTACTTCAAAAAACGACTGAACTTTAGATGAATGTACGTGGATAGTTGATCTATGGTAGGGCATCGAATCGCATTGTGTTTATCAATGATCTACTATCCTTTCAGAGGTTTATATTTACAAAAATATAAAAATCTAATAGGACCGAAGTGGTGTAATTGGTAAACACCCTGGACTAGAAATCCAGAAATGTGGGTTCGAATCCCACCTATGGTTCGATCTTTTACGTTTATTCATCTTTATAATCCTATGTTAAATTATCTAAGTTATCTTCATAATTCAGAAAATTTAATTCTATATCTCCTAAGTTACATACACGAAAGTGGCCAATTAGGCAAAGAAACTTTAAACTTGTTTATAATTAACCAGAACAATTCTCAGTCAGTTCTATTGAAATATATAAGAACCAGGATGCTGTCATTTGAATAAGAACTGTCAAGTAACTGCCAACCATAGCAGTACTAACCTACAATCCTTACTTCAAAAAACGACTGAACTTTAGATGAATGTGCGTGAATAGTTGATCTATGGTAGGGCATCGAATCGCATTGTGTTTATCAATGATCTACTATCCTTTCAGAGGTTTATATTTACAAAAATATAAAAATCTAATAGGACCGAAGTGGTGTAATTGGTAAACACCCTGGACTAGAAATCCAGAAATGTGGGTTCGAATCCCACCTATGGTTCGATCTTTTACGTTTATTCATCTTTATAATCCTATGTTAAATTATCTTAGTTATCTTCATAATTCAGAAAATTTAATTCTATATCTCTTAAGTTACATACACGATAGTGGCCAATTAGGCAAAGAAACTTTAAACTTGTTTATAATTAACCAGAACAATTCTCAGTCAGTTCTATTGAAATATATAAGAACCAGGATGCTGTCATTTGAATAAGAACTGTCAAGTAACTGCCAACTATAGCAGTACTAACCTACAATCCTTACTTCAAAAAACGACTGAACTTTAGATGAATGTGCGTGAATAGTTGATCTATGGTAGGGCATCGAATCGCATTGTGTTTATCAATGATCTACTATCCTTTCAGAGGTTTATATTTACAAAAATATAAAAATCTAATAGGACCGAAGTGGTGTAATTGGTAAACACCCTGGACTAGAAATCCAGAAATGTGGGTTCGAATCCCACCTATGGTTCGATCTTTTACGTTTATTCATCTTTATAATCCTATGTTAAATTATCTAAGTTATCTTCATAATTCAGAAAATTTAATTCTATATCTCTTAAGTTACATACACGATAGTGGCCAATTAGGCAAAGAAACTTTAAACTTGTTTATAATTAACCAGAACAATTCTCAGTCAGTTCTATTGAAATATATAAGAACCAGGATGCTGTCATTTGAATAAGAACTGTCAAGTAACTGCCAACCATAGCAGTACTAACCTACATTCCTTACTTCAAAAAACGACTGAACTTTAGATGAATGTGCGTGAATAGTTGATCAATGGTAGGGCATCGAATCGCATTGTGTTTATCAATGATCTACTATCCTTTCAGAGGTTTATATTCACAAAAATATAAAAATCTAATAGGACCGAAGTGGTGTAATTGGTAAACACCCTGGACTAGAAATCCAGAAATGTGGGTTCGAATCCCACCTATGGTTCGATCTTTTACGTTTATTCATCTTTATAATCCTATGTTAAATTATCTAAGTTATCTTCATAATTCAGAAAATTTAATTCTATATCTCTTAAGTTACATACACGATAGTGGCCAATTAGGCAAAGAAACTTTAAACTTGTTTATAATTAACCAGAACAATTCTCAGTCAGTTCTATTGAAATATATAAGAACCAGGATGCTGTCATTTGAATAAGAACTGTCAAGTAACTGCCAACCATAGCAGTACTAACCTACAATCCTTACTTCAAAAAACGACTGAACTTTAGATGAATGTGCGTGAATAGTTGATCTATGGTAGGGCATCGAATCGCATTGTGTTTATCAATGATCTACTATCCTTTCAGAGGTTTATATTTACAAAAATATAAAAATCTAATAGGACCGAAGTGGTGTAATTGGTAAACACCCTGGACTAGAAATCCAGAAATATGGGTTCGAATCCCACCTATGGTTCGATCTTTTACGTTTATTCATCTTTATAATCCTATGTTAAATTATCTAAGTTATCTTCATAATTCAGAAAATTTAATTCTATATCTCTTAAGTTACATACACGATAGTGGCCAATTAGGCAAAGAAACTTTAAACTTGTTTATAATTAACCAGAACAATTCTCAGTCAGTTCTATTGAAATATATAAGAACCAGGATGCTGTCATTTGAATAAGAACTGTCAAGTAACTGCCAACCATAGCAGTACTAACCTACAATCCTTACTTCAAAAAACGACTGAACTTTAGATGAATGTGCGTGAATAGTTGATCTATGGTAGGGCATCGAATCGCATTGTGTTTATCAATGATCTACTATCCTTTCAGAGGTTTATATTTACAAAAATATAAAAATCTAATAGGACCGAAGTGGTGTAATTGGTAAACACCCTGGACTAGAAATCCAGAAATGTGGGTTCGAATCCCACCTATGGTTCGATCTTTTACGTTTATTCATCTTTATAATCCTATGTTAAATTATCTAAGTTATCTTCATAATTCAGAAAATTTAATTCTATATCTCTTAAGTTACATACACGATAGTGGCCAATTAGGCAAAGAAACTTTAAACTTGTTTATAATTAACCAGAACAATTCTCAGTCAGTTCTATTGAAATATATAAGAACCAGGATGCTGTCATTTGAATAAGAACTGTCGAATAACTGCCAACCATAGCAGTACTAACCTACAATCCTTACTTCAAAAAACGACTGAACTTTAGATGAATGTGCGTGAATAGTTGATCTATGGTAGGGCATCGAATCGCATTGTGTTTATCAATGATCTACTATCCTTTCAGAGGTTTATATTTACAAAAATATAAAAATCTAATAGGACCGAAGTGGTGTAATTGGTAAACACCCTGGACTAGAAATCCAGAAATGTGGGTTCGAATCCCACTTATGGTTCGATCTTTTACGTTTATTCATCTTTATAATCCTATGTTAAATTATCTAAGTTATCTTCATAATTCAGAAAATTTAATTCTATATCTCTTAAGTTACATACACGATAGTGGCCAATTAGGCAAAGAAACTTTAAACTTGTTTATAATTAACCAGAACAATTCTCAGTCAGTTCTATTGAAATATATAAGAACCAGGATGCTGTCATTTGAATAAGAACTGTCAAGTAACTGCCAACCATAGCAGTACTAACCTACAATCCTTACTTCAAAAAACGACTGAACTTTAGATGAATGTGCGTGAATAGTTGATCTATGGTAGGGCATCGAATCACATTGTGTTTATCAATGATCTACTATCCTTTCAGAGGTTTATATTTACAAAAATATAAAAATCTAATAGGACCGAAGTGGTGTAATTGGTAAACACCCTGGACTAGAAATCCAGAAATGTGGGTTCGAATCCCACCTATGGTTCGATCTTTTACGTTTATTCATCTTTATAATCCTATGTTAAATTATCTAAGTTATCTTCATAATTCAGATAATTTAATTCTATATCTCTTAAGTTACATACACGATAGTGGCCAATTAGGCAAAGAAACTTTAAACTTGTTTATAATTAACCAGAACAATTCTCAGTCAGTTCTATTGAAATATATAAGAACCAGGATGCTGTCATTTGAATAAGAACTGTCAAGTAACTGCCAACCATAGCAGTACTAACCTACAATCCTTACTTCAGAAAACGACTGAACTTTAGATGAATGTGCGTGAATAGTTGATCTATGGTAGGGCATCGAATCGCATTGTGTTTATCAATGATCTACTATCCTTTCAGAGGTTTATATTTACAAAAATATAAAAATCTAATAGGACCGAAGTGGTGTAATTGGTAAACACCCTGGACTAGAAATCCAGAAATGTGGGTTCGAATCCCACCTATGGTTCGATCTTTTACGTTTATTCATCTTTATAATCCTATGTTAAATTATCTAAGTTATCTTCATAATTCAGAAAATTTAATTCTATATCTCTTAAGTTACATACACGATAGTGGCCAATTAGGCAAAGAAACTTTAAACTTGTTTATAATTAACCAGAACAATTCTCAGTCAGTTCTATTGAAATATATAAGAACCAGGATGCTGTCATTTGAATAAGAACTGTCAAGTAACTGCCAACCATAGCAGTACTAACCTACAATCCTTACTTCAAAAAACGACTGAACTTTAGATGAATGTGCGTGAATAGTTGATCTATGGTAGGGCATCGAATCGCATTGTGTTTATCAATGATCTACTATCCTTTCAGAGGTTTATATTTACAAAAATATAAAAATCTAATAGGACCGAAGTGGTGTAATTGGTAAACACCCTGGACTAGAAATCCAGAAATATGGGTTCGAATCCCACCTATGGTTCGATCTTTTACGTTTATTCATCTTTATAATCCTATGTTAAATTATCTAAGTTATCTTCATAATTCAGAAAATTTAATTCTATATCTCTTAAGTTACATACACGATAGTGGCCAATTAGGCAAAGAAACTTTAAACTTGTTTATAATCAACCAGAACAATTCTCAGTCAGTTCTATTGAAATATATAAGAACCAGGATGCTGTCATTTGAATAAGAACTGTCAAGTAACTGCCAACCATAGCAGTACTAACCTACAATCCTTACTTCAAAAAACGACTGAACTTTAGATGAATGTGCGTGAATAGTTGATCTATGGTAGGGCATCGAATCGCATTGTGTTTATCAATGATCTACTATCCTTTCAGAGGTTTATATTTACAAAAATATAAAAATCTAATAGGACCGAAGTGGTGTAATTGGTAAACACCCTGGACTAGAAATCCAGAAATGTGGGTTCGAATCCCACCTATGGTTCGATCTTTTACGTTTATTCATCTTTATAATCCTATGTTAAATTATCTAAGTTATCTTCATAATTCAGAAAATTTAATTCTATATCTCTTAAGTTACATACACGATAGTGGCCAATTAGGCAAAGAAACTTTAAACTTGTTTATAATTAACCAGAACAATTCTCAGTCAGTTCTATTGAAATATATAAGAACCAGGATGCTGTCATTTGAATAAGAACTGTCAAGTAACTGCCAACCATAGCAGTACTAACCTACAATCCTTACTTCAAAAAACGACTGAACTTTAGATGAATGTGCGTGAATAGTTGATCTATGGTAGGGCATCGAATCACATTGTGTTTATCAATGATCTACTATCCTTTCAGAGGTTTATATTTACAAAAATATAAAAATCTAATAGGACCGAAGTGGTGTAATTGGTAAACACCCTGGACTAGAAATCCAGAAATGTGGGTTCGAATCCCACCTATGGTTCGATCTTTTACGTTTATTCATCTTTATAATCCTATGTTAAATTATCTAAGTTATCTTCATAATTCAGAAAATTTAATTCTATATCTCTTAAGTTACATACACGATAGTGGCCAATTAGGCAAAGAAACTTTAAACTTGTTTATAATTAACCAGAACAATTCTCAGTCAGTTCTATTGAAATATATAAGAACCAGGATGCTGTCATTTGAATAAGAACTGTCAAGTAACTGCCAACCATAGCAGTACTAACCTACAATCCTTACTTCAAAAAACGACTGAACTTTAGATGAATGTGCGTGAATAGTTGATCTATGGTAGGGCATCGAATCGCATTGTGTTTATCAATGATCTACTATCCTTTCAGAGGTTTATATTTACAAAAATATAAAAATCTAATAGGACCGAAGTGGTGTAATTGGTAAACACCCTGGACTAGAAATCCAGAAATGTGGGTTCGAATCCCACCTATGGTTCGATCTTTTACGTTTATTCATCTTTATAATCCTATGTTAAATTATCTAAGTTATCTTCATAATTCAGAAAATTTAATTCTATATCTCTTAAGTTACATACACGATAGTGGCCAATTAGGCAAAGAAACTTTAAACTTGTTTATAATTAACCAGAACAATTCTCAGTCAGTTCTATTGAAATATATAAGAACCAGGATGCTGTCATTTGAATAAGAACTGTCAAGTAACTGCCAACCATAGCAGTACTAACCTACAATCCTTACTTCAAAAAACGACTGAACTTTAGATGAATGTGCGTGAATAGTTGATCTATGGTAGGGCATCGAATCGCATTGTGTTTATCAATGATCTACTATCCTTTCAGAGGTTTATATTTACAAAAATATAAAAATCTAATAGGACCGAAGTGGTGTAATTGGTAAACACCCTGAACTAGAAATCCAGAAATGTGGGTTCGAATCCCACCTATGGTTCGATCTTTTACGTTTATTCATCTTCATAATCCTATGTTAAATTATCTAAGTTATCTTCATAATTCAGAAAATTTAATTCTATATCTCTTAAGTTACATACACGATAGTGGCCAATTAGGCAAAGAAACTTTAAACTTGTTTATAATTAACCAGAACAATTCTCAGTCAGTTCTATTGAAATATATAAGAACCAGGATGCTGTCATTTGAATAAGAACTGTCAAGTAACTGCCAACCATAGCAGTACTAACCTACAATCCTTACTTCAAAAAACGACTGAACTTTAGATGAATGTGCGTGAATAGTTGATCTATGGTAGGGCATCGAATCGCATTGTGTTTATCAATGATCTACTATCCTTTCAGAGGTTTATATTTACAAAAATATAAAAATCTAATAGGACCGAAGTGGTGTAATTGGTAAACACCCTGGACTAGAAATCCAGAAATGTGGGTTCGAATCCCACCTATGGTTCGATCTTTTACGTTTATTCATCTTTATAATCCTATGTTAAATTATCTAAGTTATCTTCATAATTCAGAAAATTTAATTCTATATCTCTTAAGTTACATACACGATAGTGGCCAATTAGGCAAAGAAACTTTAAACTTGTTTATAATTAACCAGAACAATTCTCAGTCAGTTCTATTGAAATATATAAGAACCAGGATGCTGTCATTTGAATAAGAACTGTCAAGTAACTGCCAACCATAGCAGTACTAACCTACAATCCTTACTTCAAAAAACGACTGAACTTTAGATGAATGTGCGTGAATAGTTGATCTATGGTAGGGCATCGAATCGCATTGTGTTTATCAATGATCTACTATCCTTTCAGAGGTTTATATTTACAAAAATATAAAAATCTAATAGGACCGAAGTGGTGTAATTGGTAAACACCCTGGACTAGAAATCCAGAAATGTGTGTTCGAATCCCACCTATGGTTCGATCTTTTACGTTTATTCATCTTTATAATCCTATGTTGAATTATCTAAGTTATCTTCATAACTCAGAAAATTTAATTCTATATCTCTTAAGTTACATACACGATAGTGGCCAATTAGGCAAAGAAACTTTAAACTTGTTTATAATTAACCAGAACAATTCTCAGTCAGTTCTATTGAAATATATAAGAACCAGGATGCTGTCATTTGAATAAGAACTGTCAAGTAACTGCCAACCATAGCAGTACTAACCTACAATCCTTACTTCAAAAAACGACTGAACTTTAGATGAATGTGCGTGAATAGTTGATCTATGGTAGGGCATCGAATCGCATTGTGTTTATCAATGATCTACTATCCTTTCAGAGGTTTATATTTACAAAAATATAAAAATCTAATAGGACCGAAGTGGTGTAATTGGTAAACACCCTGGACTAGAAATCCAGAAATGTGGGTTCGAATCCCACCTATGGTTCGATCTTTTACGTTTATTCATCTTTATAATCCTATGTTAAATTATCTAAGTTATCTTCATAATTCAGAAAATTTAATTCTATATCTCTTAAGTTACATACACGATAGTGGCCAATTAGGCAAAGAAACTTTAAACTTGTTTATAATTAACCAGAACAATTCTCAGTCAGTTCTATTGAAATATATAAGAACCAGGATGCTGTCATTTGAATAAGAACTGTCAAGTAACTGCCAACCATAGCAGTACTAACCTACAATCCTTACTTCAAAAAACGACTGAACTTTAGATGAATGTGCGTGAATAGTTGATCTATGGTAGGGCATCGAATCGCATTGTGTTTATCAATGATCTACTATCCTTTCAGAGGTTTATATTTACAAAAATATAAAAATCTAATAGGACCGAAGTGGTGTAATTGGTAAACACCCTGGACTAGAAATCCAGAAATGTGGGTTCGAATCCCACCTATGGTTCGATCTTTTACGTTTATTCTTCTTTATAATCCTATGTTAAATTATCTAAGTTATCTTCATAATTCAGAAAATTTAATTCTATATCTCTTAAGTTACATACACGATAGTGGCCAATTAGGCAAAGAAACTTTAAACTTGTTTATAATTAACCAGAACAATTCTCAGTCAGTTCTATTGAAATATATAAGAACCAGGATGCTGTCATTTGAATAAGAACTGTCAAGTAACTGCCAACCATAGCAGTACTAACCTACAATCCTTACTTCAAAAAACGACTGAACTTTAGATGAATGTGCGTGAATAGTTGATCTATGGTAGGGCATCGAATCGCATTGTGTTTATCAATGATCTACTATCCTTTCAGAGGTTTATATTTACAAAAATATAAAAATCTAATAGGACCGAAGTGGTGTAATTGGTAAACACCCTGGACTAGAAATCCAGAAATATGGGTTCGAATCCCACCTATGGTTCGATCTTTTACGTTTATTCATCTTTATAATCCTATGTTAAATTATCTAAGTTATCTTCATAATTCAGAAAATTTAATTCTATATCTCTTAAGTTACATACACGATAGTGGCCAATTAGGCAAAGAAACTTTAAACTTGTTTATAATTAACCAGAACAATTCTCAGTCAGTTCTATTGAAATATATAAGAACCAGGATGCTGTCATTTGAATAAGAACTGTCAAGTAACTGCCAACCATAGCAGTACTAACCTACAATCCTTACTTCAAAAAACGACTGAACTTTAGATGAATGTGCGTGAATAGTTGATCTATGGTAGGGCATCGAATCGCATTGTGTTTATCAATGATCTACTATCCTTTCAGAGGTTTATATTTACAAAAATATAAAAATCTAATAGGACCGAAGTGGTGTAATTGGTAAACACCCTGGACTAGAAATCCAGAAATGTGGGTTCGAATCCCACCTATGGTTCGATCTTTTACGTTTATTCATCTTTATAATCCTATGTTAAATTATCTAAGTTATCTTCATAATTCAGAAAATTTAATTCTATATCTCTTAAGTTACATACACGATAGTGGCCAATTAGGCAAAGAAACTTTAAACTTGTTTATAATTAACCAGAACAATTCTCAGTCAGTTCTATTGAAATATATAAGAACCAGGATGCTGTCATTTGAATAAGAACTGTCAAGTAACTGCCAACCATAGCAGTACTAACCTACAATCCTTACTTCAAAAAACGACTGAACTTTAGATGAATGTGCGTGAATAGTTGATCTATGGTAGGGCATCGAATCGCATTGTGTTTATCAATGATCTACTATCCTTTCAGAGGTTTATATTTACAAAAATATAAAAATCTAATAGGACCGAAGTGGTGTAATTGGTAAACACCCTGGACTAGAAATCCAGAAATATGGGTTCGAATCCCACCTATGGTTCGATCTTTTACGTTTATTCATCTTTATAATCCTATGTTAAATTATCTAAGTTATCTTCATAATTCAGAAAATTTAATTCTATATCTCTTAAGTTACATACACGATAGTGGCCAATTAGGCAAAGAAACTTTAAACTTGTTTATAATTAACCAGAACAATTCTCAGTCAGTTCTATTGAAATATATAAGAACCAGGATGCTGTCATTTGAATAAGAACTGTCAAGTAACTGCCAACCATAGCAGTACTAACCTACAATCCTTACTTCAAAAAACGACTGAACTTTAGATGAATGTGCGTGAATAGTTGATCTATGGTAGGGCATCGAATCGCATTGTGTTTATCAATGATCTACTATCCTTTCAGAGGTTTATATTTACAAAAATATAAAAATCTAATAGGACCGAAGTGGTGTAATTGGTAAACACCCTGGACTAGAAATCCAGAAATGTGGGTTCGAATCCCACCTATGGTTCGATCTTTTACGTTTATTCATCTTTATAATCCTATGTTAAATTATCTAAGTTATCTTCATAATTCAGAGAATTTAATTCTATATCTCTTAAGTTACATACACGATAGTGGCCAATTAGGCAAAGAAACTTTAAACTTGTTTATAATTAACCAGAACAATTCTCAGTCAGTTCTATTGAAATATATAAGAACCAGGATGCTGTCATTTGAATAAGAACTGTCAAGTAACTGCCAACCATAGCAGTACTAACCTACAATCCTTACTTCAAAAAACGACTGAACTTTAGATGAATGTGCGTGAATAGTTGATCTATGGTAGGGCATCGAATCGCATTGTGTTTATCAATGATCTATCCTTTCAGAGGTTTATATTTACAAAAATATAAAAATCTAATAGGACCGAAGTGGTGTAATTGGTAAACACCCTGGACTAGAAATCCAGAAATGTGGGTTCGAATCCCACTTATGGTTCGATCTTTTACGTTTATTCATCTTTATAATCCTATGTTAAATTATCTAAGTTATCTTCATAATTCAGAAAATTTAATTCTATATCTCTTAAGTTACATACACGATAGTGGCCAATTAGGCAAAGAAACTTTAAACTTGTTTATAATTAACCAGAACAATTCTCAGTCAGTTCTATTGAAATATATAAGAACCAGGATGCTGTCATTTGAATAAGAACTGTCAAGTAACTGCCAACCATAGCAGTACTAACCTACAATCCTTACTTCAAAAAACGACTGAACTTTAGATGAATGTGCGTGAATAGTTGATCTATGGTAGGGCATCGAATCACATTGTGTTTATCAATGATCTACTATCCTTTCAGAGGTTTATATTTACAAAAATATAAAAATCTAATAGGACCGAAGTGGTGTAATTGGTAAACACCCTGGACTAGAAATCCAGAAATGTGGGTTCGAATCCCACCTATGGTTCGATCTTTTACGTTTATTCATCTTTATAATCCTATGTTAAATTATCTAAGTTATCTTGATAATTCAGATAATTTAATTCTATATCTCTTAAGTTACATACACGATAGTGGCCAATTAGGCAAAGAAACTTTAAACTTGTTTATAATTAACCAGAACAATTCTCAGTCAGTTCTATTGAAATATATAAGAACCAGGATGCTGTCATTTGAATAAGAACTGTCAAGTAACTGCCAACCATAGCAGTACTAACCTACAATCCTTACTTCAAAAAACGACTGAACTTTAGATGAATGTGCGTGAATAGTTGATCTATGGTAGGGCATCGAATCGCATTGTGTTTATCAATGATCTACTATCCTTTCAGAGGTTTATATTTACAAAAATATAAAAATCTAATAGGACCGAAGTGGTGTAATTGGTAAACACCCTGGACTAGAAATCCAGAAATGTGGGTTCGAATCCCACCTATGGTTCGATCTTTTACGTTTATTCATCTTTATAATCCTATGTTAAATTATCTAAGTTATCTTCATAATTCAGAAAATTTAATTCTATATCTCTTAAGTTACATACACGATAGTGGCCAATTAGGCAAAGAAACTTTAAACTTGTTTATAATTAACCAGAACAATTCTCAGTCAGTTCTATTGAAATATATAAGAACCAGGATGCTGTCATTTGAATAAGAACTGTCAAGTAACTGCCAACCATAGCAGTACTAACCTACAATCCTTACTTCAAAAAACGACTGAACTTTAGATGAATGTGCGTGAATAGTTGATCTATGGTAGGGCATCGAATCGCATTGTGTTTATCAATGATCTACTATCCTTTCAGAGGTTTATATTTACAAAAATATAAAAATCTAATAGGACCGAAGTGGTGTAATTGGTAAACACCCTGGACTAGAAATCCAGAAATATGGGTTCGAATCCCACCTATGGTTCGATCTTTTACGTTTATTCATCTTTATAATCCTATGTTAAATTATCTAAGTTATCTTCATAATTCAGAAAATTTAATTCTATATCTCTTAAGTTACATACACGATAGTGGCCAATTAGGCAAAGAAACTTTAAACTTGTTTATAATCAACCAGAACAATTCTCAGTCAGTTCTATTGAAATATATAAGAACCAGGATGCTGTCATTTGAATAAGAACTGTCAAGTAACTGCCAACCATAGCAGTACTAACCTACAATCCTTACTTCAAAAAACGACTGAACTTTAGATGAATGTGCGTGAATAGTTGATCTATGGTAGGGCATCGAATCGCATTGTGTTTATCAATGATCTACTATCCTTTCAGAGGTTTATATTTACAAAAATATAAAAATCTAATAGGACCGAAGTGGTGTAATTGGTAAACACCCTGGACTAGAAATCCAGAAATGTGGGTTCGAATCCCACCTATGGTTCGATCTTTTACGTTTATTCATCTTTATAATCCTATGTTAAATTATCTAAGTTATCTTCATAATTCAGAAAATTTAATTCTATATCTCTTAAGTTACATACACGATAGTGGCCAATTAGGCAAAGAAACTTTAAACTTGTTTATAATTAACCAGAACAATTCTCAGTCAGTTCTATTGAAATATATAAGAACCAGGATGCTGTCATTTGAATAAGAACTGTCAAGTAACTGCCAACCATAGCAGTACTAACCTACAATCCTTACTTCAAAAAACGACTGAACTTTAGATGAATGTGCGTGAATAGTTGATCTATGGTAGGGCATCGAATCACATTGTGTTTATCAATGATCTACTATCCTTTCAGAGGTTTATATTTACAAAAATATAAAAATCTAATAGGACCGAAGTGGTGTAATTGGTAAACACCCTGGACTAGAAATCCAGAAATGTGGGTTCGAATCCCACCTATGGTTCGATCTTTTACGTTTATTCATCTTTATAATCCTATGTTAAATTATCTAAGTTATCTTCATAATTCAGAAAATTTAATTCTATATCTCTTAAGTTACATACACGATAGTGGCCAATTAGGCAAAGAAACTTTAAACTTGTTTATAATTAACCAGAACAATTCTCAGTCAGTTCTATTGAAATATATAAGAACCAGGATGCTGTCATTTGAATAAGAACTGTCAAGTAACTGCCAACCATAGCAGTACTAACCTACAATCCTTACTTCAAAAAACGACTGAACTTTAGATGAATGTGCGTGAATAGTTGATCTATGGTAGGGCATCGAATCGCATTGTGTTTATCAATGATCTACTATCCTTTCAGAGGTTTATATTTACAAAAATATAAAAATCTAATAGGACCGAAGTGGTGTAATTGGTAAACACCCTGGACTAGAAATCCAGAAATGTGGGTTCGAATCCCACCTATGGTTCGATCTTTTACGTTTATTCATCTTTATAATCCTATGTTAAATTATCTAAGTTATCTTCATAATTCAGAAAATTTAATTCTATATCTCTTAAGTTACATACACGATAGTGGCCAATTAGGCAAAGAAACTTTAAACTTGTTTATAATTAACCAGAACAATTCTCAGTCAGTTCTATTGAAATATATAAGAACCAGGATGCTGTCATTTGAATAAGAACTGTCAAGTAACTGCCAACCATAGCAGTACTAACCTACAATCCTTACTTCAAAAAACGACTGAACTTTAGATGAATGTGCGTGAATAGTTGATCTATGGTAGGGCATCGAATCGCATTGTGTTTATCAATGATCTACTATCCTTTCAGAGGTTTATATTTACAAAAATATAAAAATCTAATAGGACCGAAGTGGTGTAATTGGTAAACACCCTGAACTAGAAATCCAGAAATGTGGGTTCGAATCCCACCTATGGTTCGATCTTTTACGTTTATTCATCTTCATAATCCTATGTTAAATTATCTAAGTTATCTTCATAATTCAGAAAATTTAATTCTATATCTCTTAAGTTACATACACGATAGTGGCCAATTAGGCAAAGAAACTTTAAACTTGTTTATAATTAACCAGAACAATTCTCAGTCAGTTCTATTGAAATATATAAGAACCAGGATGCTGTCATTTGAATAAGAACTGTCAAGTAACTGCCAACCATAGCAGTACTAACCTACAATCCTTACTTCAAAAAACGACTGAACTTTAGATGAATGTGCGTGAATAGTTGATCTATGGTAGGGCATCGAATCGCATTGTGTTTATCAATGATCTACTATCCTTTCAGAGGTTTATATTTACAAAAATATAAAAATCTAATAGGACCGAAGTGGTGTAATTGGTAAACACCCTGGACTAGAAATCCAGAAATGTGGGTTCGAATCCCACCTATGGTTCGATCTTTTACGTTTATTCATCTTTATAATCCTATGTTAAATTATCTAAGTTATCTTCATAATTCAGAAAATTTAATTCTATATCTCTTAAGTTACATACACGATAGTGGCCAATTAGGCAAAGAAACTTTAAACTTGTTTATAATTAACCAGAACAATTCTCAGTCAGTTCTATTGAAATATATAAGAACCAGGATGCTGTCATTTGAATAAGAACTGTCAAGTAACTGCCAACCATAGCAGTACTAACCTACAATCCTTACTTCAAAAAACGACTGAACTTTAGATGAATGTGCGTGAATAGTTGATCTATGGTAGGGCATCGAATCGCATTGTGTTTATCAATGATCTACTATCCTTTCAGAGGTTTATATTTACAAAAATATAAAAATCTAATAGGACCGAAGTGGTGTAATTGGTAAACACCCTGGACTAGAAATCCAGAAATGTGTGTTCGAATCCCACCTATGGTTCGATCTTTTACGTTTATTCATCTTTATAATCCTATGTTGAATTATCTAAGTTATCTTCATAACTCAGAAAATTTAATTCTATATCTCTTAAGTTACATACACGATAGTGGCCAATTAGGCAAAGAAACTTTAAACTTGTTTATAATTAACCAGAACAATTCTCAGTCAGTTCTATTGAAATATATAAGAACCAGGATGCTGTCATTTGAATAAGAACTGTCAAGTAACTGCCAACCATAGCAGTACTAACCTACAATCCTTACTTCAAAAAACGACTGAACTTTAGATGAATGTGCGTGAATAGTTGATCTATGGTAGGGCATCGAATCGCATTGTGTTTATCAATGATCTACTATCCTTTCAGAGGTTTATATTTACAAAAATATAAAAATCTAATAGGACCGAAGTGGTGTAATTGGTAAACACCCTGGACTAGAAATCCAGAAATGTGGGTTCGAATCCCACCTATGGTTCGATCTTTTACGTTTATTCATCTTTATAATCCTATGTTAAATTATCTAAGTTATCTTCATAATTCAGAGAATTTAATTCTATATCTCTTAAGTTACATACACGATAGTGGCCAATTAGGCAAAGAAACTTTAAACTTGTTTATAATTAACCAGAACAATTCTCAGTCAGTTCTATTGAAATATATAAGAACCAGGATGCTGTCATTTGAATAAGAACTGTCAAGTAACTGCCAACCATAGCAGTACTAACCTACAATCCTTACTTCAAAAAACGACTGAACTTTAGATGAATGTGCGTGAATAGTTGATCTATGGTAGGGCATCGAATCGCATTGTGTTTATCAATGATCTACTATCCTTTCAGAGGTTTATATTTACAAAAATATAAAAATCTAATAGGACCGAAGTGGTGTAATTGGTAAACACCCTGGACTAGAAATCCAGAAATGTGGGTTCGAATCCCACCTATGGTTCGATCTTTTACGTTTATTCATCTTTATAATCCTATGTTAAATTATCTAAGTTATCTTCATAATTCAGAAAATTTAATTCTATATCTCTTAAGTTACATACACGATAGTGGCCAATTAGGCAAAGAAACTTTAAACTTGTTTATAATTAACCAGAACAATTCTCAGTCAGTTCTATTGAAATATATAAGAACCAGGATGCTGTCATTTGAATAAGAACTGTCGAATAACTGCCAACCATAGCAGTACTAACCTACAATCCTTACTTCAAAAAACGACTGAACTTTAGATGAATGTGCGTGAATAGTTGATCTATGGTAGGGCATCGAATCGCATTGTGTTTATCAATGATCTACTATCCTTTCAGAGGTTTATATTTACAAAAATATAAAAATCTAATAGGACCGAAGTGGTGTAATTGGTAAACACCCTGGACTAGAAATCCAGAAATGTGGGTTCGAATCCCACTTATGGTTCGATCTTTTACGTTTATTCATCTTTATAATCCTATGTTAAATTATCTAAGTTATCTTCATAATTCAGAAAATTTAATTCTATATCTCTTAAGTTACATACACGATAGTGGCCAATTAGGCAAAGAAACTTTAAACTTGTTTATAATTAACCAGAACAATTCTCAGTCAGTTCTATTGAAATATATAAGAACCAGGATGCTGTCATTTGAATAAGAACTGTCAAGTAACTGCCAACCATAGCAGTACTAACCTACAATCCTTACTTCAAAAAACGACTGAACTTTAGATGAATGTGCGTGAATAGTTGATCTATGGTAGGGCATCGAATCACATTGTGTTTATCAATGATCTACTATCCTTTCAGAGGTTTATATTTACAAAAATATAAAAATCTAATAGGACCGAAGTGGTGTAATTGGTAAACACCCTGGACTAGAAATCCAGAAATGTGGGTTCGAATCCCACCTATGGTTCGATCTTTTACGTTTATTCATCTTTATAATCCTATGTTAAATTATCTAAGTTATCTTCATAATTCAGATAATTTAATTCTATATCTCTTAAGTTACATACACGATAGTGGCCAATTAGGCAAAGAAACTTTAAACTTGTTTATAATTAACCAGAACAATTCTCAGTCAGTTCTATTGAAATATATAAGAACCAGGATGCTGTCATTTGAATAAGAACTGTCAAGTAACTGCCAACCATAGCAGTACTAACCTACAATCCTTACTTCAAAAAACGACTGAACTTTAGATGAATGTGCGTGAATAGTTGATCTATGGTAGGGCATCGAATCGCATTGTGTTTATCAATGATCTACTATCCTTTCAGAGGTTTATATTTACAAAAATATAAAAATCTAATAGGACCGAAGTGGTGTAATTGGTAAACACCCTGGACTAGAAATCCAGAAATGTGGGTTCGAATCCCACCTATGGTTCGATCTTTTACGTTTATTCATCTTTATAATCCTATGTTAAATTATCTAAGTTATCTTCATAATTCAGAAAATTTAATTCTATATCTCTTAAGTTACATACACGATAGTGGCCAATTAGGCAAAGAAACTTTAAACTTGTTTATAATTAACCAGAACAATTCTCAGTCAGTTCTATTGAAATATATAAGAACCAGGATGCTGTCATTTGAATAAGAACTGTCAAGTAACTGCCAACCATAGCAGTACTAACCTACAATCCTTACTTCAAAAAACGACTGAACTTTAGATGAATGTGCGTGAATAGTTGATCTATGGTAGGGCATCGAATCGCATTGTGTTTATCAATGATCTACTATCCTTTCAGAGGTTTATATTTACAAAAATATAAAAATCTAATAGGACCGAAGTGGTGTAATTGGTAAACACCCTGGACTAGAAATCCAGAAATATGGGTTCGAATCCCACCTATGGTTCGATCTTTTACGTTTATTCATCTTTATAATCCTATGTTAAATTATCTAAGTTATCTTCATAATTCAGAAAATTTAATTCTATATCTCTTAAGTTACATACACGATAGTGGCCAATTAGGCAAAGAAACTTTAAACTTGTTTATAATCAACCAGAACAATTCTCAGTCAGTTCTATTGAAATATATAAGAACCAGGATGCTGTCATTTGAATAAGAACTGTCAAGTAACTGCCAACCATAGCAGTACTAACCTACAATCCTTACTTCAAAAAACGACTGAACTTTAGATGAATGTGCGTGAATAGTTGATCTATGGTAGGGCATCGAATCGCATTGTGTTTATCAATGATCTACTATCCTTTCAGAGGTTTATATTTACAAAAATATAAAAATCTAATAGGACCGAAGTGGTGTAATTGGTAAACACCCTGGACTAGAAATCCAGAAATGTGGGTTCGAATCCCACCTATGGTTCGATCTTTTACGTTTATTCATCTTTATAATCCTATGTTAAATTATCTAAGTTATCTTCATAATTCAGAAAATTTAATTCTATATCTCTTAAGTTACATACACGATAGTGGCCAATTAGGCAAAGAAACTTTAAACTTGTTTATAATTAACCAGAACAATTCTCAGTCAGTTCTATTGAAATATATAAGAACCAGGATGCTGTCATTTGAATAAGAACTGTCAAGTAACTGCCAACCATAGCAGTACTAACCTACAATCCTTACTTCAAAAAACGACTGAACTTTAGATGAATGTGCGTGAATAGTTGATCTATGGTAGGGCATCGAATCACATTGTGTTTATCAATGATCTACTATCCTTTCAGAGGTTTATATTTACAAAAATATAAAAATCTAATAGGACCGAAGTGGTGTAATTGGTAAACACCCTGGACTAGAAATCCAGAAATGTGGGTTCGAATCCCACCTATGGTTCGATCTTTTACGTTTATTCATCTTTATAATCCTATGTTAAATTATCTAAGTTATCTTCATAATTCAGAAAATTTAATTCTATATCTCTTAAGTTACATACACGATAGTGGCCAATTAGGCAAAGAAACTTTAAACTTGTTTATAATTAACCAGAACAATTCTCAGTCAGTTCTATTGAAATATATAAGAACCAGGATGCTGTCATTTGAATAAGAACTGTCAAGTAACTGCCAACCATAGCAGTACTAACCTACAATCCTTACTTCAAAAAACGACTGAACTTTAGATGAATGTGCGTGAATAGTTGATCTATGGTAGGGCATCGAATCGCATTGTGTTTATCAATGATCTACTATCCTTTCAGAGGTTTATATTTACAAAAATATAAAAATCTAATAGGACCGAAGTGGTGTAATTGGTAAACACCCTGGACTAGAAATCCAGAAATGTGGGTTCGAATCCCACCTATGGTTCGATCTTTTACGTTTATTCATCTTTATAATCCTATGTTAAATTATCTAAGTTATCTTCATAATTCAGAAAATTTAATTCTATATCTCTTAAGTTACATACACGATAGTGGCCAATTAGGCAAAGAAACTTTAAACTTGTTTATAATTAACCAGAACAATTCTCAGTCAGTTCTATTGAAATATATAAGAACCAGGATGCTGTCATTTGAATAAGAACTGTCAAGTAACTGCCAACCATAGCAGTACTAACCTACAATCCTTACTTCAAAAAACGACTGAACTTTAGATGAATGTGCGTGAATAGTTGATCTATGGTAGGGCATCGAATCGCATTGTGTTTATCAATGATCTACTATCCTTTCAGAGGTTTATATTTACAAAAATATAAAAATCTAATAGGACCGAAGTGGTGTAATTGGTAAACACCCTGAACTAGAAATCCAGAAATGTGGGTTCGAATCCCACCTATGGTTCGATCTTTTACGTTTATTCATCTTCATAATCCTATGTTAAATTATCTAAGTTATCTTCATAATTCAGAAAATTTAATTCTATATCTCTTAAGTTACATACACGATAGTGGCCAATTAGGCAAAGAAACTTTAAACTTGTTTATAATTAACCAGAACAATTCTCAGTCAGTTCTATTGAAATATATAAGAACCAGGATGCTGTCATTTGAATAAGAACTGTCAAGTAACTGCCAACCATAGCAGTACTAACCTACAATCCTTACTTCAAAAAACGACTGAACTTTAGATGAATGTGCGTGAATAGTTGATCTATGGTAGGGCATCGAATCGCATTGTGTTTATCAATGATCTACTATCCTTTCAGAGGTTTATATTTACAAAAATATAAAAATCTAATAGGACCGAAGTGGTGTAATTGGTAAACACCCTGGACTAGAAATCCAGAAATGTGGGTTCGAATCCCACCTATGGTTCGATCTTTTACGTTTATTCATCTTTATAATCCTATGTTAAATTATCTAAGTTATCTTCATAATTCAGAAAATTTAATTCTATATCTCTTAAGTTACATACACGATAGTGGCCAATTAGGCAAAGAAACTTTAAACTTGTTTATAATTAACCAGAACAATTCTCAGTCAGTTCTATTGAAATATATAAGAACCAGGATGCTGTCATTTGAATAAGAACTGTCAAGTAACTGCCAACCATAGCAGTACTAACCTACAATCCTTACTTCAAAAAACGACTGAACTTTAGATGAATGTGCGTGAATAGTTGATCTATGGTAGGGCATCGAATCGCATTGTGTTTATCAATGATCTACTATCCTTTCAGAGGTTTATATTTACAAAAATATAAAAATCTAATAGGACCGAAGTGGTGTAATTGGTAAACACCCTGGACTAGAAATCCAGAAATGTGTGTTCGAATCCCACCTATGGTTCGATCTTTTACGTTTATTCATCTTTATAATCCTATGTTGAATTATCTAAGTTATCTTCATAACTCAGAAAATTTAATTCTATATCTCTTAAGTTACATACACGATAGTGGCCAATTAGGCAAAGAAACTTTAAACTTGTTTATAATTAACCAGAACAATTCTCAGTCAGTTCTATTGAAATATATAAGAACCAGGATGCTGTCATTTGAATAAGAACTGTCAAGTAACTGCCAACCATAGCAGTACTAACCTACAATCCTTACTTCAAAAAACGACTGAACTTTAGATGAATGTGCGTGAATAGTTGATCTATGGTAGGGCATCGAATCGCATTGTGTTTATCAATGATCTACTATCCTTTCAGAGGTTTATATTTACAAAAATATAAAAATCTAATAGGACCGAAGTGGTGTAATTGGTAAACACCCTGGACTAGAAATCCAGAAATGTGGGTTCGAATCCCACCTATGGTTCGATCTTTTACGTTTATTCATCTTTATAATCCTATGTTAAATTATCTAAGTTATCTTCATAATTCAGAAAATTTAATTCTATATCTCTTAAGTTACATACACGATAGTGGCCAATTAGGCAAAGAAACTTTAAACTTGTTTATAATTAACCAGAACAATTCTCAGTCAGTTCTATTGAAATATATAAGAACCAGGATGCTGTCATTTGAATAAGAACTGTCAAGTAACTGCCAACCATAGCAGTACTAACCTACAATCCTTACTTCAAAAAACGACTGAACTTTAGATGAATGTGCGTGAATAGTTGATCTATGGTAGGGCATCGAATCACATTGTGTTTATCAATGATCTACTATCCTTTCAGAGGTTTATATTTACAAAAATATAAAAATCTAATAGGACCGAAGTGGTGTAATTGGTAAACACCCTGGACTAGAAATCCAGAAATGTGGGTTCGAATCCCACCTATGGTTCGATCTTTTACGTTTATTCATCTTTATAATCCTATGTTAAATTATCTAAGTTATCTTCATAATTCAGAAAATTTAATTCTATATCTCTTAAGTTACATACACGATAGTGGCCAATTAGGCAAAGAAACTTTAAACTTGTTTATAATTAACCAGAACAATTCTCAGTCAGTTCTATTGAAATATATAAGAACCAGGATGCTGTCATTTGAATAAGAACTGTCAAGTAACTGCCAACCATAGCAGTACTAACCTACAATCCTTACTTCAAAAAACGACTGAACTTTAGATGAATGTGCGTGAATAGTTGATCTATGGTAGGGCATCGAATCGCATTGTGTTTATCAATGATCTACTATCCTTTCAGAGGTTTATATTTACAAAAATATAAAAATCTAATAGGACCGAAGTGGTGTAATTGGTAAACACCCTGGACTAGAAATCCAGAAATGTGGGTTCGAATCCCACCTATGGTTCGATCTTTTACGTTTATTCTTCTTTATAATCCTATGTTAAATTATCTAAGTTATCTTCATAATTCAGAAAATTTAATTCTATATCTCTTAAGTTACATACACGATAGTGGCCAATTAGGCAAAGAAACTTTAAACTTGTTTATAATTAACCAGAACAATTCTCAGTCAGTTCTATTGAAATATATAAGAACCAGGATGCTGTCATTTGAATAAGAACTGTCAAGTAACTGCCAACCATAGCAGTACTAACCTACAATCCTTACTTCAAAAAACGACTGAACTTTAGATGAATGTGCGTGAATAGTTGATCTATGGTAGGGCATCGAATCGCATTGTGTTTATCAATGATCTACTATCCTTTCAGAGGTTTATATTTACAAAAATATAAAAATCTAATAGGACCGAAGTGGTGTAATTGGTAAACACCCTGGACTAGAAATCCAGAAATATGGGTTCGAATCCCACCTATGGTTCGATCTTTTACGTTTATTCATCTTTATAATCCTATGTTAAATTATCTAAGTTATCTTCATAATTCAGAAAATTTAATTCTATATCTCTTAAGTTACATACACGATAGTGGCCAATTAGGCAAAGAAACTTTAAACTTGTTTATAATTAACCAGAACAATTCTCAGTCAGTTCTATTGAAATATATAAGAACCAGGATGCTGTCATTTGAATAAGAACTGTCAAGTAACTGCCAACCATAGCAGTACTAACCTACAATCCTTACTTCAAAAAACGACTGAACTTTAGATGAATGTGCGTGAATAGTTGATCTATGGTAGGGCATCGAATCGCATTGTGTTTATCAATGATCTACTATCCTTTCAGAGGTTTATATTTACAAAAATATAAAAATCTAATAGGACCGAAGTGGTGTAATTGGTAAACACCCTGGACTAGAAATCCAGAAATGTGGGTTCGAATCCCACCTATGGTTCGATCTTTTACGTTTATTCATCTTTATAATCCTATGTTAAATTATCTAAGTTATCTTCATAATTCAGAAAATTTAATTCTATATCTCTTAAGTTACATACACGATAGTGGCCAATTAGGCAAAGAAACTTTAAACTTGTTTATAATTAACCAGAACAATTCTCAGTCAGTTCTATTGAAATATATAAGAACCAGGATGCTGTCATTTGAATAAGAACTGTCAAGTAACTGCCAACCATAGCAGTACTAACCTACAATCCTTACTTCAAAAAACGACTGAACTTTAGATGAATGTGCGTGAATAGTTGATCTATGGTAGGGCATCGAATCACATTGTGTTTATCAATGATCTACTATCCTTTCAGAGGTTTATATTTACAAAAATATTAAAATCTAATACGACCGAAGTGGTGTAATTGGTAAACACCCTGGACTAGAAATCCAGAAATGTGGGTTCGAATCCCACCTATGGTTCGATCTTTTACGTTTATTCATCTTTATAATCCTATGTTAAATTATCTAAGTTATCTTCATAATTCAGAAAATTTAATTCTATATCTCTTAAGTTACATACACGATAGTGGCCAATTAGGCAAAGAAACTTTAAACTTGTTTATAATTAACCAGAACAATTCTCAGTCAGTTCTATTGAAATATATAAGAACCAGGATGCTGTCATTTGAATAAGAACTGTCAAGTAACTGCCAACCATAGCAGTACTAACCTACAATCCTTACTTCAAAAAACGACTGAACTTTAGATGAATGTGCGTGAATAGTTGATCTATGGTAGGGCATCGAATCGCATTGGTTTATCAATGATCTACTATCCTTTCAGAGGTTTATATTTACAAAAATATAAAAATCTAATAGGACCGAAGTGGTGTAATTGGTAAACACCCTGGACTAGAAATCCAGAAATGTGGGTTCGAATCCCACCTATGGTTCGATCTTTTACGTTTATTCATCTTTATAATCCTATGTTAAATTATCTAAGTTATCTTCATAATTCAGAAAATTTAATTCTATATCTCTTAAGTTACATACACGATAGTGGCCAATTAGGCAAAGAAACTTTAAACTTGTTTATAATTAACCAGAACAATTCTCAGTCAGTTCTATTGAAATATATAAGAACCAGGATGCTGTCATTTGAATAAGAACTGTCAAGTAACTGCCAACCATAGCAGTACTAACCTACAATCCTTACTTCAAAAAACGACTGAACTTTAGATGAATGTGCGTGAATAGTTGATCTATGGTAGGGCATCGAATCGCATTGTGTTTATCAATGATCTACTATCCTTTCAGAGGTTTATATTTACAAAAATATAAAAATCTAATAGGACCGAAGTGGTGTAATTGGTAAACACCCTGGACTAGAAATCCAGAAATGTGGGTTCGAATCCCACCTATGGTTCGATCTTTTACGTTTATTCATCTTCATAATCCTATGTTAAATTATCTAAGTTATCTTCATAATTCAGAAAATTTAATTCTATATCTCTTAAGTTACATACACGATAGTGGCCAATTAGGCAAAGAAACTTTAAACTTGTTTATAATTAACCAGAACAATTCTCAGTCAGTTCTATTGAAATATATAAGAACCAGGATGCTGTCATTTGAATGAGAACTGTCAAGTAACTGCCAACCATAGCAGTACTAACCTACAATCCTTACTTCAAAAAACGACTGAACTTTAGATGAATGTGCGTGAATAGTTGATCTATGGTAGGGCATCGAATCGCATTGTGTTTATCAATGATCTACTATCCTTTCAGAGGTTTATATTTACAAAAATATAAAAATCTAATAGGACCGAAGTGGTGTAATTGGTAAACACCCTGGACTAGAAATCCAGAAATGTGGGTTCGAATCCCACCTATGGTTCGATCTTTTACGTTTATTCATCTTTATAATCCTATGTTAAATTATCTAAGTTATCTTCATAATTCAGAAAATTTAATTCTATATCTCTTAAGTTACATACACGATAGTGGCCAATTAGGCAAAGAAACTTTAAACTTGTTTATAATTAACCAGAACAATTCTCAGTCAGTTCTATTGAAATATATAAGAACCAGGATGCTGTCATTTGAATAAGAACTGTCAAGTAACTGCCAACCATAGCAGTACTAACCTACAATCCTTACTTCAAAAAACGACTGAACTTTAGATGAATGTGCGTGAATAGTTGATCTATGGTAGGGCATCGAATCGCATTGTGTTTATCAATGATCTACTATCCTTTCAGAGGTTTATATTTACAAAAATATAAAAATCTAATAGGACCGAAGTGGTGTAATTGGTAAACACCCTGGACTAGAAATCCAGAAATGTGGGTTCGAATCCCACCTATGGTTCGATCTTTTACGTTTATTCATCTTTATAATCCTATGTTAAATTATCTAAGTTATCTTCATAACTCAGAAAATTTAATTCTATATCTCTTAAGTTACATACACGATAGTGGCCAATTAGGCAAAGGAACTTTAAACTTGTTTATAATTAACCAGAACAATTCTCAGTCAGTTCTATTGAAATATATAAGAACCAGGATGCTGTCATTTGAATAAGAACTGTCAAGTAACTGCCAACCATAGCAGTACTAACCTACAATCCTTACTTCAAAAAACGACTGAACTTTAGATGAATGTGCGTGAATAGTTGATCTATGGTAGGGCATCGAATCGCATTGTGTTTATCAATGATCTACTATCCTTTCAGAGGTTTATATTTACAAAAATATAAAAATCTAATAGGACCGAAGTGGTGTAATTGGTAAACACCCTGGACTAGAAATCCAGAAATGTGGGTTCGAATCCCACCTATGGTTCGATCTTTTACGTTTATTCATCTTTATAATCCTATGTTAAATTATCTAAGTTATCTTCATAATTCAGAAAATTTAATTCTATATCTCTTAAGTTACATACACGATAGGGGCCAATTAGGCAAAGAAACTTTAAACTTGTTTATAATTAACCAGAACAATTCTCAGTCAGTTCTATTGAAATATATAAGAACCAGGATGCTGTCATTTGAATAAGAACTGTCAAGTAACTGCCAACCATAGCAGTACTAACCTACAATCCTTACTTCAAAAAACGACTGAACTTTAGATGAATGTGCGTGAATAGTTGATCTATGGTAGGGCATCGAATCACATTGTGTTTATCAATGATCTACTATCCTTTCAGAGGTTTATATTTACAAAAATATAAAAATCTAATAGGACCGAAGTGGTGTAATTGGTAAACACCCTGGACTAGAAATCCAGAAATGTGGGTTCGAATCCCACCTATGGTTCGATCTTTTACGTTTATTCATCTTTATAATCCTATGTTAAATTATCTAAGTTACCTTCATAATTCAGAAAATTTAATTCTATATCTCTTAAGTTACATACACGATAGTGGCCAATTAGGCAAAGAAACTTTAAACTTGTTTATAATTAACCAGAACAATTCTCAGTCAGTTCTATTGAAATATATAAGAACCAGGATGCTGTCATTTGAATAAGAACTGTCAAGTAACTGCCAACCATAGCAGTGCTAACCTACAATCCTTACTTCAAAAAACGACTGAACTTTAGATGAATGTGCGTGAATAGTTGATCTATGGTAGGGCATCGAATCGCATTGTGTTTATCAATGATCTACTATCCTTTCAGAGGTTTATATTTACAAAAATATAAAAATCTAATAGGACCGAAGTGGTGTAATTGGTAAACACCCTGGACTAGAAATCCAGAAATGTGGGTTCGAATCCCACCTATGGTTCGATCTTTTACGTTTATTCATCTTTATAATCCTAAGTTAAATTATCTAAGTTATCTTCATAATTCAGAAAATTTAATTCTATATCTCTTAAGTTACATACACGATAGTGGCCAATTAGGCAAAGAAACTTTAAACTTGTTTATAATTAACCAGAACAATTCTCAGTCAGTTCTATTGAAATATATAAGAACCAGGATGCTGTCATTTGAATAAGAACTGTCAAGTAACTGCCAACCATAGCAGTACTAACCTACAATCCTTACTTCAAAAAACGACTGAACTTTAGAAGAATGTGCGTGAATAGTTGATCTATGGTAGGGCATCGAATCGCATTGTGTTTATCAATGATCTACTATCCTTTCAGAGGTTTATATTTACAAAAATATAAAAATCTAATAGGACCGAAGTGGTGTGATTGGTAAACACCCTGGACTAGAAATCCAGAAATATGGGTTCGAATCCCACCTATGGTTCGATCTTTTACGTTTATTCATCTTTATAATCCTATGTTAAATTATCTAAGTTATCTTCATAATTCAGAAAATTTAATTCTATATCTCTTAAGTTACATACACGATAGTGGCCAATTAGGCAAAGAAACTTTAAACTTGTTTGTAATTAACCAGAACAATTCTCAGTCAGTTCTATTGAAATATATAAGAACCAGGATGCTGTCATTTGAATAAGAACTGTCAAGTAACTGCCAACCATAGCAGTACTAACCTACAATCCTTACTTCAAAAAACGACTGAACTTTAGATGAATGTGCGTGAATAGTTGATCTATGGTAGGGCATCGAATCGCATTGTGTTTATCAATGATCTACTATCCTTTCAGAGGTTTATATTTACAAAAATATAAAAATCTAATAGGACCGAAGTGGTGTAATTGGTAAACACCCTGGACTAGAAATCCAGAAATGTGGGTTCGAATCCCACCTATGGTTCGATCTTTTACGTTTATTCATCTTTATAATCCTATGTTAAATTATCTAAGTTATCTTCATAATTCAGAAAATTTAATTCTATATCTCTTAAGTTACATACACGATAGTGGCCAATTAGGCAAAGAAACTTTAAACTTGTTTATAATTAACCAGAACAATTCTCAGTCAGTTCTATTGAAATATATAAGAACCAGGATGCTGTCATTTGAATAAGAACTGTCAAGTAACTGCCAACCATAGCAGTACTAACCTACAATCCTTACTTCAAAAAACGACTGAACTTTAGATGAATGTGCGTGAATAGTTGATCTATGGTAGGGCATCGAATCACATTGTATTTATCAATGATCTACTATCCTTTCAGAGGTTTATATTTACAAAAATATAAAAATCTAATAGGACCGAAGTGGTGTAATTGGTAAACACCCTGGACTAGAAATCCAGAAATGTGGGTTCGAATCCCACCTATGGTTCGATCTTTTACGTTTATTCATCTTTATAATCCTATGTTAAATTATCTAAGTTATCTTCATAATTCAGAAAATTTAATTCTATATCTCTTAAGTTACATACACGATAGTGGCCAATTAGGCAAAGAAACTTTAAACTTGTTTATAATTAACCAGAACAATTCTCAGTCAGTTCTATTGAAATATATAAGAACCAGGATGCTGTCATTTGAATAAGAACTGTCAAGTAACTGCCAACCATAGCAGTACTAACCTACAATCCTTACTTCAAAAAACGACTGAACTTTAGATGAATGTGCGTGAATAGTTGATCTATGGTAGGGCATCGAATCGCATTGTGTTTATCAATGATCTACTATCCTTTCAGAGGTTTATATTTACAAAAATATAAAAATCTAATAGGACCGAAGTGGTGTAATTGGTAAACACCCTGGACTAGAAATCCAGAAATGTGGGTTCGAATCCCACCTATGGTTCGATCTTTTACGTTTATTCATCTTTATAATCCTATGTTAAATTATCTAAGTTATCTTCATAATTCAGAAAATTTAATTCTATATCTCTTAAGTTACATACACTTTAGTGGCCAATTAGGCAAAGAAACTTTAAACTTGTTTATAATTAACCAGAACAATTCTCAGTCAGTTCTATTGAAATATATAAGAACCAGGATGCTGTCATTTGAATAAGAACTGTCAAGTAACTGCCAACCATAGCAGTACTAACCTACAATCCTTACTTCAAAAAACGACTGAACTTTAGATGAATGTGCGTGAATAGTTGATCTATGGTAGGGCATCGAATCGCATTGTGTTTATCAATGATCTACTATAATTTCAGAGGTTTATATTTACAAAAATATAAAAATCTAATAGGACCGAAGTGGTGTAATTGGTAAACACCCTGGACTAGAAATCCAGAAATATGGGTTCGAATCCCACCTATGGTTCGATCTTTTACGTTTATTCATCTTTATAATCCTATGTTAAATTATCTAAGTTATCTTCATAATTCAGAAAATTTAATTCTATATCTCTTAAGTTACATACACGATAGTGGCCAATTAGGCAAAGAAACTTTAAACTTGTTTATAATTAACCAGAACAATTCTCAGTCAGTTCTATTGAAATATATAAGAACCAGGATGCTGTCATTTGAATAAGAACTGTCAAGTAACTGCCAACCATAGCAGTACTAACCTACAATCCTTACTTCAAAAAACGACTGAACTTTAGATGAATGTGCGTGAATAGTTGATCTATGGTAGGGCATCGAATCACATTGTGTTTATCAATGATCTACTATCCTTTCAGAGGTTTATATTTACAAAAATATAAAAATCTAATAGGACCGAAGTGGTGTAATTGGTAAACACCCTGGACTAGAAATCCAGAAATGTGGGTTCGAATCCCACCTATGGTTCGATCTTTTACGTTTATTCATCTTTATAATCCTATGTTAAATTATCTAAGTTATCTTCATAATTCAGAAAATTTAATTCTATATCTCTTAAGTTACATACACGATAGTGGCCAATTAGGCAAAGAAACTTTAAACTTGTTTATAATTAACCAGAACAATTCTCAGTCAGTTCTATTGAAATATATAAGAACCAGGATGCTGTCATTTGAATAAGAACTGTCAAGTAACTGCCAACCATAGCAGTACTAACCTACAATCCTTACTTCAAAAAACGACTGAACTTTAGATGAATGTGCGTGAATAGTTGATCTATGGTAGGGCATCGAATCGCATTGTGTTTATCAATGATCTACTATCCTTTCAGAGGTTTATATTTACAAAAATATAAAAATCTAATAGGACCGAAGTGGTGTAATTGGTAAACACCCTGGACTAGAAATCCAGAAATGTGGGTTCGAATCCCACCTATGGTTCGATCTTTTACGTTTATTCATCTTTATAATCCTATGTTAAATTATCTAAGTTATCTTCATAATTCAGAAAATTTAATTCTATATCTCTTAAGTTACATACACGATAGTGGCCAATTAGGCAAAGAAACTTTAAACTTGTTTATAATTAACCAGAACAATTCTCAGTCAGTTCTATTGAAATATATAAGAACCAGGATGCTGTCATTTGAATAAGAACTGTCAAGTAACTGCCAACCATAGCAGTACTAACCTACAATCCTTACTTCAAAAAACGACTGAACTTTAGATGAATGTGCGTGAATAGTTGATCTATGGTAGGGCATCGAATCGCATTGTGTTTATCAATGATCTACTATCCTTTCAGAGGTTTATATTTACAAAAATATAAAAATCTAATAGGACCGAAGTGGTGTAATTGGTAAACACCCTGGACTAGAAATCCAGAAATATGGGTTCGAATCCCACCTATGGTTCGATCTTTTACGTTTATTCATCTTTATAATCCTATGTTAAATTATCTAAGTTATCTTCATAATTCAGAAAATTTAATTCTATATCTCTTAAGTTACATACACGATAGTGGCCAATTAGGCAAAGAAACTTTAAACTTGTTTATAATTAACCAGAACAATTCTCAGTCAGTTCTATTGAAATATATAAGAACCAGGATGCTGTCATTTGAATAAGAACTGTCAAGTAACTGCCAACCATAGCAGTACTAACCTACAATCCTTACTTCAAAAAACGACTGAACTTTAGATGAATGTGCGTGAATAGTTGATCTATGGTAGGGCATCGAATCGCATTGTGTTTATCAATGATCTACTATCCTTTCAGAGGTTTATATTTACAAAAATATAAAAATCTAATAGGACCGAAGTGGTGTAATTGGTAAACACCCTGGACTAGAAATCCAGAAATGTGGGTTCGAATCCCACCTATGGTTCGATCTTTTACGTTTATTCATCTTTATAATCCTATGTTAAATTATCTAAGTTACCTTCATAATTCAGAAAATTTAATTCTATATCTCTTAAGTTACATACACGATAGTGGCCAATTAGGCAAAGAAACTTTAAACTTGTTTATAATTAACCAGAACAATTCTCAGTCAGTTCTATTGAAATATATAAGAACCAGGATGCTGTCATTTGAATAAGAACTGTCAAGTAACTGCCAACCATAGCAGTGCTAACCTACAATCCTTACTTCAAAAAACGACTGAACTTTAGATGAATGTGCGTGAATAGTTGATCTATGGTAGGGCATCGAATCGCATTGTGTTTATCAATGATCTACTATCCTTTCAGAGGTTTATATTTACAAAAATATAAAAATCTAATAGGACCGAAGTGGTGTAATTGGTAAACACCCTGGACTAGAAATCCAGAAATGTGGGTTCGAATCCCACCTATGGTTCGATCTTTTACGTTTATTCATCTTTATAATCCTAAGTTAAATTATCTAAGTTATCTTCATAATTCAGAAAATTTAATTCTATATCTCTTAAGTTACATACACGATAGTGGCCAATTAGGCAAAGAAACTTTAAACTTGTTTATAATTAACCAGAACAATTCTCAGTCAGTTCTATTGAAATATATAAGAACCAGGATGCTGTCATTTGAATAAGAACTGTCAAGTAACTGCCAACCATAGCAGTACTAACCTACAATCCTTACTTCAAAAAACGACTGAACTTTAGAAGAATGTGCGTGAATAGTTGATCTATGGTAGGGCATCGAATCGCATTGTGTTTATCAATGATCTACTATCCTTTCAGAGGTTTATATTTACAAAAATATAAAAATCTAATAGGACCGAAGTGGTGTGATTGGTAAACACCCTGGACTAGAAATCCAGAAATATGGGTTCGAATCCCACCTATGGTTCGATCTTTTACGTTTATTCATCTTTATAATCCTATGTTAAATTATCTAAGTTATCTTCATAATTCAGAAAATTTAATTCTATATCTCTTAAGTTACATACACGATAGTGGCCAATTAGGCAAAGAAACTTTAAACTTGTTTGTAATTAACCAGAACAATTCTCAGTCAGTTCTATTGAAATATATAAGAACCAGGATGCTGTCATTTGAATAAGAACTGTCAAGTAACTGCCAACCATAGCAGTACTAACCTACAATCCTTACTTCAAAAAACGACTGAACTTTAGAAGAATGTGCGTGAATAGTTGATCTATGGTAGGGCATCGAATCGCATTGTGTTTATCAATGATCTACTATCCTTTCAGAGGTTTATATTTACAAAAATATAAAAATCTAATAGGACCGAAGTGGTGTGATTGGTAAACACCCTGGACTAGAAATCCAGAAATATGGGTTCGAATCCCACCTATGGTTCGATCTTTTACGTTTATTCATCTTTATAATCCTATGTTAAATTATCTAAGTTATCTTCATAATTCAGAAAATTTAATTCTATATCTCTTAAGTTACATACACGATAGGGGCCAATTAGGCAAAGAAACTTTAAACTTGTTTATAATTAACCAGAACAATTCTCAGTCAGTTCTATTGAAATATATAAGAACCAGGATGCTGTCATTTGAATAAGAACTGTCAAGTAACTGCCAACCATAGCAGTACTAACCTACAATCCTTACTTCAAAAAACGACTGAACTTTAGATGAATGTGCGTGAATAGTTGATCTATGGTAGGGCATCGAATCACATTGTGTTTATCAATGATCTACTATCCTTTCAGAGGTTTATATTTACAAAAATATAAAAATCTAATAGGACCGAAGTGGTGTAATTGGTAAACACCCTGGACTAGAAATCCAGAAATGTGGGTTCGAATCCCACCTATGGTTCGATCTTTTACGTTTATTCATCTTTATAATCCTATGTTAAATTATCTAAGTTACCTTCATAATTCAGAAAATTTAATTCTATATCTCTTAAGTTACATACACGATAGTGGCCAATTAGGCAAAGAAACTTTAAACTTGTTTATAATTAACCAGAACAATTCTCAGTCAGTTCTATTGAAATATATAAGAACCAGGATGCTGTCATTTGAATAAGAACTGTCAAGTAACTGCCAACCATAGCAGTGCTAACCTACAATCCTTACTTCAAAAAACGACTGAACTTTAGATGAATGTGCGTGAATAGTTGATCTATGGTAGGGCATCGAATCGCATTGTGTTTATCAATGATCTACTATCCTTTCAGAGGTTTATATTTACAAAAATATAAAAATCTAATAGGACCGAAGTGGTGTAATTGGTAAACACCCTGGACTAGAAATCCAGAAATGTGGGTTCGAATCCCACCTATGGTTCGATCTTTTACGTTTATTCATCTTTATAATCCTAAGTTAAATTATCTAAGTTATCTTCATAATTCAGAAAATTTAATTCTATATCTCTTAAGTTACATACACGATAGTGGCCAATTAGGCAAAGAAACTTTAAACTTGTTTATAATTAACCAGAACAATTCTCAGTCAGTTCTATTGAAATATATAAGAACCAGGATGCTGTCATTTGAATAAGAACTGTCAAGTAACTGCCAACCATAGCAGTACTAACCTACAATCCTTACTTCAAAAAACGACTGAACTTTAGAAGAATGTGCGTGAATAGTTGATCTATGGTAGGGCATCGAATCGCATTGTGTTTATCAATGATCTACTATCCTTTCAGAGGTTTATATTTACAAAAATATAAAAATCTAATAGGACCGAAGTGGTGTGATTGGTAAACACCCTGGACTAGAAATCCAGAAATATGGGTTCGAATCCCACCTATGGTTCGATCTTTTACGTTTATTCATCTTTATAATCCTATGTTAAATTATCTAAGTTATCTTCATAATTCAGAAAATTTAATTCTATATCTCTTAAGTTACATACACGATAGTGGCCAATTAGGCAAAGAAACTTTAAACTTGTTTGTAATTAACCAGAACAATTCTCAGTCAGTTCTATTGAAATATATAAGAACCAGGATGCTGTCATTTGAATAAGAACTGTCAAGTAACTGCCAACCATAGCAGTACTAACCTACAATCCTTACTTCAAAAAACGACTGAACTTTAGATGAATGTGCGTGAATAGTTGATCTATGGTAGGGCATCGAATCGCATTGTGTTTATCAATGATCTACTATCCTTTCAGAGGTTTATATTTACAAAAATATAAAAATCTAATAGGACCGAAGTGGTGTAATTGGTAAACACCCTGGACTAGAAATCCAGAAATGTGGGTTCGAATCCCACCTATGGTTCGATCTTTTACGTTTATTCATCTTTATAATCCTATGTTAAATTATCTAAGTTATCTTCATAATTCAGAAAATTTAATTCTATATCTCTTAAGTTACATACACGATAGTGGCCAATTAGGCAAAGAAACTTTAAACTTGTTTATAATTAACCAGAACAATTCTCAGTCAGTTCTATTGAAATATATAAGAACCAGGATGCTGTCATTTGAATAAGAACTGTCAAGTAACTGCCAACCATAGCAGTACTAACCTACAATCCTTACTTCAAAAAACGACTGAACTTTAGATGAATGTGCGTGAATAGTTGATCTATGGTAGGGCATCGAATCACATTGTATTTATCAATGATCTACTATCCTTTCAGAGGTTTATATTTACAAAAATATAAAAATCTAATAGGACCGAAGTGGTGTAATTGGTAAACACCCTGGACTAGAAATCCAGAAATGTGGGTTCGAATCCCACCTATGGTTCGATCTTTTACGTTTATTCATCTTTATAATCCTATGTTAAATTATCTAAGTTATCTTCATAATTCAGAAAATTTAATTCTATATCTCTTAAGTTACATACACGATAGTGGCCAATTAGGCAAAGAAACTTTAAACTTGTTTATAATTAACCAGAACAATTCTCA
This sequence comes from Endomychus coccineus, assembly GCA_958510875.1. Lineage (NCBI taxonomy): Eukaryota > Metazoa > Arthropoda > Insecta > Coleoptera > Endomychidae > Endomychus > Endomychus coccineus. The sequence continues at coordinate 142,242,507 of OY294067.1, read as the reverse complement.
GTCAGTTCTATTGAAATATATAAGAACCAGGATGCTGTCATTTGAATAAGAACTGTCAAGTAACTGCCAACCATAGCAGTACTAACCTACAATCCTTACTTCAAAAAACGACTGAACTTTAGATGAATGTGCGTGAATAGTTGATCTATGGTAGGGCATCGAATCGCATTGTGTTTATCAATGATCTACTATCCTTTCAGAGGTTTATATTTACAAAAATATAAAAATCTAATAGGACCGAAGTGGTGTAATTGGTAAACACCCTGGACTAGAAATCCAGAAATGTGGGTTCGAATCCCACCTATGGTTCGATCTTTTACGTTTATTCATCTTTATAATCCTATGTTAAATTATCTAAGTTATCTTCATAATTCAGAAAATTTAATTCTATATCTCTTAAGTTACATACACTTTAGTGGCCAATTAGGCAAAGAAACTTTAAACTTGTTTATAATTAACCAGAACAATTCTCAGTCAGTTCTATTGAAATATATAAGAACCAGGATGCTGTCATTTGAATAAGAACTGTCAAGTAACTGCCAACCATAGCAGTACTAACCTACAATCCTTACTTCAAAAAACGACTGAACTTTAGATGAATGTGCGTGAATAGTTGATCTATGGTAGGGCATCGAATCGCATTGTGTTTATCAATGATCTACTATAATTTCAGAGGTTTATATTTACAAAAATATAAAAATCTAATAGGACCGAAGTGGTGTAATTGGTAAACACCCTGGACTAGAAATCCAGAAATATGGGTTCGAATCCCACCTATGGTTCGATCTTTTACGTTTATTCATCTTTATAATCCTATGTTAAATTATCTAAGTTATCTTCATAATTCAGAAAATTTAATTCTATATCTCTTAAGTTACATACACGATAGTGGCCAATTAGGCAAAGAAACTTTAAACTTGTTTATAATTAACCAGAACAATTCTCAGTCAGTTCTATTGAAATATATAAGAACCAGGATGCTGTCATTTGAATAAGAACTGTCAAGTAACTGCCAACCATAGCAGTACTAACCTACAATCCTTACTTCAAAAAACGACTGAACTTTAGATGAATGTGCGTGAATAGTTGATCTATGGTAGGGCATCGAATCACATTGTGTTTATCAATGATCTACTATCCTTTCAGAGGTTTATATTTACAAAAATATAAAAATCTAATAGGACCGAAGTGGTGTAATTGGTAAACACCCTGGACTAGAAATCCAGAAATGTGGGTTCGAATCCCACCTATGGTTCGATCTTTTACGTTTATTCATCTTTATAATCCTATGTTAAATTATCTAAGTTATCTTCATAATTCAGAAAATTTAATTCTATATCTCTTAAGTTACATACACGATAGTGGCCAATTAGGCAAAGAAACTTTAAACTTGTTTATAATTAACCAGAACAATTCTCAGTCAGTTCTATTGAAATATATAAGAACCAGGATGCTGTCATTTGAATAAGAACTGTCAAGTAACTGCCAACCATAGCAGTACTAACCTACAATCCTTACTTCAAAAAACGACTGAACTTTAGATGAATGTGCGTGAATAGTTGATCTATGGTAGGGCATCGAATCGCATTGTGTTTATCAATGATCTACTATCCTTTCAGAGGTTTATATTTACAAAAATATAAAAATCTAATAGGACCGAAGTGGTGTAATTGGTAAACACCCTGGACTAGAAATCCAGAAATGTGGGTTCGAATCCCACCTATGGTTCGATCTTTTACGTTTATTCATCTTTATAATCCTATGTTAAATTATCTAAGTTATCTTCATAATTCAGAAAATTTAATTCTATATCTCTTAAGTTACATACACGATAGTGGCCAATTAGGCAAAGAAACTTTAAACTTGTTTATAATTAACCAGAACAATTCTCAGTCAGTTCTATTGAAATATATAAGAACCAGGATGCTGTCATTTGAATAAGAACTGTCAAGTAACTGCCAACCATAGCAGTACTAACCTACAATCCTTACTTCAAAAAACGACTGAACTTTAGATGAATGTGCGTGAATAGTTGATCTATGGTAGGGCATCGAATCGCATTGTGTTTATCAATGATCTACTATCCTTTCAGAGGTTTATATTTACAAAAATATAAAAATCTAATAGGACCGAAGTGGTGTAATTGGTAAACACCCTGGACTAGAAATCCAGAAATATGGGTTCGAATCCCACCTATGGTTCGATCTTTTACGTTTATTCATCTTTATAATCCTATGTTAAATTATCTAAGTTATCTTCATAATTCAGAAAATTTAATTCTATATCTCTTAAGTTACATACACGATAGTGGCCAATTAGGCAAAGAAACTTTAAACTTGTTTATAATTAACCAGAACAATTCTCAGTCAGTTCTATTGAAATATATAAGAACCAGGATGCTGTCATTTGAATAAGAACTGTCAAGTAACTGCCAACCATAGCAGTACTAACCTACAATCCTTACTTCAAAAAACGACTGAACTTTAGATGAATGTGCGTGAATAGTTGATCTATGGTAGGGCATCGAATCGCATTGTGTTTATCAATGATCTACTATCCTTTCAGAGGTTTATATTTACAAAAATATAAAAATCTAATAGGACCGAAGTGGTGTAATTGGTAAACACCCTGGACTAGAAATCCAGAAATGTGGGTTCGAATCCCACCTATGGTTCGATCTTTTACGTTTATTCATCTTTATAATCCTAGGTTAAATTATCTAAGTTATCTTCATAATTCAGAAAATTTAATTCTATATCTCTTAAGTTACATACACGATAGTGGCCAATTAGGCAAAGAAACTTTAAACTTGTTTATAATTAACCAGAACAATTCTCAGTCAGTTCTATTGAAATATATAAGAACCAGGATGCTGTCATTTGAATAAGAACTGTCAAGTAACTGCCAACCATAGCAGTACTAACCTACAATCCTTACTTCAAAAAACGACTGAACTTTAGATGAATGTGCGTGAATAGTTGATCTATGGTAGGGCATCGAATCACATTGTGTTTATCAATGATCTACTATCCTTTCAGAGGTTTATATTTACAAAAATATAAAAATCTAATAGGACCGAAGTGGTGTAATTGGTAAACACCCTGGACTAGAAATCCAGAAATGTGGGTTCGAATCCCACCTATGGTTCGATCTTTTACGTTTATTCATCTTTATAATCCTATGTTAAATTATCTAAGTTATCTTCATAATTCAGAAAATTTAATTCTATATCTCTTAAGTTACATACACGATAGTGGCCAATTAGGCAAAGAAACTTTAAACTTGTTTATAATTAACCAGAACAATTCTCAGTCAGTTCTATTGAAATATATAAGAACCAGGATGCTGTCATTTGAATAAGAACTGTCAAGTAACTGCCAACCATAGCAGTGCTAACCTACAATCCTTACTTCAAAAAACGACTGAACTTTAGATGAATGTGCGTGAATAGTTGATCTATGGTAGGGCATCGAATCGCATTGTGTTTATCAATGATCTACTATCCTTTCAGAGGTTTATATTTACAAAAATATAAAAATCTAATAGGACCGAAGTGGTGTAATTGGTAAACACCCTGGACTAGAAATCCAGAAATGTGGGTTCGAATCCCACCTATGGTTCGATCTTTTACGTTTATTCATCTTTATAATCCTATGTTAAATTATCTAAGTTATCTTCATAATTCAGAAAATTTAATTCTATATCTCTTAAGTTACATACACGATAGTGGCCAATTAGGCAAAGAAACTTTAAACTTGTTTATAATTAACCAGAACAATTCTCAGTCAGTTCTATTGAAATATATAAGAACCAGGATGCTGTCATTTGAATAAGAACTGTCAAGTAACTGCCAACCATAGCAGTACTAACCTACAATCCTTACTTCAAAAAACGACTGAACTTTAGATGAATGTGCGTGAATAGTTGATCTATGGTAGGGCATCGAATCGCATTGTGTTTATCAATGATCTACTATCCTTTCAGAGGTTTATATTTACAAAAATATAAAAATCTAATAGGACCGAAGTGGTGTAATTGGTAAACACCCTGGACTAGAAATCCAGAAATATGGGTTCGAATCCCACCTATGGTTCGATCTTTTACGTTTATTCATCTTTATAATCCTATGTTAAATTATCTAAGTTATCTTCATAATTCAGAAAATTTAATTCTATATCTCTTAAGTTACATACACGATAGTGGCCAATTAGGCAAAGAAACTTTAAACTTGTTTATAATTAACCAGAACAATTCTCAGTCAGTTCTATTGAAATATATAAGAACCAGGATGCTGTCATTTGAATAAGAACTGTCAAGTAACTGCCAACCATAGCAGTGCTAACCTACAATCCTTACTTCAAAAAACGACTGAACTTTAGATGAATGTGCGTGAATAGTTGATCTATGGTAGGGCATCGAATCGCATTGTGTTTATCAATGATCTACTATCCTTTCAGAGGTTTATATTTACAAAAATATAAAAATCTAATAGGACCGAAGTGGTGTAATTGGTAAACACCCTGGACTAGAAATCCAGAAATGTGGGTTCGAATCCCACCTATGGTTCGATCTTTTACGTTTATTCATCTTTATAATCCTATGTTAAATTATCTAAGTTATCTTCATAATTCAGAAAATTTAATTCTATATCTCTTAAGTTACATACACGATAGTGGCCAATTAGGCAAAGAAACTTTAAACTTGTTTATAATTAACCAGAACAATTCTCAGTCAGTTCTATTGAAATATATAAGAACCAGGATGCTGTCATTTGAATAAGAACTGTCAAGTAACTGCCAACCATAGCAGTACTAACCTACAATCCTTACTTCAAAAAACGACTGAACTTTAGATGAATGTGCGTGAATAGTTGATCTATGGTAGGGCATCGAATCGCATTGTGTTTATCAATGATCTACTATCCTTTCAGAGGTTTATATTTACAAAAATATAAAAATCTAATAGGACCGAAGTGGTGTAATTGGTAAACACCCTGGACTAGAAATCCAGAAATATGGGTTCGAATCCCACCTATGGTTCGATCTTTTACGTTTATTCATCTTTATAATCCTATGTTAAATTATCTAAGTTATCTTCATAATTCAGAAAATTTAATTCTATATCTCTTAAGTTACATACACGATAGTGGCCAATTAGGCAAAGAAACTTTAAACTTGTTTATAATTAACCAGAACAATTCTCAGTCAGTTCTATTGAAATATATAAGAACCAGGATGCTGTCATTTGAATAAGAACTGTCAAGTAACTGCCAACCATAGCAGTACTAACCTACAATCCTTACTTCAAAAAACGACTGAACTTTAGATGAATGTGCGTGAATAGTTGATCTATGGTAGGGCATCGAATCGCATTGTGTTTATCAATGATCTACTATCCTTTCAGAGGTTTATATTTACAAAAATATAAAAATCTAATAGGACCGAAGTGGTGTAATTGGTAAACACCCTGGACTAGAAATCCAGAAATGTGGGTTCGAATCCCACCTATGGTTCGATCTTTTACGTTTATTCATCTTTATAATCCTATGTTAAATTATCTAAGTTATCTTCATAATTCAGAAAATTTAATTCTATATCTCTTAAGTTACATACACGATAGTGGCCAATTAGGCAAAGAAACTTTAAACTTGTTTATAATTAACCAGAACAATTCTCAGTCAGTTCTATTGAAATATATAAGAACCAGGATGCTGTCATTTGAATAAGAACTGTCAAGTAACTGCCAACCATAGCAGTACTAACCTACAATCCTTACTTCAAAAAACGACTGAACTTTAGATGAATGTGCGTGAATAGTTGATCTATGGTAGGGCATCGAATCACATTGTGTTTATCAATGATCTACTATCCTTTCAGAGGTTTATATTTACAAAAATATAAAAATCTAATAGGACCGAAGTGGTGTAATTGGTAAACACCCTGGACTAGAAATCCAGAAATGTGGGTTCGAATCCCACCTATGGTTCGATCTTTTACGTTTATTCATCTTTATAATCCTATGTTAAATTATCTAAGTTATCTTCATAATTCAGAAAATTTAATTCTATATCTCTTAAGTTACATACACGATAGTGGCCAATTAGGCAAAGAAACTTTAAACTTGTTTATAATTAACCAGAACAATTCTCAGTCAGTTCTATTGAAATATATAAGAACCAGGATGCTGTCATTTGAATAAGAACTGTCAAGTAACTGCCAACCATAGCAGTACTAACCTACAATCCTTACTTCAAAAAACGACTGAACTTTAGATGAATGTGCGTGAATAGTTGATCTATGGTAGGGCATCGAATCGCATTGTGTTTATCAATGATCTACTATCCTTTCAGAGGTTTATATTTACAAAAATATAAAAATCTAATAGGACCGAAGTGGTGTAATTGGTAAACACCCTGGACTAGAAATCCAGAAATGTGGGTTCGAATCCCACCTATGGTTCGATCTTTTACGTTTATTCATCTTTATAATCCTATGTTAAATTATCTAAGTTATCTTCATAATTCAGAAAATTTAATTCTATATCTCTTAAGTTACATACACGATAGTGGCCAATTAGGCAAAGAAACTTTAAACTTGTTTATAATTAACCAGAACAATTCTCAGTCAGTTCTATTGAAATATATAAGAACCAGGATGCTGTCATTTGAATAAGAACTGTCAAGTAACTGCCAACCATAGCAGTACTAACCTACAATCCTTACTTCAAAAAACGACTGAACTTTAGATGAATGTGCGTGAATAGTTGATCTATGGTAGGGCATCGAATCGCATTGTGTTTATCAATGATCTACTATCCTTTCAGAGGTTTATATTTACAAAAATATAAAAATCTAATAGGACCGAAGTGGTGTAATTGGTAAACACCCTGGACTAGAAATCCAGAAATATGGGTTCGAATCCCACCTATGGTTCGATCTTTTACGTTTATTCATCTTTATGATCCTATGTTAAATTATCTAAATTATCTTCATAATTCAGAAAATTTAATTCTATATCTCTTAAGTTACATACACGATAGTGGCCAATTAGGCAAAGAAACTTTAAACTTGTTTATAATTAACCAGAACAATTCTCAGTCAGTTCTATTGAAATATATAAGAACCAGGATGCTGTCATTTGAATAAGAACTGTCAAGTAACTGCCAACCATAGCAGTACTAACCTACAATCCTTAATTCAAAAAACGACTGAACTTTAGATGAATGTGCGTGAATAGTTGATCTATGGTAGGGCATCGAATCACATTGTGTTTATCAATGATCTACTATCCTTTCAGAGGTTTATATTTACAAAAATATAAAAATCTAATAGGACCGAAGTGGTGTAATTGGTAAACACCCTGGACTAGAAATCCAGAAATGTGGGTTCGAATCCCACCTATGGTTCGATCTTTTACGTTTATTCATCTTTATAATCCTATGTTAAATTATCTAAGTTATCTTCATAATTCAGAAAATTTAATTCTATATCTCTTAAGTTACATACACGATAGTGGCCAATTAGGCAAAGAAACTTTAAACTTGTTTATAATTAACCAGAACAATTCTCAGTCAGTTCTATTGAAATATATAAGAACCAGGATGCTGTCATTTGAATAAGAACTGTCAAGTAACTGCCAACCATAGCAGTACTAACCTACAATCCTTACTTCAAAAAACGACTGAACTTTAGATGAATGTGCGTGAATAGTTGATCTATGGTAGGGCATCGAATCGCATTGTGTTTATCAATGATCTACTATCCTTTCAGAGGTTTATATTTACAAAAATATAAAAATCTAATAGGACCGAAGTGGTGTAATTGGTAAACACCCTGGACTAGAAATCCAGAAATGTGGGTTCGAATCCCACCTATGGTTCGATCTTTTACGTTTATTCATCTTTATAATCCTATGTTAAATTATCTAAGTTATCTTCATAATTCAGAAAATTTAATTCTATATCTCTTAAGTTACATACACGATAGTGGCCAATTAGGCAAAGAAACTTTAAACTTGTTTATAATTAACCAGAACAATTCTCAGTCAGTTCTATTGAAATATATAAGAACCAGGATGCTGTCATTTGAATAAGAACTGTCAAGTAACTGCCAACCATAGCAGTACTAACCTACAATCCTTACTTCAAAAAACGACTGAACTTTAGATGAATGTGCGTGAATAGTTGATCTATGGTAGGGCATCGAATCGCATTGTGTTTATCAATGATCTACTATCCTTTCAGAGGTTTATATTTACAAAAATATAAAAATCTAATAGGACCGAAGTGGTGTAATTGGTAAACACCCTGGACTAGAAATCCAGAAATATGGGTTCGAATCCCACCTATGGTTCGATCTTTTACGTTTATTCATCTTTATAATCCTATGTTAAATTATCTAAGTTATCTTCATAATTCAGAAAATTTAATTCTATATCTCTTAAGTTACATACACGATAGTGGCCAATTAGGCAAAGAAACTTTAAACTTGTTTATAATTAACCAGAACAATTCTCAGTCAGTTCTATTGAAATATATAAGAACCAGGATGCTGTCATTTGAATAAGAACTGTCAAGTAACTGCCAACCATAGCAGTACTAACCTACAATCCTTACTTCAAAAAACGACTGAACTTTAGATGAATGTGCGTGAATAGTTGATCTATGGTAGGGCATCGAATCGCATTGTGTTTATCAATGATCTACTATCCTTTCAGAGGTTTATATTTACAAAAATATAAAAATCTAATAGGACCGAAGTGGTGTAATTGGTAAACACCCTGGACTAGAAATCCAGAGATGTGGGTTCGAATCCCACCTATGGTTCGATCTTTTACGTTTATTCATCTTTATAATCCTATGTTAAATTATCTAAGTTATCTTCATAATTCAGAAAATTTAATTCTATATCTCTTAAGTTACATACACGATAGTGGCCAATTAGGCAAAGAAACTTTAAACTTGTTTATAATTAACCAGAACAATTCTCAGTCAGTTCTATTGAAATATATAAGAACCAGGATGCTGTCATTTGAATAAGAACTGTCAAGTAACTGCCAACCATAGCAGTACTAACCTACAATCCTTACTTCAAAAAACGACTGAACTTTAGATGAATGTGCGTGAATAGTTGATCTATGGTAGGGCATCGAATCACATTGTGTTTATCAATGATCTACTATCCTTTCAGAGGTTTATATTTACAAAAATATAAAAATCTAATAGGACCGAAGTGGTGTAATTGGTAAACACCCTGGACTAGAAATCCAGAAATGTGGGTTCGAATCCCACCTATGGTTCGATCTTTTACGTTTATTCATCTTTATAATCCTATGTTAAATTACCTAAGTTATCTTCATAATTCAGAAAATTTAATTCTATATCTCTTAAGTTACATACACGATAGTGGCCAATTAGGCAAAGAAACTTTAAACTTGTTTATAATTAACCAGAACAATTCTCAGTCAGTTCTATTGAAATATATAAGAACCAGGATGCTGTCATTTGAATAAGAACTGTCAAGTAACTGCCAACCATAGCAGTACTAACCTACAATCCTTACTTCAAAAAACGACTGAACTTTAGATGAATGTGCGTGAATAGTTGATCTATGGTAGGGCATCGAATCGCATTGTGTTTATCAATGATCTACTATCCTTTCAGAGGTTTATATTTACAAAAATATAAAAATCTAATAGGACCGAAGTGGTGTAATTGGTAAACACCCTGGACTAGAAATCCAGAAATGTGGGTTCGAATCCCACCTATGGTTCGATCTTTTACGTTTATTCATCTTTATAATCCTATGTTAAATTATCTAAGTTATCTTCATAATTCAGAAAATTTAATTCTATATCTCTTAAGTTACATACACGATAGTGGCCAATTAGGCAAAGAAACTTTAAACTTGTTTATAATTAACCAGAACAATTCTCAGTCAGTTCTATTGAAATATATAAGAACCAGGATGCTGTCATTTGAATAAGAACTGTCAAGTAACTGCCAACCATAGCAGTACTAACCTACAATCCTTACTTCAAAAAACGACTGAACTTTAGATGAATGTGCGTGAATAGTTGATCTATGGTAGGGCATCGAATCGCATTGTGTTTATCAATGATCTACTATCCTTTCAGAGGTTTATATTTACAAAAATATAAAAATCTAATAGGACCGAAGTGGTGTAATTGGTAAACACCCTGGACTAGAAATCCAGAAATATGGGTTCGAATCCCACCTATGGTTCGATCTTTTACGTTTATTCATCTTTATAATCCTATGTTAAATTATCTAAGTTATCTTCATAATTCAGAAAATTTAATTCTATATCTCTTAAGTTACATACACGATAGTGGCCAATTAGGCAAAGAAACTTTAAACTTGTTTATAATTAACCAGAACAATTCTCAGTCAGTTCTATTGAAATATATAAGAACCAGGATGCTGTCATTTGAATAAGAACTGTCAAGTAACTGCCAACCATAGCAGTACTAACCTACAATCCTTAGTTCAAAAAACGACTGAACTTTAGATGAATGTGCGTGAATAGTTGATCTATGGTAGGGCATCGAATCGCATTGTGTTTATCAATGATCTACTATCCTTTCAGAGGTTTATATTTACAAAAATATAAAAATCTAATAGGACCGAAGTGGTGTAATTGGTAAACACCCTGGACTAGAAATCCAGAAATGTGGGTTCGAATCCCACCTATGGTTCGATCTTTTACGTTTATTCATCTTTATAATCCTATGTTAAATTATCTAAGTTATCTTCATAATTCAGAAAATTTAATTCTATATCTCTTAAGTTACATACACGATAGTGGCCAATTAGGCAAAGAAACTTTAAACTTGTTTATAATTAACCAGAACAATTCTCAGTCAGTTCTATTGAAATATATAAGAACCAGGATGCTGTCATTTGAATAAGAACTGTCAAGTAACTGCCAACCATAGCAGTACTAACCTACAATCCTTACTTCAAAAAACGACTGAACTTTAGATGAATGTGCGTGAATAGTTGATCTATGGTAGGGCATCGAATCACATTGTGTTTATCAATGATCTACTATCCTTTCAGAGGTTTATATTTACAAAAATATAAAAATCTAATAGGACCGAAGTGGTGTAATTGGTGAACACCCTGGACTAGGAATCCAGAAATGTGGGTTCGAATCCCACCTATGGTTCGATCTTTTACGTTTATTCATCTTTATAATCCTGTGTTAAATTATCTAAGTTATCTTCATAATTCAGAAAATTTAATTCTATATCTCTTAAGTTACATACACGATAGTGGCCAATTAGGCAAAGAAACTTTAAACTTGTTTATAATTAACCAGAACAATTCTCAGTCAGTTCTATTGAAATATATAAGAACCAGGATGCTGTCATTTGAATAAGAACTGTCAAGTAACTGCCAACCATAGCAGTACTAACCTACAATCCTTACTTCAAAAAACGACTGAACTTTAGATGAATGTGCGTGAATAGTTGATCTATGGTAGGGCATCGAATCGCATTGTGTTTATCAATGATCTACTATCCTTTCAGAGGTTTATATTTACAAAAATATAAAAATCTAATAGGACCGAAGTGGTGTAATTGGTAAACACCCTGGACTAGAAATCCAGAAATGTGGGTTCGAATCCCACCTATGGTTCGATCTTTTACGTTTATTCATCTTTATAATCCTATGTTAAATTATCTAAGTTATCTTCATAATTCAGAAAATTTAATTCTATATCTCTTAAGTTACATACACGATAGTGGCCAATTAGGCAAAGAAACTTTAAACTTGTTTATAATTAACCAGAACAATTCTCAGTCAGTTCTATTGAAATATATAAGAACCAGGATGCTGTCATTTGAATAAGAACTGTCAAGTAACTGCCAACCATAGCAGTACTAACCTACAATCCTTACTTCAAAAAACGACTGAACTTTAGATGAATGTGCGTGAATAGTTGATCTATGGTAGGGCATCGAATCGCATTGTGTTTATCAATGATCTACTATCCTTTCAGAGGTTTATATTTACAAAAATATAAAAATCTAATAGGACCGAAGTGGTGTAATTGGTAAACACCCTGGACTAGAAATCCAGAAATGTGGGTTCGAATCCCACCTATGGTTCGATCTTTTACGTTTATTCATCTTTATAATCCTATGTTAAATTATCTAAGTTATCTTCATAATTCAGAAAATTTAATTCTATATCTCTTAAGTTACATACACGATAGTGGCCAATTAGGCAAAGAAACTTTAAACTTGTTTATAATTAACCAGAACAATTCTCAGTCAGTTCTATTGAAATATATAAGAACCAGGATGCTGTCATTTGAATAAGAACTGTCAAGTAACTGCCAACCATAGCAGTACTAACCTATAATCCTTACTTCAAAAAACGACTGAACTTTAGATGAATGTGCGTGAATAGTTGATCTATGGTAGGGCATCGAATCGCATTGTGTTTATCAATGATCTACTATCCTTTCAGAGGTTTATATTTACAAAAATATAAAAATCTAATAGGACCGAAGTGGTGTAATTGGTAAACACCCTGGACTAGAAATCCAGAAATGTGGGTTCGAATCCCACCTATGGTTCGATCTTTTACGTTTATTCATCTTTATAATCCTATGTTAAATTATCTAAGTTATCTTCATAATTCAGAAAATTTAATTCTATATCTCTTAAGTTACATACACGATAGTGGCCAATTAGGCAAAGAAACTTTAAACTTGTTTATAATTAACCAGAACAATTCTCAGTCAGTTCTATTGAAATATATAAGAACCAGGATGCTGTCATTTGAATAAGAACTGTCAAGTAACTGCCAACCATAGCAGTACTAACCTACAATCCTTACTTCAAAAAACGACTGAACTTTAGATGAATGTGCGTGAATAGTTGATCTATGGTAGGGCATCGAATCGCATTGTGTTTATCAATGATCTACTATCCTTTCAGAGGTTTATATTTACAAAAATATAAAAATCTAATAGGACCGAAGTGGTGTAATTGGTAAACACCCTGGACTAGAAATCCAGAAATGTGGGTTCGAATCCCACCTATGGTTCGATCTTTTACGTTTATTCATCTTTATAATCCTATGTTAAATTATCTAAGTTATCTTCATAATTCAGAAAATTTAATTCTATATCTCTTAAGTTACATACACGATAGTGGCCAATTAGGCAAAGAAACTTTAAACTTGTTTATAATTAACCAGAACAATTCTCAGTCAGTTCTATTGAAATATATAAGAACCAGGATGCTGTCATTTGAATAAGAACTGTCAAGTAACTGCCAACCATAGCAGTACTAACCTACAATCCTTACTTCAAAAAACGACTGAACTTTAGATGAATGTGCGTGAATAGTTGATCTATGGTAGGGCATCGAATCGCATTGTGTTTATCAATGATCTACTATCCTTTCAGAGGTTTACATTTACAAAAATATAAAAATCTAATAGGACCGAAGTGGTGTAATTGGTAAACACCCTGGACTAGAAATCCAGAAATATGGGTTCGAATCCCACCTATGGTTCGATCTTTTACGTTTATTCATCTTTATAATCCTATGTTAAATTATCTAAGTTATCTTCATAATTCAGAAAATTTAATTCTATATCTCTTAAGTTACATACACGATAGTGGCCAATTAGGCAAAGAAACTTTAAACTTGTTTATAATTAACCAGAACAATTCTCAGTCAGTTCTATTGAAATATATAAGAACCAGGATGCTGTCATTTGAATAAGAACTGTCAAGTAACTGCCAACCATAGCAGTACTAACCTACAATCCTTACTTCAAAAAACGACTGAACTTTAGATGAATGTGCGTGGATAGTTGATCTATGGTAGGGCATCGAATCGCATTGTGTTTATCAATGATCTACTATCCTTTCAGAGGTTTATATTTACAAAAATATAAAAATCTAATAGGACCGAAGTGGTGTAATTGGTAAACACTCTGGACTAGAAATCCAGAAATGTGGGTTCGAATCCCGCCTATGGTTCAATCTTTTACGTTCATTCATCTTCATAATCCTATGTTAAATTATCTAAGTTATCTTCATAATTCAGAAAATTTAATTCTATATCTCTTAAGTTATATATATGTATATATATATATATATAACTTAAGAGATATAGAATTAAATTTTCTGAATTATGAAGATAACTTAGATAATTTAACATAGGATTATAAAGATGAATAAACGTAAAAGATCGAACCATAGGTGGGATTCGAACCCACTATTCTGGATTTCTAGTCCAGGGTGTTTACCAATTACACCACTTCGGTCCTATTAGATTTTTATATTTTTGTAAATATAAACCTCTGAAAGGATAGTAGATCATTGATAAACACAATGCGATTCGATGCCCTACCATAGATCAACTATTCACGCACATTCATCTAAAGTTCAGTCGTTTTTTGAAGTAAGGATTGTAGGTTAGTACTGCTATGGTTGGCAGTTACTTGACAGTTCTTATTCAAATGACAGCATCCTGGTTCTTATATATTTCAATAGAACTGACTGAGAATTGTTCTGGTTAATTATAAACAAGTTTAAAGTTTCTTTGCCTAATTGGCCACTATCGTGTATGTAACTTAAGAGATATAGAATTAAATTTTCTGAATTATGAAGATAACTTAGATAATTTAACATAGGATTATAAAGATGAATAAACGTAAATGATCGAACCATAGGTGGGATTCGAACCCACATTTCTGGATTTCTAGTCCAGGGTGTTTACCAATTACACCACTTCGGTCCTATTAGATTTTTATATTTTTTTAAATATAAACCTCTGAAAGGATAGTAGATCATTGATAAACACAATGCGATTCGATGCCCTACCATAGATCAACTATTCACGCACATTCATCTAAAGTTCAGTCGTTTTTTGAAGTAAGGATTGTAGGTTAGTACTGCTATGGTTGGCAGTTACTTGACAGTTCTTATTCAAATGACAGCATCCTGGTTCTTATATATTTCAATAGAACTGACTGAGAATTGTTCTGGTTAATTATAAACAAGTTTAAAGTTTCTTTGCCTAATTGGCCACTATCGTGTATGTAACTTAAGAGATATAGAATTAAATTTTCTGAATTATGAAGATAACTTAGATAATTTAACATAGGATTATAAAGATGAATAAACGTAAAAGATCGAACCATAGGTGGGATTCGAACCCACATTTCTGGATTTCTAGTCCAGGGTGTTTACCAATTACACCACTTCGGTCCTATTAGATTTTTATATTTTTGTAAATATAAACCTCTGAAAGGATAGTAGATCATTGATAAACACAATGCGATTCGATGCCCTACCATAGATCAACTATTCACGCACATTCATCTAAAGTTCAGTCGTTTTTTGAAGTAAGGATTGTAGGTTAGTACTGCTATGGTTGGCAGTTACTTGACAGTTCTTATTCAAATGACAGCATCCTGGTTCTTATATATTCCAATAGAACTGACTGAGAATTGTTCTGGTTAATTATAAAGTTTAATTATAAAGTTTAAAGTTTCTTTGCCTAATTGGCCACTATCGTGTATGTAACTTAAGAGATATAGAATTAAATTTTCTGAATTATGAAGATAACTTAGATAATTTAACATAGGATTATAAAGATGAATAAACGTAAAAGATCGAACCATAGGTGGGATTCGAACCCACATTTCTGGATTTCTAGTCCAGGGTGTTTACCAATTACACCACTTCGGTCCTATTAGATTTTTATATTTTTGTAAATATAAACCTCTGAAAGGATAGTAGATCATTGATAAACACAATGCGATTCGATGCCCTACCATAGATCAACTATTCACGCACATTCATCTAAAGTTCAGTCGTTTTTTGAAGTAAGGATTGTAGGTTAGTACTGCTATGGTTGGCAGTTACTTGACAGTTCTTATTCAAATGACAGCATCCTGGTTCTTATATATTTCAATAGAACTGACTGAGAATTGTTCTGGTTAATTATAAACAAGTTTAAAGTTTCTTTGCCTAATTGGCCACTATCGTGTATGTAACTTAAGAGATATAGAATTAAATTTTCTGAATTATGAAGATAACTTAGATAATTTAACATAGGATTATAAAGATGAATAAACGTAAAAGATCGAACCATAGGTGGGATTCGAACCCACATTTCTGGATTTCTAGTCCAGGATATTTACCAATTACACCACTTCGGTCCTATTAGATTTTGATTTTGAAGTAAGGATTGTAGGTTAGTACTGCTATGGTTGGCAGTTACTTGACAGTTCTTATTCAAATGACAGCATCCTGGTTCTTATATATTTCAATAGAACTGACTGAGAATTGTTCTGGTTAATTATAAACAAGTTTAAAGTTTCTTTGCCTAATTGGCCACTATCGTGTATGTAACCTAAGAGATATAGAATTAAATTTTCTGAATTATGAAGATAACTTAGATAATTTAACATAGGATTATAAAGATGAATAAACGTAAAAGATCGAACCATAGGTGGGATTCGAACCCACATCTCTGGATTTCTAGTCCAGGGTGTTTACCAATTACACCACTTCGGTCCTATTAGATTTTTATATTTTTGTAAATATAAACCTCTGGAAGGATAGTAGATCATTGATAAACACAATGCGATTCGATGCCCTACCATAGATCAACTATTCACGCACATTCATCTAAAGTTCAGTCGTTTTTTGAAGTAAGGATTGTAGGTTAGTACTGCTATGGTTGGCAGTTACTTGACAGTTCTTATTCAAATGACAGCATCCTGGTTCTTATATATTTCAATAGAACTGACTGAGAATTGTTCTGGTTAATTATAAACAAGTTTAAAGTTTCTTTGCCTAATTGGCCACTATCGTGTATGTAACTTAAGAGATATAGAATTAAATTTTCTGAATTATGAAGATAACTTAGATAATTTAACATAGGATTATAAAGATGAATAAACGTAAAAGATCGAACCATAGGTGGGATTCGAACCCACATTTCTGGATTTCTAGTCCAGGGTGTTTACCAATTACACCACTTCGGTCCTATTAGATTTTTATATTTTTGTAAATATAAACCTCTGAAAGGATAGTAGATCATTGATAAACACAATGCGATTCGATGCCCTACCATAGATCAACTATTCACGCACATTCATCTAAAGTTCAGTCGTTTTTTGAAGTAAGGATTGTAGGTTAGTACTGCTATGGTTGGCAGTTACTTGACAGTTCTTATTCAAATGACAGCATCCTGGTTCTTATATATTTCAATAGAACTGACTGAGAATTGTTCTGGTTAATTATAAACAAGTTTAAAGTTTCTTTGCCTAATTGGCCACTATCGTGTATGTAACTTAAGAGATATAGAATTAAATTTTCTGAATTATGAAGATAACTTAGATAATTTAACATAGGATTATAAAGATGAATAAACGTAAAAGATCGAACCATAGGTGGGATTCGAACCCACATTTCTGGATTTCTAGTCCAGGGTGTTTACCAATTACACCACTTCGGTCCTATTAGATTTTTATATTTTTGTAAATATAAACCTCTGAAAGGATAGTAGATCATTGATAAACACAATGCGATTCGATGCCCTACCATAGATCAACCATTCACGCACATTCATCTAAAGTTCAGTCGTTTTTTGAAGTAAGGATTGTAGGTTAGTACTGCTATGGTTGGCAGTTACTTGACAGTTCTTATTCAAATGACAGCATCCTGGTTCTTATATATTTCAATAGAACTGACTGAGAATTGTTCTGGTTAATTATAAACAAGTTTAAAGTTTCTTTGCCTAATTGGCCACTATCGTGTATGTAACTTAAGAGATATAGAATTAAATTTTCTGAATTATGAAGATAACTTAGATAATTTAACATAGGATTATAAAGATGAATAAACGTTAATGATCGAACCATAGGTGGGATTCGAACCCACATTTCTGGATTTCTAGTCCAGGGTGTTTACCAATTACACCACTTCGGTCCTATTAGATTTTTATATTTTTGTAAATATAAACCTCTGAAAGGATAGTAGATCATTGATAAACACAATGCGATTCGATGCCCTACCATAGATCAACTATTCACGCACATTCATCTAAAGTTCAGTCGTTTTTTGAAGTAAGGATTGTAGGTTAGTACTGCTATGGTTGGCAGTTACTTGACAGTTCTTATTCAAATGACAGCATCCTGGTTCTTATATATTTCAATAGAACTGACTGAGAATTGTTCTGGTTAATTATAAACAAGTTTAAAGTTTCTTTGCCTAATTGGCCACTATCGTGTATGTAACTTAAGAGATATAGAATTAAATTTTCTGAATTATGAAGATAACTTAGATAATTTAACATAGGATTATAAAGATGAATAAACGTAAAAGATCGAACCATAGGTGGGATTCGAACCCACATTTCTGGATTTCTAGTCCAGGGTGTTTACCAATTACACCACTTCGGTCCTATTAGATTTTTATATTTTTGTAAATATAAACCTCTGAAAGGATAGTAGATCATTGATAAACACAATGCGATTCGATGCCCTACCATAGATCAACTATTCACGCACATTCATCTAAAGTTCAGTCGTTTTTTGAAGTAAGGATTGTAGGTTAGTACTGCTATGGTTGGCAGTTACTTGACAGTTCTTATTCAAATGACAGCATCCTGGTTCTTATATATTTCAATAGAACTGACTGAGAATTGTTCTGGTTAATTATAAACAAGTTTAAAGTTTCTTTGCCTAATTGGCCACTATCGTGTATGTAACTTAAGAGATATAGAATTAAATTTTCTGAATTATGAAGATAACTTAGATAATTTAACATAGGATTATAAAGATGAATAAACGTAAAAGATCGAACCATAGGTGGGATTCGAACCCACATTTCTGGATTTCTAGTCCAGGGTGTTTACCAATTACACCACTTCGGTCCTATTAGATTTTTATATTTTTGTAAATATAAACCTCTGAAAGGATAGTAGATCATTGATAAACACAATGCGATTCGATGCCCTACCATAGATCAACTATTCACGCACATTCATCTAAAGTTCAGTCGTTTTTTGAAGTAAGGATTGTAGGTTAGTACTGCTATGGTTGGCAGTTACTTGACAGTTCTTATTCAAATGACAGCATCCTGGTTCTTATATATTTCAATAGAACTGACTGAGAATTGTTCTGGTTAATTATAAACAAGTTTAAAGTTTCTTTGCCTAATTGGCCACTATCGTGTATGTAACTTAAGAGATATAGAATTAAATTTTCTGAATTATGAAGATAACTTAGATAATTTAACATAGGATTATAAAGATGAATAAACGTAAAAGATCGAACCATAGGTGGGATTCGAACCCACATTTCTGGATTTCTAGTCCAGGGTGTTTACCAATTACACCACTTCGGTCCTATTAGATTTTTATATTTTTGTAAATATAAACCTCTGAAAGGATAGTAGATCATTGATAAACACAATGCGATTCGATGCCCTACCATAGATCAACTATTCACGCACATTCATCTAAAGTTCAGTCGTTTTTTGAAGTAAGGATTGTAGGTTAGTACTGCTATGGTTGGCAGTTACTTGACAGTTCTTATTCAAATGACAGCATCCTGGTTCTTATATATTTCAATAGAACTGACTGAGAATTGTTCTGGTTAATTATAAACAAGTTTAAAGTTTCTTTGCCTAATTGGCCACTATCGTGTATGTAACTTAAGAGATATAGAATTAAATTTTCTGAATTATGAAGATAACTTAGATAATTTAACATAGGATTATAAAGATGAATAAACGTAAAAGACCGAACCATAGGTGGGATTCGAACCCACATTTCTGGATTTCTAGTCCAGGGTGTTTACCAATTACACCACCATGATAGTAGATCATTGATAAACACAATGCGATTCGATGCCCTACCATAGATCAACTATTCACGCACATTCATCTAAAGTTCAGTCGTTTTTTGAAGTAAGGATTGTAGGTTAGTACTGCTATGGTTGGCAGTTACTTGACAGTTCTTATTCAAATGACAGCATCCTGGTTCTTATATATTTCAATAGAACTGACTGAGAATTGTTCTGGTTAATTATAAACAAGTTTAAAGTTTCTTTACCTAATTGGCCACTATCGTGTATGTAACTTAAGAGATATAGAATTAAATTTTCTGAATTATGAAGATAACTTAGATAATTTAACATAGGATTATAAAGATGAATAAACGTAAAAGATCGAACCATAGGTGGGATTCGAACCCATATTTCTGGATTTCTAGTCCAGGGTGTTTACCAATTACACCACTTCGGTCCTATTAGATTTTTATATTTTTGTAAATATAAACCTCTGAAAGGATAGTAGATCATTGATAAACACAATGCGATTCGATGCCCTACCATAGATCAACTATTCACGCACATTCATCTAATGTTCAGTCGTTTTTTGAAGTAAGGATTGTAGGTTAGTACTGCTATGGTTGGCAGTTACTTGACAGTTCTTATTCAAATGACAGCATCCTGGTTCTTATATATTTCAATAGAACTGACTGAGAATTGTTCTGGTTAATTATAAACAAGTTTAAAGTTTCTTTGCCTAATTGGCCACTATCGTGTATGTAACTTAAGAGATATAGAATTAAATTTTCTGAATTATGAAGATAACTTAGATAATTTAACATAGGATTATAAAGATGAATAAACGTAAAAGATCGAACCATAGGTGGGATTCGAACCCACATTTCTGGATTTCTAGTCCAGGGTGTTTACCAATTACACCACTTCGGTCCTATTAGATTTTTATATTTTTGTAAATATAAACCTCTGAAAGGATAGTAGATCATTGATAAACACAATGCGATTCGATGCTCTACCATAGATCAACTATTCACGCACATTCATCTAAAGTTCAGTCGTTTTTTGAAGTAAGGATTGTAGGTTAGTACCGCTATGGTTGGCAGTTACTTGACAGTTCTTATTCAAATGACAGCATCCTGGTTCTTATATATTTCAATAGAACTGACTGAGAATTGTTCTGGTTAATTATAAACAAGTTTAAAGTTTCTTTGCCTAATTGGCCACTATCGTGTATGTAACTTAAGAGATATAGAATTAAATTTTCTGAATTATGAAGATAACTTAGATAATTTAACATAGGATTATAAAGATGAATAAACGTAAAAGATCGAACCATAGGTGTGATTCGAACCCATATTTCTGGATTTCTAGTCCAGGGTGTTTACCAATTACACCACTTCGGTCCTATTAGATTTTTATATTTTTGTAAATATAAACCTCTGAAAGGATAGTAGATCATTGATAAACACAATGCGATTCGATGCCCTACCATAGATCAACTATTCACGCACATTCATCTAAAGTTCAGTCGATTTTTGAAGTAAGGATTGTAGGTTAGTACTGCTATGGTTGGCAGTTACTTGACAGTTCTTATTCAAATGACAGCATCCTGGTTCTTATATATTTCAATAGAACTGACTGAGAATTGTTCTGGTTAATTATAAACAAGTTTAAAGTTTCTTTGCCTAATTGGCCACTATCGTGTATGTAACTTAAGAGATATAGAATTAAATTTTCTAAATTATGAAGATAACTTAGATAATTTAACATAGGATTATAAAGATGGATAAACGTAAAAGATCGAACCATAGGTGGGATTCGAACCCACATTTCTGGATTTCTAGTCCAGGGTGTTTACCAATTACACCACTTCGGTCCTATTAGATTTTTATATTTTTGTAAATATAAACCTCTGAAAGGATAGTAGATCATTGATAAACACAATGCGATTCGATGCCCTACCATAGATCAACTATTCACGCACATTCATCTAAAGTTCAGTCGTTTTTTGAAGTAAGGATTGTAGGTTAGTACTGCTATGGTTGGCAGTTACTTGACAGTTCTTATTCAAATGACAGCATCCTGGTTCTTATATATTTCAATAGAACTGACTGAGAATTGTTCTGGTTAATTATAAACAAGTTTAAAGTTTCTTTGCCTAATTGGCCACTATCGTGTATGTAACTTAAGAGATATAGAATTAAATTTTCTGAATTATGAAGATAACTTAGATAATTTAACATAGGATTATAAAGATGAATAAACGTAAAAGATCGAACCATAGGTGGGATTCGAACCCACATTTCTGGATTTCTAGTCCAGGGTGTTTACCAATTACACCACTTCGGTCCTATTAGATTTTGATTTTGAAGTAAGGATTGTAGGTTAGTACTGCTATGGTTGGCAGTTACTTGACAGTTCTTATTCAAATGACAGCATCCTGGTTCTTATATATTTCAATAGAACTGACTGAGAATTGTTCTGGTTAATTATAAACAAGTTTAAAGTTTCTTTGCCTAATTGGCCACTATCGTGTATGTAACTTAAGAGATATAGAATTAAATTTTCTGAATTATGAAGATAACTTAGATAATTTAACATAGGATTATAAAGATGAATAAACGTAAAAGATCGAACCATAGGTGGGATTCGAACCCACATCTCTGGATTTCTAGTCCAGGGTGTTTACCAATTACACCACTTCGGTCCTATTAGATTTTTATATTTTTGTAAATATAAACCTCTGGAAGGATAGTAGATCATTGATAAACACAATGCGATTCGATGCCCTACCATAGATCAACTATTCACGCACATTCATCTAAAGTTCAGTCGTTTTTTGAAGTAAGGATTGTAGGTTAGTACTGCTATGGTTGGCAGTTACTTGACAGTTCTTATTCAAATGACAGCATCCTGGTTCTTATATATTTCAATAGAACTGACTGAGAATTGTTCTGGTTAATTATAAACAAGTTTAAAGTTTCTTTACCTAATTGGCCACTATCGTGTATGTAACTTAAGAGATATAGAATTAAATTTTCTGAATTATGAAGATAACTTAGATAATTTAACATAGGATTATAAAGATGAATAAACGTAAAAGATCGAACCATAGGTGGGATTCGAACCCATATTTCTGGATTTCTAGTCCAGGGTGTTTACCAATTACACCACTTCGGTCCTATTAGATTTTTATATTTTTGTAAATATAAACCTCTGAAAGGATAGTAGATCATTGATAAACACAATGCGATTCGATGCCCTACCATAGATCAACTATTCACGCACATTCATCTAAAGTTCAGTCGTTTTTTGAAGTAAGGATTGTAGGTTAGTACTGCTATGGTTGGCAGTTACTTGACAGTTCTTATTCAAATGACAGCATCCTGGTTCTTATATATTTCAATAGAACTGACTGAGAATTGTTCTGGTTAATTATAAACAAGTTTAAAGTTTCTTTGCCTAATTGGCCACTATCGTGTATGTAACTTAAGAGATATAGAATTAAATTTTCTGAATTATGAAGATAACTTAGATAATTTAACATAGGATTATAAAGATGAATAAACGTAAAAGATCGAACCATAGGTGGGATTCGAACCCACATTTCTGGATTTCTAGTCCAGGGTGTTTACCAATTACACCACTTCGGTCCTATTAGATTTTTATATTTTTGTAAATATAAACCTCTGAAAGGATAGTAGATCATTGATAAACACAATGCGATTCGATGCCCTACCATAGATCAACTATTCACGCACATTCATCTAAAGTTCAGTCGTTTTTTGAAGTAAGGATTGTAGGTTAGCACTGCTATGGTTGGCAGTTACTTGACAGTTCTTATTCAAATGACAGCATCCTGGTTCTTATATATTTCAATAGAACTGACTGAGAATTGTTCTGGTTAATTATAAACAAGTTTAAAGTTTCTTTGCCTAATTGGCCACTATCGTGTATGTAACTTAAGAGATATAGAATTAAATTTTCTGAATTATGAAGATAACTTAGATAATTTAACATAGGATTATAAAGATGAATAAACGTAAAAGACCGAACCATAGGTGGGATTCGAACCCACATTTCTGGATTTCTAGTCCAGGGTGTTTACCAATTACACCACCATGATAGTAGATCATTGATAAACACAATGCGATTCGATGCCCTACCATAGATCAACTATTCACGCACATTCATCTAAAGTTCAGTCGTTTTTTGAAGTAAGGATTGTAGGTTAGTACTGCTATGGTTGGCAGTTACTTGACAGTTCTTATTCAAATGACAGCATCCTGGTTCTTATATATTTCAATAGAACTGACTGAGAATTGTTCTGGTTAATTATAAACAAGTTTAAAGTTTCTTTACCTAATTGGCCACTATCGTGTATGTAACTTAAGAGATATAGAATTAAATTTTCTGAATTATGAAGATAACTTAGATAATTTAACATAGGATTATAAAGATGAATAAACGTAAAAGATCGAACCATAGGTGGGATTCGAACCCATATTTCTGGATTTCTAGTCCAGGGTGTTTACCAATTACACCACTTCGGTCCTATTAGATTTTTATATTTTTGTAAATATAAACCTCTGAAAGGATAGTAGATCATTGATAAACACAATGCGATTCGATGCCCTACCATAGATCAACTATTCACGCACATTCATCTAAAGTTCAGTCGTTTTTTGAAGTAAGGATTGTAGGTTAGTACTGCTATGGTTGGCAGTTACTTGACAGTTCTTATTCAAATGACAGCATCCTGGTTCTTATATATTTCAATAGAACTGACTGAGAATTGTTCTGGTTAATTATAAACAAGTTTAAAGTTTCTTTGCCTAATTGGCCACTATCGTGTATGTAACTTAAGAGATATAGAATTAAATTTTCTGAATTATGAAGATAACTTAGATAATTTAACATAGGATTATAAAGATGAATAAACGTAAAAGATCGAACCATAGGTGGGATTCGAACCCACATTTCTGGATTTCTAGTCCAGGGTGTTTACCAATTACACCACTTCGGTCCTATTAGATTTTTATATTTTTGTAAATATAAACCTCTGAAAGGATAGTAGATCATTGATAAACACAATGCGATTCGATGCTCTACCATAGATCAACTATTCACGCACATTCATCTAAAGTTCAGTCGTTTTTTGAAGTAAGGATTGTAGGTTAGTACCGCTATGGTTGGCAGTTACTTGACAGTTCTTATTCAAATGACAGCATCCTGGTTCTTATATATTTCAATAGAACTGACTGAGAATTGTTCTGGTTAATTATAAACAAGTTTAAAGTTTCTTTGCCTAATTGGCCACTATCGTGTATGTACCTTAAGAGATATAGAATTAAATTTTCTGAATTATGAAGATAACTTAGATAATTTAACATAGGATTATAAAGATGAATAAACGTAAAAGATCGAACCATAGGTGGGATTCGAACCCATATTTCTGGATTTCTAGTCCAGGGTGTTTACCAATTACACCACTTCGGTCCTATTAGATTTTTATATTTTTGTAAATATAAACCTCTGAAAGGATAGTAGATCATTGATAAACACAATGCGATTCGATGCCCTACCATAGATCAACTATTCACGCACATTCATCTAAAGTTCAGTCGTTTTTTGAAGTAAGGATTGTAGGTTAGTACTGCTATGGTTGGCAGTTACTTGACAGTTCTTATTCAAATGACAGCATCCTGGTTCTTATATATTTCAATAGAACTGACTGAGAATTGTTCTGGTTAATTATAAACAAGTTTAAAGTTTCTTTGCCTAATTGGCCACTATCGTGTATGTAACTTAAGAGATATAGAATTAAATTTTCTAAATTATGAAGATAACTTAGATAATTTAACATAGGATTATAAAGATGGATAAACGTAAAAGATCGAACCATAGGTGGGATTCGAACCCACATTTCTGGATTTCTAGTCCAGGGTGTTTACCAATTACACCACTTCGGTCCTATTAGATTTTTATATTTTTGTAAATATAAACCTCTGAAAGGATAGTAGATCATTGATAAACACAATGCGATTCGATGCCCTACCATAGATCAACTATTCACGCACATTCATCTAAAGTTCAGTCGTTTTTTGAAGTAAGGATTGTAGGTTAGTACTGCTATGGTTGGCAGTTACTTGACAGTTCTTATTCAAATGACAGCATCCTGGTTCTTATATATTTCAATAGAACTGACTGAGAATTGTTCTGGTTAATTATAAACAAGTTTAAAGTTTCTTTGCCTAATTGGCCACTATCGTGTATGTAACTTAAGAGATATAGAATTAAATTTTCTGAATTATGAAGATAACTTAGATAATTTAACATAGGATTATAAAGATGAATAAACGTAAAAGATCGAACCATAGGTGGGATTCGAACCCACATCTCTGGATTTCTAGTCCAGGGTGTTTACCAATTACACCACTTCGGTCCTATTAGATTTTTATATTTTTGTAAATATAAACCTCTGGAAGGATAGTAGATCATTGATAAACACAATGCGATTCGATGCCCTACCATAGATCAACTATTCACGCACATTCATCTAAAGTTCAGTCGTTTTTTGAAGTAAGGATTGTAGGTTAGTACTGCTATGGTTGGCAGTTACTTGACAGTTCTTATTCAAATGACAGCATCCTGGTCCTTATATATTTCAATAGAACTGACTGAGAATTGTTCTGGTTAATTATAAACAAGTTTAAAGTTTCTTTGCCTAATTGGCCACTATCGTGTATGTAACTTAAGAGATATAGAATTAAATTTTCTGAATTATGAAGATAACTTAGATAATTTAACATAGGATTATAAAGATGAATAAACGTAAAAGATCGAACCATAGGTGGGATTCGAACCCACATTTCTGGATTTCTAGTCCAGGGTGTTTACCAATTACACCACTTCGGTCCTATTAGATTTTTATATTTTTGTAAATATAAACCTCTGAAAGGATAGTAGATCATTGATAAACACAATGCGATTCGATGCCCTACCATAGATCAACTATTCACGCACATTCATCTAAAGTTCAGTCGTTTTTTGAAGTAAGGATTGTAGGTTAGTACTGCTATGGTTGGCAGTTACTTGACAGTTCTTATTCAAATGACAGCATCCTGGTTCTTATATATTTCAATAGAACTGACTGAGAATTGTTCTGGTTAATTATAAACAAGTTTAAAGTTTCTTTGCCTAATTGGCCACTATCGTGTATGTAACTTAAGAGATATAGAATTAAATTTTCTGAATTATGAAGATAACTTAGATAATTTAACATAGGATTATAAAGATGAATAAACGTAAAAGATCGAACCATAGGTGGGATTCGAACCCACATTTCTGGATTTCTAGTCCAGGGTGTTTACCAATTACACCACTTCGGTCCTATTAGATTTTTATATTTTTGTAAATATAAACCTCTGAAAGGATAGTAGATCATTGATAAACACAATGCGATTCGATGCCCTACCATAGATCAACTATTCACGCACATTCATCTAAAGTTCAGTCGTTTTTTGAAGTAAGGATTGTAGGTTAGTACTGCTATGGTTGGCAGTTACTTGACAGTTCTTATTCAAATGACAGCATCCTGGTTCTTATATATTTCAATAGAACTGACTGAGAATTGTTCTGGTTAATTATAAACAAGTTTAAAGTTTCTTTGCCTAATTGGCCACTATCGTGTATGTAACTTAAGAGATATAGAATTAAATTTTCTGAATTATGAAGATAACTTAGATAATTTAACATAGGATTATAAAGATGAATAAACGTAAAAGATCGAACCATAGGTGGGATTCGAACCCACATTTCTGGATTTCTAGTCCAGGGTGTTTACCAATTACACCACTTCGGTCCTATTAGATTTTTATATTTTTGTAAATATAAACCTCTGAAAGGATAGTAGATCATTGATAAACACAATGCGATTCGATGCCCTACCATAGATCAACTATTCACGCACATTCATCTAAAGTTCAGTCGTTTTTTGAAGTAAGGATTGTAGGTTAGTACTGCTATGGTTGGCAGTTACTTGACAGTTCTTATTCAAATGACAGCATCCTGGTTCTTATATATTTCAATAGAACTGACTGAGAATTGTTCTGGTTAATTATAAACAAGTTTAAAGTTTCTTTACCTAATTGGCCACTATCGTGTATGTAACTTAAGAGATATAGAATTAAATTTTCTGAATTATGAAGATAACTTAGATAATTTAACATAGGATTATAAAGATGAATAAACGTAAAAGATCGAACCATAGGTGGGATTCGAACCCATATTCCTGGATTTCTAGTCCAGGGTGTTTACCAATTACACCACTTCGGTCCTATTAGATTTTTATATTTTTGTAAATATAAACCTCTGAAAGGATAGTAGATCATTGATAAACACAATGCGATTCGATGCCCTACCATAGATCAACTATTCACGCACATTCATCTAAAGTTCAGTCGTTTTTTGAAGTAAGGATTGTAGGTTAGTACTGCTATGGTTGGCAGTTACTTGACAGTTCTTATTCAAATGACAGCATCCTGGTTCTTATATATTTCAATAGAACTGACTGAGAATTGTTCTGGTTAATTATAAACAAGTTTAAAGTTTCTTTGCCTAATTGGCCACTATCGTGTATGTAACTTAAGAGATATAGAATTAAATTTTCTGAATTATGAAGATAACTTAGATAATTTAACATAGGATTATAAAGATGAATAAACGTAAAAGATCGAACCATAGGTGGGATTCGAACCCACATTTCTGGATTTCTAGTCCAGGGTGTTTACCAATTACACCACTTCGGTCCTATTAGATTTTTATATTTTTGTAAATATAAACCTCTGAAAGGATAGTAGATCATTGATAAACACAATGCGATTCGATGCCCTACCATAGATCAACTATTCACGCACATTCATCTAAAGTTCAGTCGTTTTTTGAAGTAAGGATTGTAGGTTAGTACCGCTATGGTTGGCAGTTACTTGACAGTTCTTATTCAAATGACAGCATCCTGGTTCTTATATATTTCAATAGAACTGACTGAGAATTGTTCTGGTTAATTATAAACAAGTTTAAAGTTTCTTTGCCTAATTGGCCACTATCGTGTATGTAACTTAAGAGATATAGAATTAAATTTTCTGAATTATGAAGATAACTTAGATAATTTAACATAGGATTATAAAGATGAATAAACGTAAAAGATCGAACCATAGGTGGGATTCGAACCCATATTTCTGGATTTCTAGTCCAGGGTGTTTACCAATTACACCACTTCGGTCCTATTAGATTTTTATATTTTTGTAAATATAAACCTCTGAAAGGATAGTAGATCATTGATAAACACAATGCGATTCGATGCCCTACCATAGATCAACTATTCACGCACATTCATCTAAAGTTCAGTCGTTTTTTGAAGTAAGGATTGTAGGTTAGTACTGCTATGGTTGGCAGTTACTTGACAGTTCTTATTCAAATGACAGCATCCTGGTTCTTATATATTTCAATAGAACTGACTGAGAATTGTTCTGGTTAATTATAAACAAGTTTAAAGTTTCTTTGCCTAATTGGCCACTATCGTGTATGTAACTTAAGAGATATAGAATTAAATTTTCTGAATTATGAAGATAACTTAGATAATTTAACATAGGATTATAAAGATGGATAAACGTAAAAGATCGAACCATAGGTGGGATTCGAACCCACATTTCTGGATTTCTAGTCCAGGGTGTTTACCAATTACACCACTTCGGTCCTATTAGATTTTTATATTTTTGTAAATATAAACCTCTGAAAGGATAGTAGATCATTGATAAACACAATGCGATTCGATGCCCTACCATAGATCAACTATTCACGCACATTCATCTAAAGTTCAGTCGTTTTTTGAAGTAAGGATTGTAGGTTAGTACTGCTATGGTTGGCAGTTACTTGACAGTTCTTATTCAAATGACAGCATCCTGGTTCTTATATATTTCAATAGAACTGACTGAGAATTGTTCTGGTTAATTATAAACAAGTTTAAAGTTTCTTTGCCTAATTGGCCACTATCGTGTATGTAACTTAAGAGATATAGAATTAAATTTTCTGAATTATGAAGATAACTTAGATAATTTAACATAGGATTATAAAGATGAATAAACGTAAAAGATCGAACCATAGGTGGGATTCGAACCCACATTTCTGGATTTCTAGTCCAGGGTGTTTACCAATTACACCACTTCGGTCCTATTAGATTTTGATTTTGAAGTAAGGATTGTAGGTTAGTACTGCTATGGTTGGCAGTTACTTGACAGTTCTTATTCAAATGACAGCATCCTGGTTCTTATATATTTCAATAGAACTGACTGAGAATTGTTCTGGTTAATTATAAACAAGTTTAAAGTTTCTTTGCCTAATTGGCCACTATCGTGTATGTAACTTAAGAGATATAGAATTAAATTTTCTGAATTATGAAGATAACTTAGATAATTTAACATAGGATTATAAAGATGAATAAACGTAAAAGATCGAACCATAGGTGGGATTCGAACCCACATTTCTGGATTTCTAGTCCAGGGTGTTTACCAATTACACCACTTCGGTCCTATTAGATTTTTATATTTTTGTAAATATAAACCTCTGAAAGGATAGTAGATCATTGATAAACACAATGCGATTCGATGCCCTACCATAGATCAACTATTCACGCACATTCATCTAAAGTTCAGTCGTTTTTTGAAGTAAGGATTGTAGGTTAGTACTGCTATGGTTGGCAGTTACTTGACAGTTCTTATTCAAATGACAGCATCCTGGTTCTTATATATTTCAATAGAACTGACTGAGAATTGTTCTGGTTAATTATAAACAAGTTTAAAGTTTCTTTGCCTAATTGGCCACTATCGTGTATGTAACTTAAGAGATATAGAATTAAATTTTCTGAATTATGAAGATAACTTAGATAATTTAACATAGGATTATAAAGATGAATAAACGTAAAAGATCGAACCATAGGTGGGATTCGAACCCACATTTCTGGATTTCTAGTCCAGGGTGTTTACCAATTACACCACTTCGGTCCTATTAGATTTTTATATTTTTGTAAATATAAACCTCTGAAAGGATAGTAGATCATTGATAAACACAATGCGATTCGATGCCCTACCATAGATCAACTATTCACGCACATTCATCTAAAGTTCAGTCGTTTTTTGAAGTAAGGATTGTAGGTTAGTACTGCTATGGTTGGCAGTTACTTGACAGTTCTTATTCAAATGACAGCATCCTGGTTCTTATATATTTCAATAGAACTGACTGAGAATTGTTCTGGTTAATTATAAACAAGTTTAAAGTTTCTTTGCCTAATTGGCCACTATCGTGTATGTAACTTAAGAGATATAGAATTAAATTTTCTGAATTATGAAGATAACTTAGATAATTTAACATAGGATTATAAAGATGAATGAACGTAAAAGATCGAACCATAGGTGGGATTCGAACCCACATTTCTGGATTTCTAGTCCAGGGTGTTTACCAATTACACCACTTCGGTCCTATTAGATTTTTATATTTTTGTAAATATAAACCTCTGAAAGGATAGTAGATCATTGATAAACACAATGCGATTCGATGCCCTACCATAGATCAACTATTCACGCACATTCATCTAAAGTTCAGTCGTTTTTTGAAGTAAGGATTGTAGGTTAGTACTGCTATGGTTGGCAGTTACTTGACAGTTCTTATTCAAATGACAGCATCCTGGTTCTTATATATTTCAATAGAACTGACTGAGAATTGTTCTGGTTAATTATAAACAAGTTTAAAGTTTCTTTACCTAATTGGCCACTATCGTGTATGTAACTTAAGAGATATAGAATTAAATTTTCTGAATTATGAAGATAACTTAGATAATTTAACATAGGATTATAAAGATGAATAAACGTAAAAGATCGAACCATAGGTGGGATTCGAACCCATATTTCTGGATTTCTAGTCCAGGGTGTTTACCAATTACACCACTTCGGTCCTATTAGATTTTTATATTTTTGTAAATATAAACCTCTGAAAGGATAGTAGATCATTGATAAACACAATGCGATTCGATGCCCTACCATAGATCAACTATTCACGCACATTCATCTAAAGTTCAGTCGTTTTTTGAAGTAAGGATTGTAGGTTAGTACTGCTATGGTTGGCAGTTACTTGACAGTTCTTATTCAAATGACAGCATCCTGGTTCTTATATATTTCAATAGAACTGACTGAGAATTGTTCTGGTTAATTATAAACAAGTTTAAAGTTTCTTTGCCTAATTGGCCACTATCGTGTATGTAACTTAAGAGATATAGAATTAAATTTTCTGAATTATGAAGATAACTTAGATAATTTAACATAGAATTATAAAGATGAATAAACGTAAAAGATCGAACCATAGGTGGGATTCGAACCCACATTTCTGGATTTCTAGTCCAGGGTGTTTACCAATTACACCACTTCGGTCCTATTAGATTTTTATATTTTTGTAAATATAAACCTCTGAAAGGATAGTAGATCATTGATAAACACAATGCGATTCGATGCCCTACCATAGATCAACTATTCACGCACATTCATCTAAAGTTCAGTCGTTTTTTGAAGTAAGGATTGTAGGTTAGTACTGCTATGGTTGGCAGTTACTTGACAGTTCTTATTCAAATGACAGCATCCTGGTTCTTATATATTTCAATAGAACTGACTGAGAATTGTTCTGGTTAATTATAAACAAGTTTAAAGTTTCTTTGCCTAATTGGCCACTATCGTGTATGTAACTTAAGAGATATAGAATTAAATTTTCTGAATTATGAAGATAACTTAGATAATTTAACATAGGATTATAAAGATGAATAAACGTAAAAGATCGAACCATAGGTGGGATTCGAACCCACATTTCTGGATTTCTAGTCCAGGGTGTTTACCAATTACACCACTTCGGTCCTATTAGATTTTTATATTTTTGTAAATATAAACCTCTGAAAGGATAGTAGATCATTGATAAACACAATGTGATTCGATGCCCTACCATAGATCAACTATTCACGCACATTCATCTAAAGTTCAGTCGTTTTTTGAAGTAAGGATTGTAGGTTAGTACTGCTATGGTTGGCAGTTACTTGACAGTTCTTATTCAAATGACAGCATCCTGGTTCTTATATATTTCAATAGAACTGACTGAGAATTGTTCTGGTTAATTATAAACAAGTTTAAAGTTTCTTTGCCTAATTGGCCACTATCGTGTATGTAACTTAAGAGATATAGAATTAAATTTTCTGAATTATGAAGATAACTTAGATAATTTAACATAGGATTATAAAGATGAATAAACGTAAAAGATCGAACCATAGGTGGGATTCGAACCCACATTTCTGGATTTCTAGTCCAGGGTGTTTACCAATTACACCACTTCGGTCCTATTAGATTTTTATATTTTTGTAAATATAAACCTCTGAAAGGATAGTAGATCATTGATAAACACAATGCGATTCGATGCCCTACCATAGATCAACTATTCACGCACATTCATCTAAAGTTCAGTCGTTTTTTGAAGTAAGGATTGTAGGTTAGTACTGCTATGGTTGGCAGTTACTTGACAGTTCTTATTCAAATGACAGCATCCTGGTTCTTATATATTTCAATAGAACTGACTGAGAATTGTTCTGGTTAATTATAAACAAGTTTAAAGTTTCTTTGCCTAATTGGCCACTATCGTGTATGTAACTTAAGAGATATAGAATTAAATTTTCTGAATTATGAAGATAACTTAGATAATTTAACATAGGATTATAAAGATGAATAAACGTAAAAGATCGAACCATAGGAGGGATTCGAACCCACATTTCTGGATTTCTAGTCCAGGGTGTTTACCAATTACACCACTTCGGTCCTATTAGATTTTTATATTTTTGTAAATATAAACCTCTGAAAGGATAGTAGATCATTGATAAACACAATGCGATTCGATGCCCTACCATAGATCAACTATTCACGCACATTCATCTAAAGTTCAGTCGTTTTTTGAAGTAAGGATTGTAGGTTAGTACTGCTATGGTTGGCAGTTACTTGACAGTTCTTATTCAAATGACAGCGTCCTGGTTCTTATATATTTCAATAGAACTGACTGAGAATTGTTCTGGTTAATTATAAACAAGTTTAAAGTTTCTTTGCCTAATTGGCCACTATCGTGTATGTAACTTAAGAGATATAGAATTAAATTTTCTGAATTATGAAGATAACTTAGATAATTTAACATAGGATTATAAAGATGAATAAACGTAAAAGATCGAACCATAGGTGGGATTCGAACCCATATTTCTGGATTCCTAGTCCAGGGTGTTTACCAATTACACCACTTCGGTCCTATTAGATTTTTATATTTTTGTAAATATAAACCTCTGAAAGGATAGTAGATCATTGATAAACACAATGCGATTCGATGCCCTACCATAGATCAACTATTCACGCACATTCATCTAAAGTTCAGTCGTTTTTTGAAGTAAGGATTGTAGGTTAGTACTGCTATGGTTGGCAGTTACTTGACAGTTCTTATTCAAATGACAGCATCCTGGTTCTTATATATTTCAATAGAACTGACTGAGAATTGTTCTGGTTAATTATAAACAAGTTTAAAGTTTCTTTGCCTAATTGGCCACTATCGTGTATGTAACTTAAGAGATATAGAATTAAATTTTCTGAATCATGAAGATAACTTAGATAATTTAACATAGGATTATAAAGATGAATAAACGTAAAAGATCGAACCATAGGTGGGATTCGAACCCACATTTCTGGATTTCTAGTCCAGGGTGTTTACCAATTACACCACTTCGGTCCTATTAGATTTTTATATTTTTGTAAATATAAACCTCTGAAAGGATAGTAGATCATTGATAAACACAATGCGATTCGATGCCCTACCATAGATCAACTATTCACGCTCATTCATCTAAAGTTCAGTCGTTTTTTGAAGTAAGGATTGTAGGTTAGTACTGCTATGGTTGGCAGTTACTTGACAGTTCTTATTCAAATGACAGCATCCTGGTTCTTATATATTTCAATAGAACTGACTGAGAATTGTTCTGGTTAATTATAAACAAGTTTAAAGTTTCTTTGCCTAATTGGCCACTATCGTGTATGTAACTTAAGAGATATAGAATTAAATTTTCTGAATTATGAAGATAACTTAGATAATTTAACATAGGATTATAAAGATGAATAAACGTAAAAGATCGAACCATAGGTGGGATTCGAACCCACATTTCTGGATTTCTAGTCCAGGGTGTTTACCAATTACACCACTTCGGTCCTATTAGATTTTTATATTTTTGTAAATATAAACCTCTGAAAGGATAGTAGATCATTGATAAACACAATGCGATTCGATGCCCTACCATAGATCAACTATTCACGCACATTCATCTAAAGTTCAGTCGTTTTTTGAAGTAAGGATTGTAGGTTAGTACTGCTATGGTTGGCAGTTACTTGACAGTTCTTATTCAAATGACAGCATCCTGGTTCTTATATATTTCAATAGAACTGACTGAGAATTGTTCTGGTTAATCATAAACAAGTTTAAAGTTTCTTTGCCTAATTGGCCACTATCGTGTATGTAACTTAAGAGATATAGAATTAAATTTTCTGAATTTTGAAGATAACTTAGATAATTTAACATAGGATTATAAAGATGAATAAACGTAAAAGATCGAACCATAGGTGGGATTCGAACCCATATTTCTGGATTTCTAGTCCAGGGTGTTTACCAATTACACCACTTCGGTCCTATTAGATTTTTATATTTTTGTAAATATAAACCTCTGAAAGGATAGTAGATCATTGATAAACACAATGCGATTCGATGCCCTACCATAGATCAACTATTCACGCACATTCATCTAAAGTTCAGTCGTTTTTTGAAGTAAGGATTGTAGGTTAGTACTGCTATGGTTGGCAGTTACTTGACAGTTCTTATTCAAATGACAGCATCCTGGTTCTTATATATTTCAATAGAACTGACTGAGAATTGTTCTGGTTAATTATAAACAAGTTTAAAGTTTCTTTGCCTAATTGGCCACTATCGTGTATGTAACTTAAGAGATATAGAATTAAATTTTCTGAATTATGAAGATAACTTAGATAATTTAACATAGGATTATAAAGATGAATAAACGTAAAAGATCGAACCATAGGTGGGATTCGAACCCACATTTCTGGATTTCTAGTCCAGGGTGTTTACCAATTACACCACTTCGGTCCTATTAGATTTTTATATTTTTGTTAATATAAACCTCTGAAAGGATAGTAGATTATTGATAAACACAATGCGATTCGATGCCCTACCATAGATCAACTATTCACGCACATTCATCTAAAGTTCAGTCGTTTTTTGAAGTAAGGATTGTAGGTTAGTACTGCTATGGTTGGCAGTTACTTGACAGTTCTTATTCAAATGACAGCATCCTGGTTCTTATATATTTCAATAGAACTGACTGAGAATTGTTCTGGTTAATTATAAACAAGTTTAAAGTTTCTTTGCCTAATTGGCCACTATCGTGTATGTAACTTAAGAGATATAGAATTAAATTTTCTGAATTATGAAGATAACTTAGATAATTTAACATAGGATTATAAAGATGAATAAACGTAAAAGATCGAACCATAGGTGGGATTCGAACCCACATTTCTGGATTTCTAGTCCAGGGTGTTTACCAATTACACCACTTCGGTCCTATTAGATTTTTATATTTTTGTAAATATAAACCTCTGAAAGGATAGTAGATCATTGATAAACACAATGTGATTCGATGCCCTACCATAGATCAACTATTCACGCACATTCATCTAAAGTTCAGTCGTTTTTTGAAGTAAGGATTGTAGGTTAGTACTGCTATGGTTGGCAGTTACTTGACAGTTCTTATTCAAATGACAGCATCCTGGTTCTTATATATTTCAATAGAACTGACTGAGAATTGTTCTGGTTAATTATAAACAAGTTTAAAGTTTCTTTGCCTAATTGGCCACTATCGTGTATGTAACTTAAGAGATATAGAATTAAATTTTCTGAATTATGAAGATAACTTAGATAATTTAACAAAGGATTATAAAGATGAATAAACGTAAAAGATCGAACCATAGGTGGGATTCGAACCCACATTTCTGGATTTCTAGTCCAGGGTGTTTACCAATTACACCACTTCGGTCCTATTAGATTTTTATATTTTTGTAAATATAAACCTCTGAAAGGATAGTAGATCATTGATAAACACAATGCGATTCGATGCCCTACCATAGATCAACTATTCACGCACATTCATCTAAAGTTCAGTCGTTTTTTGAAGTAAGGATTGTAGGTTAGTACTGCTATGGTTGGCAGTTACTTGACAGTTCTTATTCAAATGACAGCATCCTGGTTCTTATATATTTCAATAGAACTGACTGAGAATTGTTCTGGTTAATTATAAACAAGTTTAAAGTTTCTTTGCCTAATTGGCCACTATCGTGTATGTAACTTAAGAGATATAGAATTAAATTTTCTGAATTATGAAGATAACTTAGATAATTTAACATAGGATTATAAAGATGAATAAACGTAAAAGATCGAACCATAGGTGGGATTCGAACCCACATTTCTGGATTTCTAGTCCAGGGTGTTTACCAATTACACCACTTCGGTCCTATTAGATTTTTATATTTTTGTAAATATAAACCTCTGAAAGGATAGTAGATCATTGATAAACACAATGCGATTCGATGCCCTACCATAGATCAACTATTCACGCACATTCATCTAAAGTTCAGTCGTTTTTTGAAGTAAGGATTGTAGGTTAGTACTGCTATGGTTGGCAGTTACTTGACAGTTCTTATTCAAATGACAGCATCCTGGTTCTTATATATTTCAATAGAACTGACTGAGAATTGTTCTGGTTAATTATAAACAAGTTTAAAGTTTCTTTGCCTAATTGGCCACTATCGTGTATGTAACTTAAGAGATATAGAATTAAATTTTCTGAATTATGAAGATAACTTAGATATATTAACATAGGATTATAAAGATGAATAAACGTAAAAGATCGAACCATAGGTGGGATTCGAACCCATATTTCTGGATTTCTAGTCCAGGGTGTTTACCAATTACACCACTTCGGTCCTATTAGATTTTTATATTTTTGTAAATATAAACCTCTGAAAGGATAGTAGATCATTGATAAACACAATGCGATTCGATGCCCTACCATAGATCAACTATTCACGCACATTCATCTAAAGTTCAGTCGTTTTTTGAAGCAAGGATTGTAGGTTAGTACTGCTATGGTTGGCAGTTACTTGACAGTTCTTATTCAAATGACAGCATCCTGGTTCTTATATATTTCAATAGAACTGACTGAGAATTGTTCTGGTTAATTATAAACAAGTTTAAAGTTTCTTTGCCTAATTGGCCACTATCGTGTATGTAACTAAAGAGATATAGAATTAAATTTTCTGAATTATGAAGATAACTTAGATAATTTAACATAGGATTATAAAGATGAATAAACGTAAAAGATCGAACCATAGGTGGGATTCGAACCCACATTTCTGGATTTCTAGTCCAGGGTGTTTACCAATTACACCACTTCGGTCCTATTAGATTTTTATATTTTTGTAAATATAAACCTCTGAAAGGATAGTAGATCATTGATAAACACAATGCGATTCGATGCCCTACCATAGATCAACTATTCACGCACATTCATCTAAAGTTCAGTCGTTTTTTGAAGTAAGGATTGTAGGTTAGTACTGCTATGGTTGGCAGTTACTTGACAGTTCTTATTCAAATGACAGCATCCTGGTTCTTATATATTTCAATAGAACTGACTGAGAATTGTTCTGGTTAATTATAAACAAGTTTAAAGTTTCTTTGCCTAATTGGCCACTATCGTGTATGTAACTTAAGAGATATAGAATTAAATTTTCTGAATTATGAAGATAACTTAGATAATTTAACATAGGATTATAAAGATGAATAAACGTAAAAGATCGAACCATAGGTGGGATTCGAACCCACATTTCTGGATTTCTAGTCCAGGGTGTTTACCAATTACACCACTTCGGTCCTATTAGATTTTTATATTTTTGTAAATATAAACCTCTGAAAGGATAGTAGATCATTGATAAACACAATGTGATTCGATGCCCTACCATAGATCAACTATTCACCCACATTCATCTAAAGTTCAGTCGTTTTTTGAAGTAAGGATTGTAGGTTAGTACTGCTATGGTTGGCAGTTACTTGACAGTTCTTATTCAAATGACAGCATCCTGGTTCTTATATATTTCAATAGAACTGACTGAGAATTGTTCTGGTTAATTATAAACAAGTTTAAAGTTTCTTTGCCTAATTGGCCACTATCGTGTATGTAACTTAAGAGATATAGAATTAAATTTTCTGAATTATGAAGATAACTTAGATAATTTAACATAGGATTATAAAGATGAATAAACGTAAAAGATCGAACCATAGGTGGGATTCGAACCCACATTTCTGGATTTCTAGTCCAGGGTGTTTACCAATTACACCACTTCGGTCCTATTAGATTTTTATATTTTTGTAAATATAAACCTCTGAAAGGATAGTAGATCATTGATAAACACAATGCGATTCGATGCCCTACCATAAATCAACTATTCACGCACATTCATCTAAAGTTCAGTCGTTTTTTGAAGTAAGGATTGTAGGTTAGTACTGCTATGGTTGGCAGTTACTTGACAGTTCTTATTCAAATGACAGCATCCTGGTTCTTATATATTTCAATAGAACTGACTGAGAATTGTTCTGGTTAATTATAAACAAGTTTAAAGTTTCTTTGCCTAATTGTCCACTATCGTGTATGTAACTTAAGAGATATAGAATTAAATTTTCTGAATTATGAAGATAACTTAGATAATTTAACATAGGATTATAAAGATGAATAAACGTAAAAGATCGAACCATAGGAGGGATTCGAACCCACATTTCTGGATTTCTAGTCCAGGGTGTTTACCAATTACACCACTTCGGTCCTATTAGATTTTTATATTTTTGTAAATATAAACCTCTGGAAGGATAGTAGATCATTGATAAACACAATGCGATTCGATGCCCTACCATAGATCAACTATTCACGCACATTCATCTAAAGTTCAGTCGTTTTTTGAAGTAAGGATTGTAGGTTAGTACTGCTATGGTTGGCAGTTACTTGACAGTTCTTATTCAAATGACAGCATCCTGGTTCTTATATATTTCAATAGAACTGACTGAGAATTGTTCTGGTTAATTATAAACAAGTTTAAAGTTTCTTTGCCTAATTGGCCACTATCGTGTATGTAACTTAAGAGATATAGAATTAAATTTTCTGAATTATGAAGATAACTTAGATAATTTAACATAGGATTATAAAGATGAATAAACGTAAAAGATCGAACCATAGGTGGGATTCGAACCCACATTTCTGGAGAAATTTGAATAAGAACTGTCAAGTAACTGCCAACCATAGCAGTACTAACCTACAATCCTTACTTCAAAAAACGACTGAACTTTAGATGAATGTGCGTGAATAGTTGATCTATGGTAGGGCATCGAATCGCATTGTGTTTATCAATGATCTACTATCCTTTCAGAGGTTTATATTTACAAAAATATAAAAATCTAATAGGACCGAAGTGGTGTAATTGGTAAACACCCTGGACTAGAAATCCAGAAATGTGGGTTCGAATCCCACCTATGGTTCGATCTTTTACGTTTATTCATCTTTATAATCCTATGTTAAATTATCTAAGTTATCTTCATAATTCAGAAAATTTGATTCTATATCTCTTAAGTTACATACACGATAGTGGCCAATTAGGCAAAGAAACTTTAAACTTGTTTATAATTAACCAGAACAATTCTCAGTCAGTTCTATTGAAATATATAAGAACCAGGATGCTGTCATTTGAATAAGAACTGTCAAGTAACTGCCAACTATAGCAGTACTAACCTACAATCCTTACTCCAAAAAACGACTGAACTTTAGATGAATGTGCGTGAATAGTTGATCTATGGTAGGGCATCGAATCGCATTGTGTTTATCAATGATCTAATATCCTTTCAGAGGTTTATATTTACAAAAATATAAAAATCTAATAGGACCGAAGTGGTGTAATTGGTAAACACCCTGGACTAGAAATCCAGAAATGTGGGTTCGAATCCCACCTATGGTTTGATCTTTTACGTTTATTCATCTTTATAATCCTATGTTAAATTATCTAAGTTATCTTCATAATTCAGAAAATTTAATTCTATATCTCTTAAGTTACATACACGATAGTGGCCAATTAGGCAAAGAAACTTTAAACTTGTTTATAATTAACCAGAACAATTCTCAGTCAGTTCTATTGAAATATATAAGAACCAGGATGCTGTCATTTGAATAAGAACTGTCAAGTAACTGCCAACCATAGCAGTACTAACCTACAATCCTTACTTCAAAAAACGACTGAACTTTAGATGAATGTGCGTGAATAGTTGATCTATGGTAGGGCATCGAATCGCATTGTGTTTATCAATGATCTACTATCCTTTCAGAGGTTTATATTTACAAAAATATAAAAATCTAATAGGACCGAAGTGGTGTAATTGGTAAACACCCTGGACTAGAAATCCAGAAATGTGGGTTCGAATCCCACCTATGGTTCGATCTTTTACGTTTATTCATCTTTATAATCCTATGTTAAATTATCTAAGTTATCTTCATAATTCAGAAAATTTAATTCTATATCTCTTAAGTTACATACACGATAGTGGCCAATTAGGCAAAGAAACTTTAAACTTGTTTATAATTAACCAGAACAATTCTCAGTCAGTTCTATTGAAATATATAAGAACCAGGATGCTGTCATTTGAATAAGAACTGTCAAGTAACTGCCAACCATAGCAGTACTAACCTACAATCCTTACTTCAAAAAACGACTGAACTTTAGATGAATGTGCGTGAATAGTTGATCTATGGTAGGGCATCGAATCGCATTGTGTTTATCAATGATCTACTATCCTTTCAGAGGTTTATATTTACAAAAATATAAAAATCTAATAGGACCGAAGTGGTGTAATTGGTAAACACCCTGGACTAGAAATCCAGAAATGTGGGTTCGAATCCCACCTATGGTTCGATCTTTTACGTTTATTCATCTTTATAATCCTATGTTAAATTATCTAAGTTATCTTCATAATTCAGAAAATTTAATTCTATATCTCTTAAGTTACATACACGATAGTGGCCAATTAGGCAAAGAAACTTTAAACTTGTTTATAATTAACCAGAACAATTCTCAGTCAGTTCTATTGAAATATATAAGAACCAGGATGCTGTCATTTGAATAAGAACTGTCAAGTGACTGCCAACCATAGCAGTACTAACCTACAATCCTTACTTCAAAAAACGACTGAACTTTAGATGAATGTGCGTGAATAGTTGATCTATGGTAGGGCATCGAATCGCATTGTGTTTATCAATGATCTACTATCCTTTCAGAGGTTTATATTTACAAAAATATAAAAATCTAATAGGACCGAAGTGGTGTAATTGGTAAACACCCTGGACTAGAAATCCAGAAATGTGGGTTCGAATCCCACCTATGGTTCGATCTTTTACGTTTATTCATCTTTATAATCCTATGTTAAATTATCTAAGTTATCTTCATAATTCAGAAAATTTAATTCTATATCTCTTAAGTTACATACACGATAGTGGCCAATTAGGCAAAGAAACTTTAAACTTGTTTATAATTAACCAGAACAATTCTCAGTCAGTTCTATTGAAATATATAAGAACCAGGATGCTGTCATTTGAATAAGAACTGTCAAGTAACTGCCAACCATAGCAGTACTAACCTACAATCCTTACTTCAAAAAACGACTGAACTTTAGATGAATGTGCGTGAATAGTTGATCTATGGTAGGGCATCGAATCGCATTGTGTTTATCAATGATCTACTATCCTTTCAGAGGTTTATATTTACAAAAATATAAAAATCTAATAGGACCGAAGTGGTGTAATTGGTAAACACCCTGGACTAGAAATCCAGAAATGTGGGTTCGAATCCCACCTATGGTTCGATCTTTTACGTTTATTCATCTTTATAATCCTATGTTAAATTATCTAAGTTATCTTCATAATTCAGAAAATTTAATTCTATATCTCTTAAGTTACATACACGATAGTGGCCAATTAGGCAAAGAAACTTTAAACTTGTTTATAATTAACCAGAACAATTCTCAGTCAGTTCTATTGAAATATATAAGAACCAGGATGCTGTCATTTGAATAAGAACTGTCAAGTAACTGCCAACCATAGCAGTACTAACCTACAATCCTTACTTCAAAAAACGACTGAACTTTAGATGAATGTGCGTGAATAGTTGATCTATGGTAGGGCATCGAATCGCATTGTGTTTATCAATGATCTACTATCCTTTCAGAGGTTTATATTTACAAAAATATAAAAATCTAATAGGACCGAAGTGGTGTAATTGGTAAACACCCTGGACTAGAAATCCAGAAATGTGGGTTCGAATCCCACCTATGGTTCGATCTTTTACGTTAATTCATCTTTATAATCCTATGTTAAATTATCTAAGTTATCTTCATAATTCAGAAAATTTAATTCTATATCTCTTAAGTTACATACACGATAGTGGCCAATTAGGCAAAGAAACTTTAAACTTGTTTATAATTAACCAGAACAATTCTCAGTCAGTTCTATTGAAATATATAAGAACCAGGATGCTGTCATTTGAATAAGAACTGTCAAGTAACTGCCAACCATAGCAGTACTAACCTACAATCCTTACTTCAAAAAACGACTGAACTTTAGATGAATGTGCGTGAATAGTTGATCTATGGTAGGGCATCGAATCGCATTGTGTTTATCAATGATCTACTATCCTTTCAGAGGTTTATATTTACAAAAATATAAAAATCTAATAGGACCGAAGTGGTGTAATTGGTAAACACCCTGGACTAGAAATCCAGAAATGTGGGTTCGAATCCCACCTATGGTTCGATCTTTTACGTTTATTCATCTTTATAATCCTATGTTAAATTATCTAAGTTATCTTCATAATTCAGAAAATTTAATTCTATATCTCTTAAGTTACATACACGATAGTGGCCAATTAGGCAAAGAAACTTTAAACTTGTTTATAATTAACCAGAACAATTCCCAGTCAGTTCTATTGAAATATATAAGAACCAGGATGCTGTCATTTGAATAAGAACTGTCAAGTAACTGCCAACCATAGCAGTACTAACCTACAATCCTTACTTCAAAAAACGACTGAACTTTAGATGAATGTGCGTGAATAGTTGATCTATGGTAGGGCATCGAATCGCATTGTGTTTATCAATGATCTACTATCCTTTCAGAGG
The DNA here is from genome assembly GCA_958510875.1 of Endomychus coccineus. Taxonomy (NCBI): domain Eukaryota; kingdom Metazoa; phylum Arthropoda; class Insecta; order Coleoptera; family Endomychidae; genus Endomychus; species Endomychus coccineus. The sequence continues at coordinate 142,198,221 of OY294067.1, read as the reverse complement.
TTTATATTTACAAAAATATAAAAATCTAATAGGACCGAAGTGGTGTAATTGGTAAACACCCTGGACTAGAAATCCAGAAATGTGGGTTCGAATCCCACCTATGGTTCGATCTTTTACGTTTATTCATCTTTATAATCCTATGTTAAATTATCTAAGTTATCTTCATAATTCAGAAAATTTAATTCTATATCTCTTAAGTTACATACACGATAGTGGCCAATTAGGCAAAGAAACTTTAAACTTGTTTATAATTAACCAGAACAATTCTCAGTCAGTTCTATTGAAATATATAAGAACCAGGATGCTGTCATTTGAATAAGAACTGTCAAGTAACTGCCAACCATAGCAGTACTAACCTACAATCCCTACTTCAAAAAACGACTGAACTTTAGATGAATGTGCGTGAATAGTTGATCTATGGTAGGGCATCGAATCGCATTGTGTTTATCAATGATCTACTATCCTTTCAGAGGTTTATATTTACAAAAATATAAAAATCTAATAGGACCGAAGTGGTGTAATTGGTAAACACCCTGGACTAGAAATCCAGAAATGTGGGTTCGAATCCCACCTATGGTTCGATCTTTTACGTTTATTCATCTTTATAATCCTATGTTAAATTATCTAAGTTATCTTCATAATTCAGAAAATTTAATTCTATATCTCTTAAGTTACATACACGATAGTGGCCAATTAGGCAAAGAAACTTTAAACTTGTTTATAATTAACCAGAACAATTCTCAGTCAGTTCTATTGAAATATATAAGAACCAGGATGCTGTCATTTGAATAAGAACTGTCAAGTAACTGCCAACCATAGCAGTACTAACCTACAATCCTTACTTCAAAAAACGACTGAACTTTAGATGAATGTGCGTGAATAGTTGATCTATGGTAGGGCATCGAATCGCATTGTGTTTATCAATGATCTACTATCCTTTCAGAGGTTTATATTTACAAAAATATAAAAATCTAATAGGACCGAAGTGGTGTAATTGGTAAACACCCTGGACTAGAAATCCAGAAATGTGGGTTCGAATCCCACCTATGGTTCGATCTTTTACGTTTATTCATCTTTATAATCCTATGTTAAATTATCTAAGTTATCTTCATAATTCAGAAAATTTAATTCTATATCTCTTAAGTTACATACACGATAGTGGCCAATTAGGCAAAGAAACTTTAAACTTGTTTATAATTAACCAGAACAATTCTCAGTCAGTTCTATTGAAATATATAAGAACCAGGATGCTGTCATTTGAATAAGAACTGTCAAGTAACTGCCAACCATAGCAGTACTAACCTACAATCCTTACTTCAAAAAACGACTGAACTTTAGATGAATGTGCGTGAATAGTTGATCTATGGTAGGGCATCGAATCGCATTGTGTTTATCAATGATCTACTATCCTTTCAGAGGTTTATATTTACAAAAATATAAAAATCTAATAGGACCGAAGTGGTGTAATTGGTAAACACCCTGGACTAGAAATCCAGAAATGTGGGTTCGAATCCCACCTATGGTTCGATCTTTTACGTTTATTCATCTTTATAATCCTATGTTAAATTATCTAAGTTATCTTCATAATTCAGAAAATTTAATTCTATATCTCTTAAGTTACATACACGATAGTGGCCAATTAGGCAAAGAAACTTTAAACTTGTTTATAATTAACCAGAACAATTCTCAGTCAGTTCTATTGAAATATATAAGAACCAGGATGCTGTCATTTGAATAAGAACTGTCAAGTGACTGCCAACCATAGCAGTACTAACCTACAATCCTTACTTCAAAAAACGACTGAACTTTAGATGAATGTGCGTGAATAGTTGATCTATGGTAGGGCATCGAATCGCATTGTGTTTATCAATGATCTACTATCCTTTCAGAGGTTTATATTTACAAAAATATAAAAATCTAATAGGACCGAAGTGGTGTAATTGGTAAACACCCTGGACTAGAAATCCAGAAATGTGGGTTCGAATCCCACCTATGGTTCGATCTTTTACGTTTATTCATCTTTATAATCCTATGTTAAATTATCTAAGTTATCTTCATAATTCAGAAAATTTAATTCTATATCTCTTAAGTTACATACACGATAGTGGCCAATTAGGCAAAGAAACTTTAAACTTGTTTATAATTAACCAGAACAATTCTCAGTCAGTTCTATTGAAATATATAAGAACCAGGATGCTGTCATTTGAATAAGAACTGTCAAGTAACTGCCAACCATAGCAGTACTAACCTACAATCCTTACTTCAAAAAACGACTGAACTTTAGATGAATGTGCGTGAATAGTTGATCTATGGTAGGGCATCGAATCGCATTGTGTTTATCAATGATCTACTATCCTTTCAGAGGTTTATATTTACAAAAATATAAAAATCTAATAGGACCGAAGTGGTGTAATTGGTAAACACCCTGGACTAGAAATCCAGAAATGTGGGTTCGAATCCCACCTATGGTTCGATCTTTTACGTTTATTCATCTTTATAATCCTATGTTAAATTATCTAAGTTATCTTCATAATTCAGAAAATTTAATTCTATATCTCTTAAGTTACATACACGATAGTGGCCAATTAGGCAAAGAAACTTTAAACTTGTTTATAATTAACCAGAACAATTCTCAGTCAGTTCTATTGAAATATATAAGAACCAGGATGCTGTCATTTGAATAAGAACTGTCAAGTAACTGCCAACCATAGCAGTACTAACCTACAATCCTTACTTCAAAAAACGACTGAACTTTAGATGAATGTGCGTGAATAGTTGATCTATGGTAGGGCATCGAATCGCATTGTGTTTATCAATGATCTACTATCCTTTCAGAGGTTTATATTTACAAAAATATAAAAATCTAATAGGACCGAAGTGGTGTAATTGGTAAACACCCTGGACTAGAAATCCAGAAATGTGGGTTCGAATCCCACCTATGGTTCGATCTTTTACGTTAATTCATCTTTATAATCCTATGTTAAATTATCTAAGTTATCTTCATAATTCAGAAAATTTAATTCTATATCTCTTAAGTTACATACACGATAGTGGCCAATTAGGCAAAGAAACTTTAAACTTGTTTATAATTAACCAGAACAATTCTCAGTCAGTTCTATTGAAATATATAAGAACCAGGATGCTGTCATTTGAATAAGAACTGTCAAGTAACTGCCAACCATAGCAGTACTAACCTACAATCCTTACTTCAAAAAACGACTGAACTTTAGATGAATGTGCGTGAATAGTTGATCTATGGTAGGGCATCGAATCGCATTGTGTTTATCAATGATCTACTATCCTTTCAGAGGTTTATATTTACAAAAATATAAAAATCTAATAGGACCGAAGTGGTGTAATTGGTAAACACCCTGGACTAGAAATCCAGAAATGTGGGTTCGAATCCCACCTATGGTTCGATCTTTTACGTTTATTCATCTTTATAATCCTATGTTAAATTATCTAAGTTATCTTCATAATTCAGAAAATTTAATTCTATATCTCTTAAGTTACATACACGATAGTGGCCAATTAGGCAAAGAAACTTTAAACTTGTTTATAATTAACCAGAACAATTCCCAGTCAGTTCTATTGAAATATATAAGAACCAGGATGCTGTCATTTGAATAAGAACTGTCAAGTAACTGCCAACCATAGCAGTACTAACCTACAATCCTTACTTCAAAAAACGACTGAACTTTAGATGAATGTGCGTGAATAGTTGATCTATGGTAGGGCATCGGATCGCATTGTGTTTATCAATGATCTACTATCCTTTCAGAGGTTTATATTTACAAAAATATAAAAATCTAATAGGACCGAAGTGGTGTAATTGGTAAACACCCTGGACTAGAAATCCAGAAATGTGGGTTCGAATCCCACCTATGGTTCGATCTTTTACGTTTATTCATCTTTATAATCCTATGTTAAATTATCTAAGTTATCTTCATAATTCAGAAAATTTAATTCTATATCTCTTAAGTTACATACACGATAGTGGCCAATTAGGCAAAGAAACTTTAAACTTGTTTATAATTAACCAGAACAATTCTCAGTCAGTTCTATTGAAATATATAAGAACCAGGATGCTGTCATTTGAATAAGAACTGTCAAGTAACTGCCAACCATAGCAGTACTAACCTACAATCCCTACTTCAAAAAACGACTGAACTTTAGATGAATGTGCGTGAATAGTTGATCTATGGTAGGGCATCGAATCGCATTGTGTTTATCAATGATCTACTATCCTTTCAGAGGTTTATATTTACAAAAATATAAAAATCTAATAGGACCGAAGTGGTGTAATTGGTAAACACCCTGGACTAGAAATCCAGAAATGTGGGTTCGAATCCCACCTATGGTTCGATCTTTTACGTTTATTCATCTTTATAATCCTATGTTAAATTATCTAAGTTATCTTCATAATTCAGAAAATTTAATTCTATATCTCTTAAGTTACATACACGATAGTGGCCAATTAGGCAAAGAAACTTTAAACTTGTTTATAATTAACCAGAACAATTCTCAGTCAGTTCTATTGAAATATATAAGAACCAGGATGCTGTCATTTGAATAAGAACTGTCAAGTAACTGCCAACCATAGCAGTACTAACCTACAATCCTTACTTCAAAAAACGACTGAACTTTAGATGAATGAGCGTGAATAGTTGATCTATGGTAGGGCATCGAATCGCATTGTGTTTATCAATGATCTACTATCCTTTCAGAGGTTTATATTTACAAAAATATAAAAATCTAATAGGACCGAAGTGGTGTAATTGGTAAACACCCTGGACTAGAAATCCAGAAATGTGGGTTCGAATCCCACCTATGGTTCGATCTTTTACGTTTATTCATCTTTATAATCCTATGTTAAATTATCTAAGTTATCTTCATAATTCAGAAAATTTAATTCTATATCTCTTAAGTTACATACACGATAGTGGCCAATTAGGCAAAGAAACTTTAAACTTGTTTATAATTAACCAGAACAATTCTCAGTCAGTTCTATTGAAATATATAAGAACCAGGATGCTGTCATTTGAATAAGAACTGTCAAGTAACTGCCAACCATAGCAGTACTAACCTACAATCCTTACTTCAAAAAACGACTGATTTTCAGATGAATGTGCGTGAATAGTTGATCTATGGTAGGGCATCGAATCGCATTGTGTTTATCAATGATCTACTATCCTTTCAGAGGTTTATATTTACAAAAATATAGAAATCTAATAGGACCGGAGTGGTGTAATTGGTAAACACCCTGGACTAGAAATCCAGAAATGTGGGTTCGAATCCCACCTATGGTTCGATCTTTTACGTTTATTCATCTTTATAATCCTATGTTAAATTATCTAAGTTATCTTCATAATTCAGAAAATTTAATTCTATATCTCTTAAGTTACATACACGATAGTGGCCAATTAGGCAAAGAAACTTTAAACTTGTTTATAATTAACCAGAACAATTCTCAGTCAGTTCTATTGAAATATATAAGAACCAGGATGCTGTCATTTGAATAAGAACTGTCAAGTAACTGCCAACCATAGCAGTACTAACCTACAATCCTTACTTCAAAAAACGACTGAACTTTAGATGAATGTGCGTGAATAGTTGATCTATGGTAGGGCATCGGATCGCATTGTGTTTATCAATGATCTACTATCCTTTCAGAGGTTTATATTTACAAAAATATAAAAATCTAATAGGACCGAAGTGGTGTAATTGGTAAACACCCTGGACTAGAAATCCAGAAATGTGGGTTCGAATCCCACCTATGGTTCGATCTTTTACGTTTATTCATCTTTATAATCCTATGTTAAATTATCTAAGTTATCTTCATAATTCAGAAAATTTAATTCTATATCTCTTAAGTTACATACACGATAGTGGCCAATTAGGCAAAGAAACTTTAAACTTGTTTATAATTAACCAGAACAATTCTCAGTCAGTTCTATTGAAATATATAAGAACCAGGATGCTGTCATTTGAATAAGAACTGTCAAGTAACTGCCAACCATAGCAGTACTAACCTACAATCCTTACTTCAAAAAACGACTGAACTTTAGATGAATGTGCGTGAATAGTTGATCTATGGTAGGGCATCGAATCGCATTGTGTTTATCAATGATCTACTATCCTTTCAGAGGTTTATATTTACAAAAATATAAAAATCTAATAGGACCGAAGTGGTGTAATTGGTAAACACCCTGGACTAGAAATCCAGAAATGTGGGTTCGAATCCCACCTATGGTTCGATCTTTTACGTTTATTCATCTTTATAATCCTATATTAAATTATCTAAGTTATCTTCATAATTCAGAAAATTTAATTCTATATCTCTTAAGTTACATACACGATAGTGGCCAATTAGGCAAAGAAACTTTAAACTTGTTTATAATTAACCAGAACAATTCTCAGTCAGTTCTATTGAAATATATAAGAACCAGGATGCTGTCATTTGAATAAGAACTGTCAAGTAACTGCCAACCATAGCAGTACTAACCTACAATCCTTACTTCAAAAAACGACTGAACTTTAGATGAATGTGCGTGAATAGTTGATCTATGGTAGGGCATCGAATCGCATTGTGTTTATCAATGATCTACTATCCTTTCAGAGGTTTATATTTACAAAAATATAAAAATCTAATAGGACCGAAGTGGTGTAATTGGTAAACACCCTGGACTAGAAATCCAGAAATGTGGGTTCGAATCCCTACTATGGTTCGATCTTTTACGTTTATTCATCTTTATAATCCTATGTTAAATTATCTAAGTTATCTTCATAATTCAGAAAATTTAATTCTATATCTCTTAAGTTACATACACGATAGTGGCCAATTAGGCAAAGAAACTTTAAACTTGTTTATAATTAACCAGAACAATTCTCAGTCAGTTCTATTGAAATATATAAGAACCAGGATGCTGTCATTTGAATAAGAACTGTCAAGTAACTGTCAACCATAGCAGTACTAACCTACAATCCTTACTTCAAAAAACGACTGAACTTTAGATGAATGTGCGTGAATAGTTGATCTATGGTAGGGCATCGAATCGCATTGTGTTTATCAATGATCTACTATCCTTTCAGAGGTTTATATTTACAAAAATATAAAAATCTAATAGGACCGAAGTGGTGTAATTGGTAAACACCCTGGACTAGAAATCCAGAAATGTGGGTTCGAATCCCACCTATGGTTCGATCTTTTACGTTTATTCATCTTTATAATCCTATGTTAAATTATCTAAGTTATCTTCATAATTCAGAAAATTTAATTCTATATCTCTTAAGTTACATACACGATAGTGGCCAATTAGGCAAAGAAACTTTAAACTTGCTTATAATTAACCAGAACAATTCTCAGTCAGTTCTATTGAAATATATAAGAACCAGGATGCTGTCATTTGAATAAGAACTGTCAAGTAACTGCCAACCATAGCAGTACTAACCTACAATCCTTACTTCAAAAAACGACTGAACTTTAGATGAATGTGCGTGAATAGTTGATCTATGGTAGGGCATCGAATCGCATTGTGTTTATCAATGATCTACTATCCTTTCAGAGGTTTATATTTACAAAAATATAAAAATCTAATAGGACCGAAGTGGTGTAATTGGTAAACACCCTGGACTAGAAATCCAGAAATGTGGGTTCGAATCCCACCTATGGTTCGATCTTTTACGTTTATTCATCTTTATAATCCTATGTTAAATTATCTAAGTTATCTTCATAATTCAGAAAATTTAATTCTATATCTCTTAAGTTACATACACGATAGTGGCCAATTAGGCAAAGAAACTTTAAACTTGTTTATAATTAACCAGAACAATTCTCAGTCAGTTCTATTGAAATATATAAGAACCAGGATGCTGTCATTTGAATAAGAACTGTCAAGTGACTGCCAACCATAGCAGTACTAACCTACAATCCTTACTTCAAAAAACGACTGAACTTTAGATGAATGTGCGTGAATAGTTGATCTATGGTAGGGCATCGAATCGCATTGTGTTTATCAATGATCTACTATCCTTTCAGAGGTTTATATTTACAAAAATATAAAAATCTAATAGGACCGAAGTGGTGTAATTGGTAAACACCCTGGACTAGAAATCCAGAAATGTGGGTTCGAATCCCACCTATGGTTCGATCTTTTACGTTTATTCATCTTTATAATCCTATGTTAAATTATCTAAGTTATCTTCATAATTCAGAAAATTTAATTCTATATCTCTTAAGTTACATACACGATAGTGGCCAATTAGGCAAAGAAACTTTAAACTTGTTTATAATTAACCAGAACAATTCTCAGTCAGTTCTATTGAAATATATAAGAACCAGGATGCTGTCATTTGAATAAGAACTGTCAAGTAACTGCCAACCATAGCAGTACTAACCTACAATCCTTACTTCAAAAAACGACTGAACTTTAGATGAATGTGCGTGAATAGTTGATCTATGGTAGGGCATCGAATCGCATTGTGTTTATCAATGATCTACTATCCTTTCAGAGGTTTATATTTACAAAAATATAAAAATCTAATAGGACCGAAGTGGTGTAATTGGTAAACACCCTGGACTAGAAATCCAGAAATGTGGGTTCGAATCCCACCTATGGTTCGATCTTTTACGTTTATTCATCTTTATAATCCTATGTTAAATTATCTAAGTTATCTTCATAATTCAGAAAATTTAATTCTATATCTCTTAAGTTACATACACGATAGTGGCCAATTAGGCAAAGAAACTTTAAACTTGTTTATAATTAACCAGAACAATTCTCAGTCAGTTCTATTGAAATATATAAGAACCAGGATGCTGTCATTTGAATAAGAACTGTCAAGTAACTGCCAACCATAGCAGTACTAACCTACAATCCTTACTTCAAAAAACGACTGAACTTTAGATGAATGTGCGTGAATAGTTGATCTATGGTAGGGCATCGAATCGCATTGTGTTTATCAATGATCTACTATCCTTTCAGAGGTTTATATTTACAAAAATATAAAAATCTAATAGGACCGAAGTGGTGTAATTGGTAAACACCCTGGACTAGAAATCCAGAAATGTGGGTTCGAATCCCACCTATGGTTCGATCTTTTACGTTTATTCATCTTTATAATCCTATGTTAAATTATCTAAGTTATCTTCATAATTCAGAAAATTTAATTCTATATCTCTTAAGTTACATACACGATAGTGGCCAATTAGGCAAAGAAACTTTAAACTTGTTTATAATTAACCAGAACAATTCTCAGTCAGTTCTATTGAAATATATAAGAACCAGGATGCTGTCATTTGAATAAGAACTGTCAAGTAACTGCCAACCATAGCAGTACTAACCTACAATCCTTACTTCAAAAAACGACTGAACTTTAGATGAATGTGCGTGAATAGTTGATCTATGGTAGGGCATCGAATCGCATTGTGTTTATCAATGATCTACTATCCTTTCAGAGGTTTATATTTACAAAAATATAAAAATCTAATAGGACCGAAGTGGTATAATTGGTAAACACCCTGGACTAGAAATCCAGAAATGTGGGTTCGAATCCCACCTATGGTTCGATCTTTTACGTTTATTCATCTTTATAATCCTATGTTAAATTATCTAAGTTATCTTCATAATTCAGAAAATTTAATTCTATATCTCTTAAGTTACATACACGATAGTGGCCAATTAGGCAAAGAAACTTTAAACTTGTTTATAATTAACCAGAACAATTCTCAGTCAGTTCTATTGAAATATATAAGAACCAGGATGCTGTCATTTGAATAAGAACTGTCAAGTAACTGCCAACCATAGCAGTACTAACCTACAATCCTTACTTCAAAAAACGACTGAACTTTAGATGAATGTGCGTGAATAGTTGATCTATGGTAGGGCATCGAATCGCATTGTGTTTATCAATGATCTACTATCCTTTCAGAGGTTTATATTTACAAAAATATAAAAATCTAATAGGACCGAAGTGGTGTAATTGGTAAACACCCTGGACTAGAAATCCAGAAATGTGGGTTCGAATCCCACCTATGGTTCGATCTTTTACGTTTATTCATCTTTATAATCCTATGTTAAATTATCTAAGTTATCTTCATAATTCAGAAAATTTAATTCTATATCTCTTAAGTTACATACACGATAGTGGCCAATTAGGCAAAGAAACTTTAAACTTGTTTATAATTAACCAGAACAATTCTCAGTCAGTTCTATTGAAATATATAAGAACCAGGATGCTGTCATTTGAATAAGAACTGTCAAGTAACTGCCAACCATAGCAGTACTAACCTACAATCCTTACTTCAAAAAACGACTGAACTTTAGATGAATGTGCGTGAATAGTTGATCTATGGTAGGGCATCGAATCGCATTGTGTTTATCAATGATCTACTATCCTTTCAGAGGTTTATATTTACAAAAATATAAAAATCTAATAGGACCGAAGTGGTGTAATTGGTAAACACCCTGGACTAGAAATCCAGAAATGTGGGTTCGAATCCCACCTATGGTTCGATCTTTTACGTTTATTCATCTTTATAATCCTATGTTAAATTATCTAAGTTATCTTCATAATTCAGAAAATTTAATTCTATATCTCTTAAGTTACATACACGATAGTGGCCAATTAGGCAAAGAAACTTTAAACTTGTTTATAATTAACCAGAACAATTCTCAGTCAGTTCTATTGAAATATATAAGAACCAGGATGCTGTCATTTGAATAAGAACTGTCAAGTAACTGCCAACCATAGCAGTACTAACCTACAATCCTTACTTCAAAAAACGACTGAACTTTAGATGAATGTGCGTGAATAGTTGATCTATGGTAGGGCATCGAATCGCATTGTGTTTATCAATGATCTACTATCCTTTCAGAGGTTTATATTTACAAAAATATAAAAATCTAATAGGACCGAAGTGGTGTAATTGGTAAACACCCTGGACTAGAAATCCAGAAATGTGGGTTCGAATCCCACCTATGGTTCGATCTTTTACGTTTATTCATCTTTATAATCCTATGTTAAATTATCTAAGTTATCTTCATAATTCAGAAAATTTAATTCTATATCTCTTAAGTCACATACACGATAGTGGCCAATTAGGCAAAGAAACTTTAAACTTGTTTATAATTAACCAGAACAATTCTCAGTCAGTTCTATTGAAATATATAAGAACCAGGATGCTGTCATTTGAATAAGAACTGTCAAGTAACTGCCAACCATAGCAGTACTAACCTACAATCCTTACTTCAAAAAACGACTGAACTTTAGATGAATGTGCGTGAATAGTTGATCTATGGTAGGGCATCGAATCGCATTGTGTTTATCAATGATCTACTATCCTTTCAGAGGTTTATATTTACAAAAATATTAAAATCTAATAGGACCGAAGTGGTGTAATTGGTAAACACCCTGGACTAGAAATCCAGAAATGTGGGTTCGAATCCCACCTATGGTTCGATCTTTTACGTTTATTCATCTTTATAATCCTATGTTAAATTATCTAAGTTATCTTCATAATTCAGAAAATTTAATTCTATATCTCTTAAGTTACATACACGATAGTGGCCAATTAGGCAAAGAAAGTTTAAACTTGTTTATAATTAACCAGAACAATTCTCAGTCAGTTCTATTGAAATATATAAGAACCAGGATGCTGTCATTTGAATAAGAACTGTCAAGTAACTGCCAACCATAGCAGTACTAACCTACAATCCTTACTTCAAAAAACGACTGAACTTTAGATGAATGTGCGTGAATAGTTGATCTATGGTAGGGCATCGAATCGCATTGTGTTTATCAATGATCTACTATCCTTTCAGAGGTTTATATTTACAAAAATATAAAAATCTAATAGGACCGAAGTGGTGTAATTGGTAAACACCCTGGACTAGAAATCCAGAAATGTGGGTTCGAATCCCACCTATGGTTCGATCTTTTACGTTTATTCATCTTTATAATCCTATGTTAAATTATCTAAGTTATCTTCATAATTCAGAAAATTTAATTCTATATCTCTTAAGTTACATACACGATAGTGGCCAATTAGGCAAAGAAACTTTAAACTTGTTTATATATATATATATATACATATATATATATATATATATATATATATATATATATATATATATACTGAAAATTAAATAAAAATTCTGTTTGACGTTTCGACAATGTTTATTGGTTTATTGTCCTTATCAAAATTGTGAATTAGTGTTTTCATGTAATTTAGAAAAGAATAGATGATTTCGATTGAAATTTTTTTTTTTGGTGCTGATGTGGGGATAACTACCATCAGAAATGCGAAGCTACAAACTCCATAGTTACACGAAAATTAGGGAAAGTTGTGAAACGCGGACTTCTTTCAACAGATTTGGAATAATGAAATGCGTCTGCAGCCGACTTGTGTTTTCAGATCCAATTAAAACTGCAGAAAACATTGGATCGGTTGTGTGTGAAAGAGTAATGCAGGTATGGCTAATTACAATTTGAAATGGATTGAATTTGATTAAATACAAGAAATTAGAAGATTGTACAATTATAAATATCTATGATTATTGTATGAATTAGTTATTCTATGATAAACATCCACATCTATCATAATCAACTATTCAAGTTTAAGATAATTCTATGGAATTTAACCTCAAAATTGTTTCTCATAGTGTCATAGTTAGATAATACATTATCTTCTTTAGGTTGAATTTCAAATAGACGAGTGGAAAGTGGCACTTCAAACTAATAAAATTTTGTTACGTTTGAATTGGATCATTGTAAAGTTGCGAAAGATTGGAATCTATTTTGTCATCTACACAATTGTTCTTTTTAATTTGAATACATTCCAATATCAAACGTTTGTTGTCGTTTGTTTCAATATTTGAAATTTTTGTATTGTTATAGTCGAATGTATGGTAGGTGTCTTTTACATGTTTATTGAGCGCAGTTGATGAATTTTTTGTATGTTTGTGCCCATTGAATCTTGTTTTGAGGTATTGTGAAGATTGGCCAATGTATACCTTTTCGCAATCTTTGCAAGGGATGGGTTATTTCTTTGAAAGGTACGCTGCTTTTTAATTAAGTAAAGAGACTTTTTTGATCTAAATAACTCTTATGACATATATGTAGGTCATAAGGTTTCCCTATATCACAAATTTTTTCTGAAGGACCATCAACATATGGTAGTGATATGTACTGCTTATCATTTGATTTCTCATTATTGGTATTGATTTCACCAGATGAGTTATAAAATTTATGAATTTTGTCTTTAGTTATGGAATTGACTAACTCAATGGGATAACCATTTTTTATTGAAGTTTCTTTGTTTTTGTAATAGACATGTTTTCAGGGATTGCAGCAATACAATCATCAACATATCTTTCGAAGAAGGCAATATTATAATTTAGTTGAGATACTACTTTTTCCTCAAGGAATTCCACTACTATTTGTGCTATGATACTTGATCTTAAAGCACAAGTCGGCTGCAGACGCTTTTCATTAATCGAAATCATCTATTCTTTTCTAAATTACATGGAAACACTAATTCACAATTTTGATGAAGACAATAAACATTGTCGGAACGTCAAACAGAATTTTTATTTTATTATCAGTATATATACGCCTACAGATATATATATATATATATATATATATATATATATATAGATATATTTATATATATATCCGGTGTTGCCGGAATGCACAGCAGCCCCGTATGTGTGAAGTGGCTTACGCCCATACCTAATCATGCAGACAGATATATCATTTCGAAAATATTATAGATGGATTCAAAAAGAATGATTCTTCAAAAATGAGGCAACATTTTTTGCCCAATTTCTATTCATATCTTGTACGACGTATAGTGACAGGTTAATGTCGGGTTCTAGGGATCTATAGACGAAAAGTTGGGGAAAGTTTTGTTCATAGTTTAGGTATCTGAAAATTTAACTGTATAGGGAAGTCTACATTATCCACCATATCATTCACAAGTTTGTGAAGAATAATACAGGCAGTGTATGACAATGCCACTTCATGCTGACAAGACCATATCGTGACAGGGGTAAATATTGAGGGTATCCTCGAATAAGAATAACACCATCGATATAAAAAAAAAGCCAGTTTACTTTCCTCAATACTTGCTCAATACTGCTAGTAGATGAAGTCATATGAAAACAGGGTGGATCACGATATAGAATTAATAGAATGTACGTAAATGATTTTCGCATATGTTGAGAGTGACGAAAGGCATTATAAATCTACCAGTGGTTTATTATCTCCACTCAACTAACGCTGGTATCCAAGTTACAAGCAATGGAAGGCAATATATTTACTAGTCAGTGTTCCTGTATCAGTCAGTACATAACTATTCACTAATTGCTGAATAGATGTTCACCTAATACATTCTAGGAATATTTCATTTGAATTTGCTACGAAGAGTGTAGTGTATACATTTCGAAAACAGTTATTCACGCTGTGACTATTAAGTGTATTTGTATTACTGTATCGCCAAAACGTGTAAGTGTTAACGGTTTGTTAGAACATAAGAATTTTAAATTACGGCAATGACAATGATCCAGATACATACGAAAACCGTACTTTTTCTGATATCAATAGCAGTTCTTGTTATGCATGTAAATTCGTCGAACGAGCTGAAGAGTAGAATAAGAAGAAAAATTGCTTTTACTAAGAACAGTAATGTGTTTGTGAGTAGATCTTAATACACATATTTTATGGCTAATTCATTAAACTCTTATGCTGTTGGAATATATCGGATGTGTGATGTGCATTTTTATAGCTACAATATTGTCATATGAATATCGAACTCTTTGAAACGACAAAAAAGTCGTATTTATATCTTCGGAAAATATTTTGCTTCAGGAAACTAGGTAGTTTAGTTGAGGATTGATGTATTATCCTGTAACTATACCATAAAACCCTTTTCGCTCATTTCAGCTTAAGGATCCCATAAAATGTTGTGAAAATAGGAGTGCACCAAGTATTCGGAAAACTGTTGTTCTTGCAATTTCTGGAGTACAAGTACTGATTCAATCACTTTTCTGTGTGGTAGTAAATGACAAAAAATTGATGCAATATTAATTGCTAAGAATCTGTGAAAAGTAGAATGAAATATAAAATACTCCGTGATCTGCCACTACGAGCTGATTAGATGTGATTAGTGTGCCATGTCAATTCAACGGTTTTCAGTATACCCCATGAATGAACTGTGTCGATGTGAGCTATATATCACAACCATATAAATATTCATGAATTTTCATACCTAATTCGTACATCGAATAAGCTGGGTTACACGTTTCGGAATAGAACGTTCATAAACAATTGAATAGAAAGAAACAGAAGTGAGTTGGAAAATTTAGACTTAAACCCCATAATAAGCAGTATGTTTCATCTTGGCGATGAGTCTGGAGTCCGTCGCCAATCTAATCTTTAATACTAATTGGCGAACTGAATTTAAATGTTATTGATTTTTCTGATTTTTCCTCCATTAGTTCAGGTTTAATGGCAAAGACAATGTTCTCAGGATGCCAGCTATTTTTGCACATGGATGGACTATAAGAATCAACTACCCTCTACCAGAAACAGTCGCCAAAAGATATAAGTTCTTCAAAAGAGCAATCAGAAATGAAGATATTGCTGATGAGTAAGTCCTCCGAATTTCTCTTATTTGTTTCTTCAATCAATCTATTCGAGCAACAAAGTTCGGGTTCGCGATCAGCTGAGGAGCCATATGTCTCATTCAACATGTGTACACATGCAAGATACTCTTAACTCAAATTTATTGGCGTCAAACTCATAAGTACGTAAAAAGAATGACTTTTCGAAATAGGCCGAATTTTGACAAATTTATTGTGAGAATTTCTGAATTGTATCGAATTTGATTGACAAAATTAAATCTTATGGTATCACTTCAGAACGTTGTAAAAATATATTTGCGTTGTTCATGCTTCAAGCTCATTGCACATGTGATGCACTCGATACATGCACTTGATATTCTACAAGGGAATGTATCCCACTATTCTCTCAGATAAAACGTCCATTTTTCCGGAAAGATGTATCATCAAGTCGATGATTGATTCTCAATACCAGCGTGTTGGCAAAGAAACGTAATTTTTCCGCTTGCTTTAATACTGGAATATAGTTCATCTGTGTGAATACCACATTGAATTCATTCTGTCCCTGACAGATGTTCCGCTCTCTCTTGAAGTCAACAGTGGAACGAGTAGGTCAACGATATTGGGTACTATTCGACCAGTTACAGAAACTTCATTTGGAAATGTTAGAGCATCAATTGTTACAAACTCCATCTACCAGAAGATAGATGTCACATGGCAAGAATCATTTGCAATCTAGTGATTCAAAGAAACCGACGTAGATAGTATTGGACATACAGCGGCCAGGTGACGGTATCGAAACAACGCATTGAATGAATAACTGACACATTTTAGTGTTGGTAGTCAATAGACAAAGTTAAAGTTCCAGGCAGTGGTTTCGCTCTCTCATGAGCTCATAAGTGGAACGAGTAGGACGATGATGTCACTATTCGACCATCTCAACCAATGATATAGAAACCACATTTGGGAAATGTTAGAGCAATGACTTGATTCAATGATCTCACGCGTTTCAATGAAACGACGGAGTTATTGTTAGACATACAACCGCCAGGTGGCGGTACCGAAATGATGCATTGAATGTATTATATCTATTGACTGCTAACACGGAAATGTTATTCATTCGAAGCGTTGTTGTGATACCGCCACATGTGGCGGCTATGGGTCCAATTCTATTTCCGCCGTTCCGCTGACACGGATGAGATCGTCAAATCAAAGTACCTATTGCTTTGTGGATGATTGCTTATATCTTTTGGTATATGGCGTTTGGAACCTTAATGCTCTAACTCTCAATTTCCAAATGAGGATTATACACCTCTGTCGAGGATGATCGAATAATGATATCATCGTCCAACTTGTTCCACTGATAAACTCTTGGGAGAGCAGAACAGCTGTCTGGGATTGATAGACATGTTGTTAATATTTGAACTAGAGAAATCTTATTCCTCATTGCTGGAATGTTGTCATCAAATAACTCCTAGATGATTCTCAGTACAACTGGGGTCTTTTGAGAGATACTTTTTTTTCTGACACGGTGTTCAACTACGCCACTTCCATTTACGTTCTTGTATTCTGGAAGACACAATGAGAGAGCCTAGATCTTTTTTCGCCAACATTCAAGGAATTCTAAGCATTCTCTGAGCTTTCAAAAGCTCTCAAATGTATAACATAACAGGTACTATTATATTTCAATCTGAAAGATGGCTCTTGAGATTTGTAGAAGTAAACGATCGACCCTTGTGTCTAACTGCTCCTCGTACAGTCCCAGTGACTCCGATGTAAGCATGATGGTTGATAACTGTGCAAGCACACATAAGCCATGAATGGGAAGTCGGTATGATGTTGATGCTGGTCAGATATTCTGTCAGGGTTGAGGTTTAGATCTCCCATTGGTATAGACAAGTTGCGAGTGTCGTACTGTAAATGCAAGCATCGAATATTATCTACAACTCGCCCCTCATTAACTCTTTATCCAATTCTGACAAGGAATCAAATTCTTCGATAATCTAATTTTGATTGTAGTTCACTCAACATGAAATGTGGCTCTTGAGTCATGTCATGATAATTCCTGATCTCTGTTTGCATTTCAGTATTCACTTCATCAGAAATATGCATTTCATAACCGTGTCCGAATAATGAGTTAGCTTCTAATAACCCATCCACATAACTCCTTTTCCCTTGTTTGAATAATTGAACTAGATACAATGTATATCATTCTCGTTGAATGACAGTTCATTGGGGAATCATTTGTCGTAATCTACAAATCAACTAGGAGTCCACATGCAAGTTAATAGTCCTAATTTAAATCTAGTATCATACGGTATGAGCCCAGATGCATGCTGCCGCATGTGGAAATCAGAGTGTAGAAGCCTTTGTGGGCACTTTCTTCATCGAAGTATTATATCTGTTGCTCAATGGGGTACAGTCAGCATTTTGGGAGCAAACTACAATTCACTAGCTACCAATCACTCAATTTTATATAGATTCCTCATATTTTTATTCAATCCTAGGATCGAAGGCAACGTAAACATTCGACTGTTTACGAAGTGTCGCTTTCTCCGATATTTGCCTATGACTGAAATCATTGTGACTTCTTTATCTATAGAAGCTCTTGATGTACCGAAACTCATTTTTCAGGTTTCCAGCAAAAGCATATGGATGTATGATGAAGTTTCTTTGTCAATCAATAGAGAAATTTGAAGCAATAGGAGCTTGTGGATTTTTCTGTGAAATAGGGGACATTATTAGGAGGTGAAGTTCTTTCTATCCATTGTTGTGTTTTAATGTAATATGAATATCAAGGAGCTCAATCTATCGAGGTGTGTTCCGAATTGCTCTTACCCTTTCATCAAATGATTGATTTGTAAAATATTTGTTGGCTCGGAATGATTATTTTATTCCAATAATTGCTTTGATTGAGATCTTTAGAATCAGAAAATAATAATAACGATGCTTTGCTCAAATGCCTGCTGCAACGACCAGAAAATGTTCATGAATCAACTTGGTATAACCTTCTTGGGAAATAAATGGAAACTTTCATAAAATGTATCAAATATTCTGATCAATTTAATTTCTCCTCAAAATAACAAAGTATCTTTTCAATGATGCTAAGAGGAGATAATCTAAATAATATGGGTATGAAGTTTTTGCAAAAAAAATGTTGATCTCCATCTACAAAAAATGACAGTTGTGAGAAAGTTTCATGAAGTTTCAAACATTTTCATTCAAAAATGACAATTCTGTAACCTCACAATGATAGCAAACGTAGTGGTGAAGTTACAGTTGCGTGGTGTTAATTTTATTAAATTTTCTCCTTGACTTTGTCAAATTTGCATATTTAATCATAAAGTAATCATTATTCCTTCGAATATCGAATTATAAGTATTCAGTACGGAGGCGCAATGTCCTATTTAGTGTGAATGGGGAGGAAAATATGGAAAATATACCCAGAGAGGTCAAATTAAAATATCCCAACCCCAAAGCATCATATTCGTCACTGGTGAATTATTGGACTGCTAGGAACATGGAAGTCAATAAATTGCAAATCTAATATTGAAATAAATAAAAGAAGATTCAATGTTCAATCTGTGATCAAATACAAAGAGTACTTTCTTCCCAAATATTTTGTGATTTAAATATGACTTGCACAATACTAGATCACAATTATACCTACCTCGATTTCTCAACTAATGTACGTTGATCATTCGTTAAGTTCTCAATAATTATCACATCGGAGCTAATATTATAGCTGTGGGGAGCCATTCAGGTACTGAGCTATCAACTCGAATACTGTCCACACTTTGCGTATTATAAAAAACCTAATTCTGTAAAATCCCTTCAGATATCTTCCAGTGAAGCTAAAGCTGCAAGATCTATTCAGCTCGATGTAATGAATGAAGATCGAGCAAGAATTTTGGAAATGGGGTCTGACAGTCTAGTAGGGACTCCATTTTACTATTGAACTACAAAGTTGTGGTACTGTTTGGCTAGTAAAGTCTTTCCTGACGCCTCCGAACCTCCGAATGTTTGAGATAAATTCCAATGCTATTTTTTTCCGAAGATTCCATCGTTGTTGTATGACGAATATAGGTTTTCCTATATGCTAGTCAAAAGATAAACAAACACAAATACTGTTGCAGGAAGGTATAGTAATAGTTCCGAAATGGAACTGAAATAGCACTGCTCTGACCAAAAGCTACACATAGTTATATCATTCATTGCTATTAATTTGACGGACTATGAAATATGTTCCGTAGAATACTTCATTAAAATGAGATTTGGAACAACTTTTGCAAAGTGTATTCAAATTTTCTCCAGGAACCATGTTGTCTTATCATGCTTCAGCTCAACACACAATAATCAGGTAAAGTACTACACTTGAGAGGCTGATGCTAATTTGATATTCCCGATTATTGTTGGACCAAACGCACTGAGTCCTAGTTATCCAGTGATTCAGTAGCGATACAAGTGATACAGATGTTTATAAATAAAACGGAACTTTAATATCTGAATATCTGGAACTAATATCTGAAAAAAGTGAAGTAGGTCCCCCTAGGACATTTTCTGGATCCGCACTTGGTTTGATGCTTGATTCAGGATCATATCTCGATAAATGTTACTTGAAATCATAAATATGGAAAGGAAAAACAATTTCAAATAACAGTTCAATATTATTCCAGGACACGAGGAGTAGAAGCGAATTTTTTTCAATCACTAATGGATCAATGTGGCCAACATTCCCATTCATGTCCCTACTTCTTGAATGATGATTTTACAGATGGGTAGTGTGAATAAATAATTTTTACATATTTTTTTCATTTTATTACACCTGTGTTTGAAATCTTCCTGATGTATATTTGCGTCCCAAGTTGTAAATAAGAATTGCGTAATTTACGTATTAAATCTATTTCACAGGGTTCGGGTGTTGTACCCGTTGGTGTGATTACATGTCCCAAGTATTGAACTGACTAATGCGCGGAAAATACTTTCCACGGTTCGTCTCAGACGGTCACAAATTTCATGCAAATCTTGCTAATATTCATAAAAATGTTTCATACTAACAATTAGGACATCTAAATAGGCTCGAATTGTGACGTCACCTCTACCTGGTAATATCCACTTTGTGGTCCAAGATTGACATGGTAATCGAATGTGTCGTCACGTGCATCAAGTCATCCATTGGTATATGGTGGCAGCGGATACCTTTCAGGAATGCCTACACAAGTTAGTTTCCGATAGCAACGCGCATGCGTCCTTTTATCTGTTTTCGGCACCAGATGGCAGATGCAGAAGAAACTGATTCACGTTATTCGACAATTCTTTCATGAATCAGGCTATCCAGCTCAAACTTCAACAACTCAGATTTTTGAGCCATCGTTCTATATGATGGAATCTCAAAGGGTGTTCCGTATGTCAACCTAGAAGCGTATACGGCATAGAATGTGACATTCACGTTATCTTCGAAAACACCTTTGTTGTATCCCAACAACTGTTCCAAAGATCACTGAGCCGCGTTGCCTCGCCGTAACGAAGAGACACGTTCACAAAGTACAAAGATGTATCATTTACTGGAGAATTTGGGAAAAACCTGCGGAAAGAAACTTCATTCGAGGTATGTCTATAAAGATGTTAGCCTTACAATATATGAAATTCACTGCTAAGAGGGTTTTGGTAGATACATGATCTGGAATGTTTATAGATGACGTGGAATTTACTCTGTCCGACAGAGTAACGTTGCATTGAAATTTGCGGCTGAAAACTTGACGGAATTCACCATACGCTAGAACGATCGTTCCAAATTCAGAAGAGAATTGGATTCGATTTTCCATTGGGTATCTCTACGAGCGCGAACGAGCTAGATAATATTTGTTGTCAGTTTTCGTATAGGAAACTCCCGTATAACCTCAAACTGTATTTTCTAGGACGTCTGTTATCGTCATTAATATCAGCATGCAAATATCAACAAACGATATGTTTTGAACATATTGGGCTTTTATGAGATTTAGCACGCCTGTTCGAAACTTATTCGCATTTTCCGGTATTGCTTCGCAAACACTTCTCAATTGCTTTGACTCGGCTAATGAATCTTCGACAAAAATGCACTCCAAAATGAGTTCATCGAAAGAAGTGATATCTGTGCGAAATATGCATTCCCAAATTCTGATGTTTGAACATGCATATATATATGCAAGCCGAATGGTTCCCAACAGCTTGTGAACCACTAGTTCGCATAATTTAGTAGTGTTTGCAATCGCCGAACGAATGGTTTGTGAACCGCTCACCATGATCCATTTCATGTTGGTTTTTCTGACGAACACAAAGGCGTTTTCAGTTCACAGTTGGACGGCGACGTGTCTGGTTTGTTTTAATCTGCTCACGAACCTACTGGCTTCAGGTCCATCAGAACTCCGCACCAGTGCGTCCTTTATACAGGTTGGGGTGTCACCAACGCCGCCGATTCCTCTTCTTTTTCACCAAACTAGCCATTAATAAAGCCGCAATACTCATCCCCGAAGGCATGATGACAGAATGATGGTAAATAATTCGAGGTTCGTTGTTTTCCCATGGATCGCTGCAAGTTCGTTGTAATGAATAATTTCAACAAACTGCTCACAAGCGTTTCAGAAGCGGCTCACGAACCGCTCAGCTCGCATGTCTATACCCAATTCAATAGACCGTTATTCATGTCCAACTTATCAGTATTATGCAACTCAGAGGTGGCAGGGAGTTGTGACAACAAAGTTCTGCATTAAGTTATAAAAACATCTGTTGGTTCTTACCTCCTTGCTCCAGCGAGAATAATTCCCTGAACATTCTTAGAGCTGATTAAGATTCACGAAAAGAATTACGAAGGGCGGTGAAGATCTATTTCCATATAGTAAAAGAAGATTTCGCACCACGTAGATGCATCTGAATCTAACAATATGGAGATAACTTGAAACAGTCTCCATTAATGCTGATGGCATCGATGAATGCTTCGACATCATCGTCTTTTTTCACAGTGAAACTACTATGACAACATGCAAAGATACCTGTTGCTACCATTATTGTCTATCAATATTTGTGTCACACCATCCAGGAAAGCTTGGATCAGACATAGTATTTCACTCCATTTTTTTGTTTCGTCTGACTATAATTACAGAGGTTTTGCCTATCTATAAGTCATATGTATCTACATATCGCTGGGTTAGAATTATTATGAGGTTGCATGTCATATTTTTTGCACTTTATAATATATTAGTACAAAGTTGTATGAGCCACATAATATCATTCAACCTTGATTTCTATGTAATCTCATGGTTGATAACGGTCCTATGAATAAGAACAAAAAGTTCTAGTTCTTGGGAATTAGATTTTGCTGAACAATGTTCTATGAAGTACTTGGAATTTTGTGTTTCAGTTTAAGCCTACTGAATAAAATCTTGTAGCATGAGGTCATAGTTTCATGATGACTCAATACGTGTCAGTATGTAGACCAATATGAGAAAGATATTATATAGACCGTTTCTTCAACTAGAATAAATGAAGGTAAGCTCCGATGATTATATGAGCTATAACTAGGTAAATAATTTATTGACATATTTCAAATGACAGTCGGAAGAGAATCTAAATATTGTCTAGAAATTACAAATACTGAAGACATATAAAATAGACGTATAGTAGACAATATTCTCGACATAAATAATTTCGCTCAGATTGAAATCTGTAGGACAACATGGTTTAGATATATTTCGGACAAATTATATGGGCTCACAAGGAGATCATCTAAAACTTACAAATATTACATTCCGTAAGATAGACATTTTCTAGATCATATCTCATTTTATTCTTCATATATATTGAACATTATTATTATATACTTCAGACAGATTCTATGGAGGAGCAAAAAGATGATTTAAAAATTATTCGAAGGTTACATAACTTAGATATATGTAAATTGGATATTTATTGAAGAAGACTTCGGAACAAATTAAGCCATATTTTCAAAATATATTGATGCACTAGAAGATGATCTAGAAATTGTATGAAAATTACTCATATTATTTGTAAATGAAAATTTGATTTTTCTTATACAATAATTCAGACTCAATTGGATTATCTCTATTTTTCGTTATCTGATCGAACTTCTCACTAAGATATGTTTAGGACAAAAATGGAAATTCAAACAAAGATAATCTGAAGAATGGAAGTTTCAAATAATAGATTCATATAGAATATACACTTTTTAGACAATATTTCTGATCAAGATGAATGTGCGAATTCCTTACTTTCTAATGAATATTATCATTTAGAAATCTTAACCAATGGATTCCACAAAAAATCTTGCTGTTTTATATTAGGTGTTGTGCGTTCTTTATTCTTAGGAATTTGAGTTGATATTTATGGATAATTTATCATCGGTTGATGTCCTATTAAAAATGAGTGACAGTGAATTAACAAATTAATACTCTCAATAATGAGTAAAAATCTGAGAAGATATCGAACATTTATGCATTTGAAATCAAAGATTGAAGAGTGTCATTAAGTGCAAATTATTCTCTTCCGACATGTCTGATGTGTATCAGAAAATCATATTATATAACGTCCTAGGGAACAGAAATCAGGCATGACATTCAAATAGAAAAATAACAGATGAAGGTATGGAGCTGTAGGAGGATATATTGATTATTCCCCTACTGTCGTGCTAATAGCAATATAAAATATTTAGAAGGCGGTATTTATGTGAAAAAATTCATGAATTATATGTTCATCAAAGGATCAACCGAGATCTGCATGTGGTGGAGCTTCCGCGAGATTGATATATATGATATCACCACTTCAATTAGTCGAGTCATATTGGCAAAAAAATGGGAAAATTTGCGGGCGACTGCGATCGTCCATTTTCCTTTATATTCCTCTTTATCAATTGAAAAATGAGAAAGCACATATTATTTTTTTTTCGGGAATGTTTTAAATCCGTTCAGGAAAATTTTGCAAAAAACCAGGAGTCGATCGGAGTTTGCCCGCAGATTTTCCCAGCTTTTATACTTTTTCGTCTAATTTGACCCGACTAAATATTTACTTCCAAAAATCTAAAGAAAATCGTTGTGAATTAAGGAGACTACAAATAGTTGAACCATAAGAAATTAATCAGAATGAAAGTGAAGACGACATGGAGCATATTCAAGAAAATGAAGGTGTAAAAATTGAAAGAAAGAAGGATAGGGAAAGTAACAATTCAATATTGCGTTGTAGCTGGAAAACTATGATATTTTTTCAAAATTAACTTGCTTATCTCTTCAAAAGAGGCTTTTCGCTTAGGCTGATACGATCTCCCTAAATTTATTTTTGTTTCTGGAGTTCAAAAATTATGTTCATACATTTAGATAATCTAAAAAACCGCCAAAACAATGTTCAATTTCTAAATTTTTTTTTTGAATGTAACATTTGCTTTTCAAGTTTATATTTCTACTTATGCAGCATTTGGTATGCAGTATAATGATATAAAAGCTACATTTTTCAATACAGTTCGAGCAGTTGTGAATAATTAGATTAACTTGGTCATCAAGCAGTTTAGACGAATTTTTAGAGTGGTCTTCTTCTTTCAAATTGCGAATATTTTTGTTTAAATAGTTTGAAACCGTGAAACCGGTTTTTTTTAATTATAGGATCTACACCTTTTTCAGATATAATTTCTATTGAGCAACCTGATTGGCCTATTTCGTCTTACAATCCAGACATGTGAACTTGTTAACTCTCGATTTCCCAAGATGGACGGATTGAAAGATATATTAACTGATCAACATACAGGATATAGATATCTTAACATTTACTTGTTAATGAATTCCTCAATGTGTGTGTGACGTAACATGTGAGACAACGGTACAGCATCATAATGAAGTACACGGGCAAATCACAAAGAAGTCGTTTATCGTAGTTCAAAATTAATTATAGCAAACATGAATCCAGACTTTTATTTAAAACTCCTTAGCTTAATGTTTATCATTCGTACCATATCTCCTTCTCCAGAAACCTACGATATTTTATCAAGAGAGAAGAGATTTCTAATATGGAAAGAAGGTATCAATTGGGTGCAGGTAAGCATATATCTATGCTTCTAGTGCAGATAATTGTCATCATAACTTGAAAACTGAATATATGAATTAAAAAGTTTACATAATGTCTTTGATAAGGCTACATCGCAGATCAAAAGTGTTTCAGATAACTTCCAATTTAAGTAGAAAAAGGGTGTAAATGTAAACTAAATTATATTGTATCACATTCTACAGGGATACCTTATATTATATTATAAAAGGATCCCCTATTAATGTATGTTGCAGCTTATTTCTTCTTGTCCGAAATCAGTGATTGAAAATCCAAATATTCAACTCTTTGAGTAACTGATTATATTAGGGAACTTTCGATTACGTTTATTATTAATGAGCTATGATACATGTATGTAGACCATAATCCACAGATTACATATACTATATATTCCTAAAAGTTCCATTGTATGAAATTTTCTTTATAGTGAGCTTAGAAATCAATTCTTTCATGTTAGTACTGAGTGTAGCAAAATCTATAGAATAATTTGAGATAAATATTATCAATGAGCAGTTATTCAGAAAGTCAATTGTAGTTTGAGCAAATGAGATATCATAGCAGCAATTTTGAAAATGAATAAATCTTTGTTCGGGGTTTTTGTAAATGTATTATTGAAGTTGGAGATTGCAAGGTAATTATTACTTGTATCTTCAATTATCCTTTATCTATATTTATTATTATTGAGATTTCCATACAGATGTTAATAAATAAAACTATATAGTCATGGTTCGTTCCATCAAAATCTCACTGATATTCTGAACACTCACCTAATGAATGATTTATCGGGTAATAGTTGAATCACAATCGAGTTATGGTATTATTGGCCTGGGACCTGAGCCAATAAAATATATAGAAATTTATATTGTCATTATATTATCAATTTTATTCTACACATGTAGCTCACTAATATATCTTAACAGCGATTGTAAATAATTCTTGAGCAACTACTTTCATGGCTGATACCTCGAGTTTTATTTGTTTATTTTCAATTCTGATTTTTATCAATTCAATTTCAACTACATTTTTCTGCATTGATGGGAGTAATGCGTTCAAACGTAAAATGAAATATTACCTTCAATTCCAATTTCTATTTTCTCGATCTTTGAAATGCTCACAAAAGTACGTGCAATGGAAATTCTTACATCAGCATTTTCAGCATCATCTATTCCAAGGAATTTCATCAATCATTCTGATGATGAGTCCAATCATTTTTCATCAAAAGGAACAATTATTGAGAGACTTCCATTTGGATCAACTCATATGGCTTGATATAAGCTATTTATCCACTGGTATGTGAATTCTTGTGGCATGTCGAAATGTTTTGTTCCTCCTCTGTAGTATCATACATATATCATTATGAAATGAATTTTAAACAATGCCTAATTTCCAAAGTGTCAGTTTCTCATGGTGATACCGATCAAAATCTCATTCATTATAACCCGGTTGAAAATAATTCTACTTGAGAATTTCAGATGGTACTAGGAATTGGATTGCCAATTGAGCTCGAAGATGAAACGGTCACAGTTGGTACGGCACTGAAGGCATTCTATCTGCTTCCTACTAATAGTTCTGCATATACTCACCCAATGGTAGAAACCTACAGGAAAAAACGCTCACCGATACGTTGGGCTGCATACAATTTGATAGAAAGATATTTAGAGAAGTAAGTAGTCAATTATTATTATTATTATCATTTTCAACCAATTTCGAAATGATCGGGAACCAGTTTCGTGACGAAAAATTTACAGGTTGTGACGTGCCTTGCAACTTTTTGGCGATAATTACTTACTACGGCTTCAATACTCCTTCAAGTCTACCAGATCTGAATCTGAGTGACTTTTATGTTGATTTGTCGGGCACCAGATTTTTGTCAAGGTTTACTCCTCGTTAAGGGCGTCTGCTAGGGCCCTTACCACAGAGCGTATTACTGTGCTATCTATGTATAACCTTGTCCCAAGGTAGTCTCAGTGAACTAAGTAACCAGGGGTCAATAGGGCAGACTGAATAGTATTAGAATTGAAGGTTTAATTGCAATCAACTCTTGACTACTTAAATGCTGTTGCAGAAAGTCATTTTAGATAAACACGGATCTTCCAATAATAAGTTTATTTATAGCTTGAACATAGATAAATATTTGACTCTCTCTGTATAATAATAATTTATGCCGACCCGGGGAAAAGCACAAGGAATAATCGCAAATAAAGCGGTTCAAGTAGGCTATTTCCTTATTATAGCCTTGCAATCAAATAGTCATGTGAGTATTATCAAAAACGGCTATTCAAAATTACCTAATACTTCAATGGTAACTGGTGTAGCACTTACTTTTTAATCTAGGCTGTCCAAATGGTTTACTCACACTTTGGATGTTTGCTCACTACCTATGTTCGTAAAAATTGATTTCAACGCTTGCGAGGCGTTCTTTTATACCGATCGAGGTACTGATCAAGTCACCGACACCAACTCCAGCATTTTGCGCTCATGATGGTCCACCAGTTCCTCGATTTTGCTCCGTTTTTATGGTCACACCTGTTTCGGTATCCTTATATCCGTTATCGTGTTGACATAAAATATTAACGGTTTAGGATGGAATCAAAATATACGCGATTTATGAATGCAACCGTATGCGAATCTGATACTTAAAGCTATACGGATGTCCATTCTCGGTACTATCTATCTTCCTCAACAACAATATAGTTATTTGGAATTATCAATTCGAAATACCAATCTACGTGTTTCCCATTGAATAATTATTCAATATCTTAGTTACAAGGCTAATCGCCGAATGAACTATAATACTGTGTAAGGTTTTTTATTTCAATTTTTTCATTGTACATTGTATCTACTAATTTTATGTCGTTTATTATTATATGCCAAACTTTATTCTATTTCACTTTAAGTAAATTTTTTTGTCACCTTAATAACAGCTTAAGCACTTCCAAATCATATATTTGTTTCCTTCATGAAAGTTGGAGAATTTCCAGAAAGTTTCACTCTTAACGTTGGTAGATTTGACGAATGCTATTTTGTAATCTTAAACGTAATTCATAAGCTGTTGTAGTATTCATCAAATATAGTAAGAATGCAATTATGTAAGATAGAAAAATAAGATAGATACTTTCTGTTTCTACTGGCACAAGCAGGTCTCAATTGTATATCATTCTCTCAACAAATATTCAAGTTGAATTCTAAATCGATAGTACCAAAAAATGTTCAAGTATTTTTGTATCAAATTCACTAATCAAATAAGGAAAAGAAAGTGAGTGGCAAAAGAAGTATTTTTCATTAAATTCATTCTGGTTACGAAATGTTTAATTTTTCACTTAATTTGAACAAAACTGATCCTCCAACTTTCAGCTTCAATGCACTATCATCAATCCATATCATTTTTGTCGTTGTGATGTTCAATTAAGCATAATTATTTATTGGAAAGAACCTGATTATCATAATTTTCAAGAAAATGAACAGTTTCCAAATCTACTGTCGGTTATCTCACTACTTGACACGTATTATTGAAAGAATATTGTAGAATAAATATATTATTCCGATACATATTCAAGTCAATTTAATCTTCGTAGCACCAAACCTGAAACACATTACTTGCGGTATTGAATTCACTCGGAAGCCGAGTGGAAGCTGAAAATAGTTATTTTTGTATTAAGTGCGCAAAATGAGTGTTTTTTCAATGGCACATGAGAGTGTTAAATTCTCTCGAATGTGCCATGAAAACATGAATTTTATACACGAAATACAAACAACATTTTTTGTACAACTGTGAATGTGAATTTACATCGTCTGAAATATATTAAAAATAAATAATTCTAATATATCTTGACGTGGTTTTTTGTCCCGACAAGTTATCGCTTTTAACCGACTGTTGTCTTGAACATATTATTCAATGTTCTCAGTAAAATCGTCTTCAAAAATTTTTCCAATCTGAAAAAAATTGGTCCAAAATTACAAGATAATACTTCTCTTTTCCATACATGTTATCCTTAATGTTATCAATACTTCCAATACAATTTCACACCATCTAGTGGTCTTTCTGTGTCGTTACTATAGAAACGGTTTGGTGGCAACATGGAACATCTTCGGGAATTTATGTTGGAAGTAATTGTTCAAACTTTACTATCAATTATTATTCCAATAAATGAAATTGTTTTATGATAAATAATCAATTAATAATTGACTCTGTTAGAAATAAATCCTTCAAAAAGTAATATTTCATGTTTATTCTGTGAATTATTTTGGCAGTGAAAAAAGTTTTCTCTCACGGTGAAAAAAGTAAACATTTACGCATCAATAGATATGCAGAAATGTCAAGTTTTTTTGACAGTTGTACAAAAAAATATTTCTGCGAATATTCACTCCGGTTATATCTTCCTTGAATTTTACAAGACATAATGAACCTCTGATAAAAATCATGGAAGATGTGGTGGCCTTCGGTTTGTCGGAGTGCCCCCGTTATGAGGCAGGTGGTGCTCCATATTGTGGAGTTTTTGCCCAAACTCTCGAAGACCTTTCTCTCTATGAGCACCCTTGATGGGCATTGTTGACGACCTAGGTTGTAGTAGATGCGGAGCGGCGGACACAACTGCCAGTCAAATTATGGTAAGAATGTCCAGCACTGGCTTCTCTCAGACTACAACATCTTGGCAGCGCATACATGCTAGCCTTCGACGCTGTCTTAATCCTGCTGGCAAATCCATTCGACCCATAGGAACGGTACAATCATCTCCACAATTTTTTTTACTCATATGGGGATACAGACATCATGTCAAAAACAGTCTAGATCGATTCAGAAATGCTCAAATCGGAGAAATCCTCAAAAACCTATAAAAAAAAAATTCTTGAACCGATACAATATTCCTCTTACACTTTATTTTACGAATAGTGAGGGAAGTAAAAAGTGTTGCCACATTTAGAGTATGAGCCAACAATTGAATCATTCCAATAAGAACCTGTTTATTTATAGAGTATGTTAGGTATAACAGAATAATAACTAAAAGTGATGATGCTCAAAATTCATCAACGGTTATAACGGTTGAAGATATCTGAATTTGTTCTCGGTAATGGACAGCAAGTCTGTATTAGCTTCTTCAAATTTGTTGATGTTTGCCTTGTTTGATGTTATATTTCCCAATCGTTGTTGGAATCAGCTTAAAAAAAGTCTCCATTGAAATAATAATAATAATAATAGCCATAATAATATTTATTCTCAGGAATTAGTATACATTAACCATTGAACATTCCATTTATAATTCAAAATGCACGTAAGCAAAGCTTATTTATGCTGAGAATAAATCAACCAAATATTATACCAACAACAAATTATTTATAATATAATAAAATAACGAAAATGTGTTTCTACATTGATAAATTCATTCAGGATGTGTGTACATCCACAAAATGATGTGCTTATGTAAATGTATGTTTTATTGTGTGTGTGTTTTTTCGAGAGTGGGTGAAAATCTTCGAAAGACGCTGTGAAGCCCGCTCTCCAGGTGGTCTGTGACTCGAGCATCTCCTCAACAATATTCTCTGGGGACAACTGCTGCTACAGATCTTCTTGCAGGATCTTGCGCGGTCCGTTGAAACGCGTACAATGACACAGAAAGTAATTTGCGTCCTCGGACACTGATTGGCAGGTCCGGCACGACGCGTCATCGTCCAGTCGGAAACGGTGCAGATACGCCTTAAAGCACCCATGTCCTGTTAGCACACGTACGGTACACCGAGGTTAATTGGAGAGTAGCCTCCTGCGACTCTGAGTGTGTCCTCCACAATGTGGGACACAATTGTGGTCAGTGCATTGGTCACTGCAGCTGCTCTCATGCTCATCACACACACACACACCACACATGTTCGTCGAACCGCAGCCTGGCATGTATCTGGACTCCCAGGTAACTCAATGATGGCTGCTCAGTTATGTCGCAGCCCCCAACGGTGAGTGTGGCAGTTTCTGTCATTTTCCTGCTCGTCACCAATAATGCATCGGTTTTATGGTCTGCCAATTGCATGCCATTCTCCAAGAGCCACCGGTGAAGTGTAATCAATTTCATTTTACTTTATATAATCAAAAGTCTCCCTGAAAAATTTCTTTGAAAACCTAATATCTATTGATTCCTGAAAACCAGACTGATTTGGGGATATTAACTTGTATTTAGTAAGGTATTGCTTCAGTCTATTATTTGAACATTTTTCAAAAATGTTGGCCCTGCTATTTATTGAGGATATTGGACGATAGTGATGTTTGATAGTTTTGTCACTTCCCTTATGTATGCATATACTCTCGAAATCATCAGATATACTAGGAGTAATATATATCAAATTTATAAAATGTGCTATCGGTGCACTTAGTATTTTTTTTGTGGTATTTTATCTGGACCGGTTGAACATTTATTTTTAAGGAAGTGTTACATAGCTCTCTCTTCATGAAACTCTATAAAACTTCATTTAAGGAACTTATGTTATTCCTAATCTTCAATCTATTCATATATTAACAATACGGCAATTCAATTTAGAAGCCCATGACACGTTGGAATTTGATCCAAATCATTGATTAGCCAGAACAAACGTATTACCAACACTTACCCTTTTAATTCACAAGACACTTTAGATTTTAAGTGGAAGGTTACACGCTAATATTAATGAGATAAGCTCGTAAGCAACAACAATCAAATTTAATGATAAAAATAACAATCAAATTAATAATGATGAAACAATGATTACAATGACAATTGATAATGATAAAATATTATAATTAACTTCATTACTGATAAAAATAAAATATTAGATCAAAATCTAAGCTCAAATAAAACCAACCTAGATAATCTAAATCAACTAAAAGAGAAATAAAACTAAGATTATAAGATTGATACCCAACCAGGATGAACCTATGGGATAGAAACTGAATGCACTGATTTGAATGTATCATTGAATTTGAACATGAATAATAAACTGAGAACAACAAATCTAAGACAACTCTGACTTATCGAAATACACCCTTCTTACAAAAAACACTCTGAAGATACTATTAAGTTAAATTAATTGGAATTGACTAAGTGTCGTGTGATTTCTCAAGAGACTAATTCAAGCTAGAAAATATAATTGCAGGTCTTAGGCATCGTCTCGGGTATTTGTGATGCGTCCTTTTCCTCAAGAAGCAATCTACAATTCGGAAAAAGATTCCTGAATTGTTCAACCAATAAGCAGTAAGATTCCCCTCTTGGGGTTTCTAGTGGGGACTTCTAAGCCTATATGTCACTCTCTAAATATTACTATCTGATTTGAATGTCCATATTATTTCAACTAAAATCAAGACTATATTCAATTACAATATTGATAATTAGGTACTACGTTACGTCCAGTTTTACGTGTGATACATTTTGATTGATTATGTAACTTATGAAAGAAAGACATGTAAAACTTCCATATTCAGGTCAACAATGAGTCTGGAAAGAAGAACCCACTACCTTAACATCTTCAGATGGTTAACAATAACATTTATCATTTACTTGCTATTCATCTTGACAGGTTTATGATTTCCTTTAGCCCTATGAACTGTGCTCTCATTGAGTTAGGTTCATTCAAGTTCAATAACATTAAGTAGAGCCTAGTATTAAATTTTTCTCGGTCGTTTGAAGTCAGTTTTATATTCTTATTAACCTCTTCCAGTATATTAATGCTTATAAAGATCGAGTAATGATCAGTTATTTTTGATTCTCAAATAAATAGTTTTAGTTTAATTCTATTGCAACTGTTCATGAAAATGTGATCTATTAATGTTGAACTAGCTTGGGTTATTCTTGTTGGTTTATCAAAACAAGATATAAATGAGTAGCTACTTGGTATATTTGAATAAATTTGGACATGAAGATTGTTGTAGTTCAAAGTGTCGATGTTAATGACACCTAGAATTTCCGAAATTAAAGTTCTCATAAGAATTATTAATATCATTTAAGAAATTATTCAAATTTCCGGATGGTGGTTGATAAACTGTTGCTATTTTGACATTCACTGTACCCATGTAAGATCAGATAATTCAATTTCTGATGATTTTATGGTATTCGCTTTGTGTTCGTACGATTATTTTATGTAAATTATTAAAACATCATTTTGATTAAAGCAAGAGTTATTGTATTTAACATCAAAATTTTCAATTTTAAAATCATTTGTATACCTAATATGCCATGTTTCTGATGATACAATTATATCTATGTTATCAGTACCAATATCTTCCAAGAATATTATGGACTATTCGTAATTTTCGTTTATACTAAAAATTTCAATAAATGGTATTTGATTTTCAACAAATCTACAGGGTTTCCAGCTATTTTACCCGGTGTTAATGAAGGTAAATTAGATTTTTGACCTTCATAATTGGAAAAACTTGAAATCAACCTGTTTTACAAGGCAAGGATATTTAGGACAAGCTAAGTACATTCAGGTTAAATAATCCAGAGGCAAAAATATTGGAGAATTGAACAGAATACGCAATATTCGACTCTATCATTGTATGATGAGTTGAGCTGTGGCAATTTTTTTGCAATATCACTCAAGGACTAGCTGAAACTTTATTGCGGTTCTAATATCCGCAACCATCATTTTGACGATCACTCCGTCTAGTTAATAGTATCAAGAATGCCAGCTTCAAAACTTGCACCTACTTCGTGACCTTCTTACGTGACATCTTGGTTAATCAATTGTTGAATGATGAAGTTATGGAGCTGAAATTTCGTTTTATAATACGTTGGTGGTGATGTTAAAATTTTTGGACTCTTCAGAACTTGATCACGAATTGATTTATAGACCACTATTGTCAGAAGCGTCTCGTGACTGATTTAGAACAAGTATATTCTACAGTAAAACAATAATTTTACAATTTGAAAAGAGACTTTATCAAGTTTATTGAATAAATTCAATGATAGTTGACGGAGTAATCCTCAGTTTCTTTGGTATAATGGAACAAAGTAGCTGTTCAACATGCAAACATTGAAATCAATCATTTTGTAAATATTCCAGCTCCGACGCTAATATTTGTATACTGAAAATTATTGTGTTTGAAACTTGCTTTGATTTGTTGCAAAAATAGTCCAGATTCAGCAATACATGCACCTGCGTCGTTCGATAGTTTTCTCGAAGTAACTAATATTTTTCTCTTTTGAATAAGTTATTTTGTTTTTTATCCTTCTAATGTAAACAATTGTATGAGGGGGAAATTTATTCATTAATCATTTTGAGATACAGCAATCATTGGTTAATCTTGATTTTTATGAAACTTTTCTATAATCTTATGATACTTCGGAATGATTGGAGATTGCAAAAAAATGTCTTGGTACTGGTATTGGTACTGCTTGGTGCTGGTATGCTTGTTTTCTCCTGTCGAACTAACTGAAATGTTTCTAACTGTATTAACAGCACCAAAGATGAAATGAATATCTATATTTTTGCATTGAATGTTTTCAATAAAACGTTACCATAACATTCTGATGTTCAAAATGAATGCGACTTTCTGGAGCCTCACATTCCATAATAATAAACATGCCGATTTTCAGTAATGGGCATGGCGATGGGAAAGCATGCTTACTGAAAGCAATTTGTGAAGTTGCATCCGTGCCCTTCGATGAGAAATCTGGAATTCTAACGGAAATTGTGCATGCTTTGTTAACGTGAGTACAGTATAATCAAACGAACTGAGTGTTTAATAAGAATAAAATAACAATTTTAGCCCTTCTTCTACGGTGGAACTCTTTGACAACCAAGTGAATAGTATCTATCATGCTGCCGAGAAAAAAGGAAGGAAT
Source organism: Endomychus coccineus (assembly GCA_958510875.1). Classification (NCBI taxonomy): domain Eukaryota; kingdom Metazoa; phylum Arthropoda; class Insecta; order Coleoptera; family Endomychidae; genus Endomychus; species Endomychus coccineus. Next base: position 142,162,715 of record OY294067.1, on the reverse strand, counting down.
TCAGGAGTAAAATGTGATATGCTGTTTCCAGAATGTATTCCTAATTTCGTTGAAAAATTCAGCAGGTTTCTGTAGCTCATAAAATAAATTGTTCATATCTTCTATTGAAGTGAAACTGTTTATGTGGCTTCTCAGGGAACGGTAATGATTGTAGATATTGGGATTTATACAGCGAGCTTAACAAAATAGTTAAAGAGAGAGATATGAATGTAAACTAAGAATATTAAACTTTGTTCCCTGATAATTTTTACAACCAATCTATTTGAACAATTCCTCTGAATGAGTATAGTTTTGATCACATCAAACCGGGAATATTTCATTCTAACAGTTGGCGACACATTACAGATTGAACTGCCAGTTTATGTATTCGTAGTGAATTTGATTGTAGTAGAATTAATCTCCAGAGATGAACATAGTTCTTCTATCCTCAACATTAATTTACTTTGAACAGGAACGTGGAAGTGGGGAGACTATATCTTTCTGTCACTACCGTTAAAGACAGTTGGTGCAGTTACAAGTTAGTGTATCAACAGTCAATAAACCTATTCATCATTCACTGTGGTACAGAAAAAAGTGAACAGCATGTCAATAAAAACAGTCTGATGCTGTAATAACATAGTCGAATCTAGACGGGGAACGACAAATGATATGAATTAATTTTGCATTATGAATTTCAAAAAATTGAGACTGAACACAAATTCAGAAAGAAGTATTAGTCGATTCATCAACTAAGTGAAAGCCGTAAGCGGTAAGTATTTTTTTGCAACTTTCCCAAATGTATTGACTCTAAAATGTCACACATTGAGGTAGTTTGTAATATTAATGAATATTGACAGTATTTCTCATTTAGAAAGTGGCCTAATTAAACTGCCAGATCTTGTAGGATAAGAGCGATAGGCTGACCCTTTCATTCTTGATGAGACAGAGAAATGAAAGAATCCTCGCAATGACCAAGTGGACTCAAATTAACTAATATTGTGATTGCTTCTTGAGTCTTAAGAGTTATAATATACTGTGCTCAAGATGAAGGTGAAGGGAAGTAAAAAGGCAACCCCACGGTCTCATTTACCGTAGTTCGATGCTACATGAACGACCGGTTGAAATTCTCTTGCGAAGATTGTATTTCCAAGATTGTATTAATATATTCTAAAATATACATCGCATAGTTCACAATTTCTAGAAATCATATTTGAACATTTCACATCGTAGATTCCTACATATCAAAAGAAACGATACCCACTTGGTCAATCAAATAAACTGAAATGGTGTGAGTCCCATATTTCATTCTGTTAGCTTGTTTCTACACTGAGAAGTAAAATACAAATACTTTTCGTGTTAGAATTAATAGACAAAGTTTTGGTTCCCCAGGTTGCATAGTGAAAACAGGTCTATTAGTTTCGAACAGATGTTTCCCACTTCTCACGAGCTTGTCAGTGGAACGAGCAAGACTATGAAGTTAGTCATCAACCACCTCCAGAAAATGATAACCACCAAATTCGGAAATGTTTGGAGAATCTAGATGTTCCACCATCTGCCGAAAAGCAGATGTCCCCAACCTGAAGAACAAAACCTTGGGCTATTGATTGTAACACAAAATGTGATATCATTTCACTTTGAATGTTTCATGCTCATCACCTAGCAGATGTATATCCAACTGTTTCCTCGTCGATTCTCTGAATCACGAAATCTGTTTTATCATTGCGTGGCATTGTGGATGACATACCCAGTGGGACATCAGATTTCTGACTACTGTCTCGCACTAAATATCGTATTGTCACTGTTCAACCTGGAGAACCACTTTGACTATCGTTTCTACATGTTATAATCGGATATTTAATTGTTGAGTAAAACCAATATGGAGATGAAGAGTTATCGCCACCCTCATATAATGATATCAAAGTTAACATTATATTCCCCATTTTAATTTGCTGTTCCGATCTAGATAAATTTGCTCTACTATAATTTTGAATAGTTAGGTGTCTGAAAATAAGAAGGTGTCTACCAATAATACGTTAATTTCAAAAACAAAATTAGTGCAGGTTTTTTTGCCAGTATGCTAGGTATAAAAGACGGAACATTTGATGAAAAGGGTTTAATTTTTATTCCTTCTCAGTGTAATAACAATAAATAACAATAAAAAATATTCAAATACAAATTATTAAAGGCTGACTTTGAAAATTTTGATAATATGAAAATTCAGTTACACCAACTAATTGAAAATGATACAGTCCATTGTACCTTCGAGGAGCGAAAGTTGCATCTGTCCGGCTCCTCCAGGTCTGCACTGCGAAACGTGAATGACAAAGGAAGGAGGTACCTCAATCTCTCGAATGTGGATAATAATAAAAATGAACAGAAATGGGGCAAAAAAATCAAGGGTTGGACTAATAAATTTTCATTATCCTTGACTTATTGTGTTAGCCACCAGCAGACTATGATAAGAATTGGAAAAGAATAAATTTTCCCAGAAATTGAAAGGGAAATGAGTAGATTATGTCTGAAACAAGCTGCCGAATGTACACTACTCTCTGTGGGAGATAACACCATCGAAATTACAATAATACGTAAGTCGTAGAATTAAATTAACGATTCTGGAAGAATGATAATTTAGTTAATTAATATTATAATGAAAGCTAAAGTAACTCAATTTGATAATGGAAACTGAAGTAACAAATATTTGATTTGATACACTCAATATCTGACCTAAGTTTATAATGCAAAATTTCGAAATTAATGAAGATTAAGGAAGTTAGATTAATTAATCAGTTTAAGAAATATTCAGAAACACTTTTTTACACTTGACTACACAAGAGGGAAACCTATGATATACGGAGAACATCGTATGAGCCAACGGTGAATGTTGAATGTTTCGAATTTATAGGCATAAGGAAAGACTTCACCAAGTTAAGTCTGGTAGAGAGAAGTTCGGTAGGTCTCGAGCATGACAATGAAGGGGTGACTAATTTGAGCTCGTCTAGTTCGTCTATCGAAAATCTCTCATGGTGGAATAACAGGCGAGATTTCTGATGAATACAGACCATAGAGATATCCTCAGAAAAGGGAGAGATCTCACACCTTTCTACGATGTTCTAGACACGCGATGAACTCGTGAGTATGACATCATCAATGAGAAGAGTAGCTCTTTTTGGACAGAAAACAAGAACTTCAGCGTATGTTTGGAAACCGAACTCCAAACATGTGAACAGTACTCCAGTACAGGTCGAATATATGCTTTGTAGATTATGATAAGCTGCTGGGATGTAAAGTAGCTCTTGGCTCGAAATATAAAACTAAGTTTTTGTTAAACGATTTCTTCAATGGACCTCACATGAGGGTGCTGTTGGTGGTAATCCCGAACATGAATATGGAAGACTTCATAGGAATAGTTGTACCTGACATCATCATATTAAGGATTGTGGGATCCGCCTTTCTGGAGAAAACGCCAGCTCGAATTTTGGTTGCTTAACTATACTAGATTATCAGATCCCCATTTCACAATCTTTCCAGATCTCCATTAATTGCGTCAACCTGTCTCTGTCTCGCTCCTCTGGCTTCATTGGATGGTATAGGGGCTCTAGATGAGAAAACGGTATGGAGTATACCATCATCTGCAAAGCTGTAGACAGGACAAGTAATCATTCACAGCAAATGGTTCATATCGAGTTGGTACCAAGACTGTTCCCTGTGGAACACCAGCGTTAATGATAAAATAAATTGTATCGGATAATACAATACAGCCACCAATAGAGTCATATATCTGAGAGGAAACTCCATAGTGAGCGACAAAGTTTAGGAGGCAAACCATATAATGGAGGTTTCCCAAAAAGGCTTTGGTGCCAGACTCGGTCAAATGATCCGAAGATATTATCGTGCAATAGGTCTGTAATCATTAGGAAGGATCTTCTTTCCTTTTTTTGGAACTAGTTGAACTCTAACTATCTCCCAGCTGGAAGGAAACACACCAAGTTTGTATGAAAGGGTAAACTACCAGCAGACGACCATTCAATAATCTATCAATGAGAATTTCATTCAAATCTAAGTGGATTTATTCCATCTAAACGAGCATGTTATATCCTCAGTTAAATCTATAGCAAGATAAAAAGGGCCGTTAAAAATCGTTTCATACCAAAGTTATATTTATCAATACTGGATCTAATAAATCGTATGCTGAAATTATATTCGGCCAGGTGGTTTAGAACTGTCGTTGAATAAATCCTATGAAATTATTCTGAATGTTACGCCATCATAACGATAATTAAATGAAATATTGATGATATGGTTAGTATGTGTTTAAACGTATTTTAACAGCTGTAATTCAATTTTAAATATTACCGTATACATTGCTGAAAAAACAAAATGAGAATAATTCTTAAACTACTTGTGTCACCTCAACGGATATTGAATTAAATAGAAAATATTCAGACCTCATAAAAGGATGTGAACAAAGCTGCTACGAGTTGACAGATGTCTTGACAACTATTTTTTGGGTCAAATAATAATAATAATAAAAATAATAACAATGACAATAATAATAATAATAATGTCTTTATTCAGATAAATTTACAGAAGTGTAATTTCTTTGGGCGAAGTCTAGCTAATTAGCTACTCTACTTAACCCCATTTTGATAAATGCATTAAAAGAACAGGAAAGATAAAACAGCGATTGTGAACTAAAATATACATAAAATGGAAAAAACATAACAAAAACAAATACTACACCCCTCCCGATTCATCATGTTTACAAAAACAATAATTTTGAGCGTCGTTTAAATTGTGCACCTGTAAGACTCTTGTACTGACTAGACAGAGAGTTATAAAGTGTAACCGCATTATATGTAAATAATCTACGAGACATGGTAGTGCGAAAACCTGGCAAAGACAGCTGTGACACAAACCGTAGCCGAACGCTATGAAGATCACTTCTGTAAACCAACTTTTCGCGCAAATACACAGGCTGAGATTGTGCTAGGACTTGATGAGTCAACACTGTTAAACTGTATCGATAGATAGGTTCAATCCTCAACCACTGAAGTTCTCTAATTTTATGGGTTATATGGTCATACTTCCTCAAGCCAAAAATAAAACGGCAGCAGCTGTTCTGTATCTTCTGCAGCCGGTTCCTGCAGACAACGTCAAGACACGGAAAGTATACTACTAAACAATAATTAATTATAGACAAAACTAAAGATTAGCTCAGCTTCTTTCTTAGCTTAAAGGTAATTATGAGAGAGTTTTGATACAGCAACCTTAACGCGATATACGATCTTTTGACCAAAAGGGATACGTGAGCCCGGAAACGAAGATTGTCATCAAACACCACACCCAGTATTTTGGCGCTTCGAATGAACGGAAGCTGTCTACCATCAATAAAAATATTAAGACTCGATTTAATAGTCCTTTCAACTTTCGCAGGACAAAAGCACATAACAGAACATTTGTCAGGATTTAACCTCAAGTTATGTCTCGCGACATATACCGAAACAAACTTCAAATCATCATTTAACATCTGGCCTGCATTTACCAAGGTCAAAAGTGTGACAAATCTGCGTATCGTCCGCATAAGATTGTACTGTTGAGCACCTTACAGATTCACACATGTCAAAGGTATAAATTAAGAAGAGAAGTGGTCCAAGAATGGACCCCTGCGGGACGCCAGATGTAACATAGGCAACATCTGAGGACATACCATGGCATACAACCCTTTGCAACCTACCACTTAGATAATACTCAAAAAATGCAGCCGCCTGCTGATCGAAACCCAGAAAGGACAACTTTGCGCAAAGCAAATCATGGTCCAAACAATCAAAGGCCTTAGAGAAGTCTAGGAGTATCAAAGCTGTACTAAGACCTAAGTCACGACTTCTAACAATATTGTCGACCAAATTTAGTAAAGCAGTTGTTGTACTAGATCCCTTTCTGAAACCAGACTGAGATGACGGAAGTATATTATTATGGGTTACATACGAATAAACTTGTGTCTGTACAACCTTCTCCAATATCTTAGACAAAGTTGGCAAGATACTAATCGGTCTGAAGTCAGTATATGTTTTGGGGTCTCCAGTCTTTGGAATTGGAATAATGTGGGATAGTTTCCAGCTGTCTGGGAAGAAACCTGATTCTAGGCAGCAATTAACAATGTGAGTTATATGCTTTGAGATAACAGAAGAACACAGTTTAATCATCCTGGCATTTATGCCGTCATGTCCTATGGCGTTAGATTTTAACTGGAATATAATATTCAGTATCTCATCTACAGTTGGTAATGATTACTGAACTCAGCATTTGTCCTATGTCGACCCGCCCTGTAATACGCAGCTGCGTCAACACAAGCATTTGGAGGACTGAAAACTGACAAAAAATATCTGTTCATTTCGCCAGGATCACGCAACTCGTTGGGAATTTCAGTTGAATTAGTCTGCTTGATATTAAAGGATCTCAAAGCTTTCCAAAGCGACTTTGTATTAGCACTGTTTTGGTGATATGTAAGGTAGGCTGACTTTTCTCGCCTAATCGCAGCAACAGTAAAATTACGCAACTGACGATAAGACAGCCAATCAGATTCCACACGTGTATGCCTGAATTTAGGAAGCGCCTCGTTTCGCAACTTCATAATACGTCTAACATTATCGGTCAACCAAGGGGAATATGGTTTTGAAACCCTCGAAGTACGAAAAGGTGTATGTTTGTCAAACATGTGGAGAATGTTTTCAGACAAGAACTGAAGCTTTAAATTTACATCCGAAATGTAATAAATATCATCCCATTCTATGTTACCCAGATCAACCGGAAATGCATCATACGAAAATGCCCTAAAATCCCTGTAGGTAATCAACCTAGGCAAAGTTCTACAAAACTGCAAGTTTAAAACACAGTAGACTACTCTGTGGTCCGATATGAGATCTGCATTTATAGTGCCCGAACATGACACATTATCTATAGAATTATAAAAAATTACATCAATTAGTTTTTGTGAGGTACTTGTGATACGTATAGGTTCATTTATCAGTTGAGTAAAATCATAAGCACAAAAGCAATTGTTCACTCTATTATCGTTATTCTGATCTACATTCACGTTACCCAAAAAAATTATCTTGTCATATTTCAACATTATATGTGAGAGGATCTCGTCAATATTTTCTATAAAAACTGTTAAATTATTCGTAGGAGTACGATAAGCCACACATATCAATAAACTGCATCGACTTAACTTCAACTGAACAAACATATACTCAACAGAATTTGGAGGATTCAAATGATTAAAAACCACGCTGGATGAAAGGTTTTCCCTCACGTAGACCGCGACCCCTCCGCCCCTGGTATCTCTATCACGACGATATATTTTGAACTCGGGAATGTGAACACAGCAAGATGGCAAGTTCTCGCACAGCCATGTCTCCGTTACGCACATGACATCGAAGGAATTTTCTCTGATAATGTCAATAAAAGAGTCAAAACCGGTAAACAACGATCGTGCATTTAGATGACCAATTTTGATTTGTCCACCTGTCGTACTATCCATAATCTATACGAAGCTTCAGGGAATCAATTCTATATTTATAAAATCCACATGATGAATCGTTTACAGCATGATCAGTGGGGACATCTGATTTAAATCTAGAATTTGAATAAATACAATTATTACAACTTCTAGCGGTAGATTTGCAGTCTGATAAGGAATGATCTTCAGCACAGTTTGGACGGATCAAAACTACGCTACGGCAATCCTTCTGTTGATGACTATATCGACAACATTTGTAACATCTTGACATCCTAATATGCTCCTTCACAGTACACTTCATCCAGCCGACATACGAATACTTCCTTTTTATTATAAGGTCAAATAGAGCAGGCGTAGCTTCCAAAATAATATTTGAATACGACTTCACTTTCAACATAGTAACAAATTTCAAATCGCCAGGTGATATGATCAGATTATTAACAGCTGAGATTTTATCCAAAAAGTTGGACTGACTACATAATTCACTAGGAACATTATAAACTATTATTCTGGGACTGAATTTAGTGGGCTCACTAATTTCATACGACGACCCAACTTTTTCTGTTAATGTATTTTTCAAAGTATTTAGGGAATCCGCATCAGCACAAGTAATGACCAAAACCATCTCTAATCAATCTAGTATTTTTCACATTTATATTGTACGCACCTGGATGGAAACTATCTTTAACATTTTTCTCGACTTGTTTATTTGTAATATCCTTATCATTAGGCGTGATTATTACCGATGGAAACGACGCACCAGCTGCGCCTGTTTTTATAGCCGTACTGTAAAGTGTGTTTACCTCTTTATCAGCAGCTTTTGCGGAACCAACTTTTTCATTTAGATCTTCTATCATTTTTTTCTGTATGGATAGCGTATATTCCATTTCGGTATATCTCCTATTCAACAACTCATTTTCTCGACGCAAACACGTGAAATTTTTGATGAAATTGCATTCACATCGCTGAATTGTGTACCTAAAATTAGGGATATAAAATGAACGGTATTAAAAATAGCGATGTGAAATTTCAGGAGGTGGTAAATAATAGTGAAAAACTATGTTCCGAGGAATATAGCGATACTCTTTTAACAACATAGTCAGGGTATCAATACCAGAAAACATACAAACCTGGGCGACATTCTACGGGGAAAGATCTGCTATACAGACGGGTCTAAGACTGAAAAAATTGCAGGTGCAGGAGTATACTTAAGAAACCTGTTAATTCAGGCGCACATTCCTTCAGAACGACAGGTAGAATTCTGTCTGGCCCATAGACTTTCTGTTATTCAGTTCGAGCAGAATGCGCATAATTGTGTGCTGATATAAGACAATTTCAGGCATATGGCTACCGAGGGCAGGAATGTTGGAGGGGTCCTTCCCTTGTGGATTCAAAGTGGATTTTGCAAATTTGCATCTCAACAAAACGGTTGGCTTTTTATAGTGATGAAGTGGCCAGTGTGCCATCCTCTTGGACAGAACGGACTGGAAGTGAAATTTCTACCAGCTGCTTTATCAAAATTCCTAAGCGAACGGGAGCCGCCGGGCATTCGATCAGCTTTGACCTTATTTTGATATTATATCCCTCTTTCGAAGCGTTCAATGTTTTATTTCACATGTTTCAGGTTAAAACATATTCTGTTCTGGTCTTCATACCTGGGTTACCGCACCAACGACGTTATGCTATTTGTTTTGAAGCGACGGCCCTACAACAGATTTTATTGAACCATCGTTAACCAGATAACATTGATTTGTAGGTATCGGGTATGTATGTTTCCATTTCTAGCCGGATAATAACCGAGATCTCTGTGGCATATTGAATCGAGTTATCAGATTGAGAACATACACATTTCCAAGGAAATTCGGAGACAAACATGTGAAGAATGTCCCAATCGGCTGAGTTGCCAAACCGTGCGTCGAGGTGTTGGATTGGTTCGTGAAGGGACAGATCGTATTGATGAGTGAATGGTCAGAGTTTTCCAATGGTGCACGAACCTTCACTCCATAGGGATCTAGATTGTCAGTGAGTAATACGTCAAGTGAATTGGTATGATAATAGTTGCTATCAGGGACCCGTGTGTGTTCATTAATTAACTGGTCGAGACCATAGGTAATGGCGAAGGCCTCAGCCTATCGGCCTGCGTCATCTATCTTGTTTGAGAACTTGAGCCAAGCGGAGTTGTGAACGTTGAAACCCCCCCATGATCATAATTTCAGCTGCTGGATAATTCTGCTGAATGAGGTCAAGTTCCAGAGGCAGAAACTGAAAAATTCACCGTGAGCTCGTTCATTTGATGATAGATAAAGATAACAGAGAAAATTTGTCTGTTTATGATTATCAAGCTTGAACCACGTTATATCGGATCTTGTGGTTCTCGATTCTGCTCTCGGTGGCATGAGAGATCCTTTCTGGAATAGGGACCTCCTTCAAATCTGGAACGATTGGAGCTCGTAGTCAAGGCAGATCAAATAGGTTGTGTAAGTGGAAGGATAGACCTGCATCTCAGTTGAGACCAGTAGATTTGTCCGGTTTGTCAGGTGGCAGGTCATAATGACCATCATTTATGCTTTTGCTGAGACCTCAGATGTTACAGACCCGTATCTTCAAGTTTATATTTTTCATAGTTCAACCCTGTGAGGAGCCCCCGCATGGAAAGCCAAATTTGATCAAACAAGTTGTAAAATTGGTTAGTTTTCATATTCACGGATCCACATAAATTTTACAAATATAATTTCATCATACTGCCAAGTAGTTTTGCTGGAATTGAAGGAAGGTAAGGTTTCAATTCAAGGTCGAACACATGGTTTCTCAACCTGTCTATCGTTCATAATTCCGCACTGCATACACGACAGTATCCCAATAATTTAGAAATTCTTCTGATTTCCCGTCTATTGTTATTCAGAGTACCATAATATCTCAAATAACAGTTGCAATATGAACATAATGGAATAATGCATAATCACATAATTCATGCCGATGTATTATAAACCTGTAATATTATGTGAGACAAAAATATATCAATTTAAAACTAATGAAGATTCTTGACCCAGTATGAATTATATATACAAATTCTCGGGAAATAGGTCACAATAACACTTTGTTATGAATTTTCGTCTTCACGTACGTTTCGGTCTCACGACCATCATCAAAAGACTTATTATGTCAAAAAGGCTTTATTCGAACTAATTATAGCACAAGCGTCCATATCGCATAAATTTCAATCATAAAAGGCCCACGCCGTCGAAACGAACAGAACCACGAATAATCGAAATTGTACCGTCAATATTAAAGTATAAAAATTTTTGTAACAAGAATCCACTATTCAGTAATATTCTTATAATATACAAACGCATGTTGGTATAGTCTCATAACAACTGAAGTTCAATGTTATTATGTTGAGTATCTACTTTCGAAGCAGATGTAAGATTTATGAGGTACTTGAAAAAGGTTTCAGACCTTACAGGCTTACAGACCTGTATGTCTGAAACCTTTTTCAAGTACCTCATAAATCTTACATCTGGTTCGAAAGTAGATACTCAACATAATAACTTCGAACTTCAGTTGTTATAAGACTATACCAACATGCGCTAGTATATTATAAAAATATTACTGAATAGTGGATTCTTGTTACAAAAATGTTTGTACTCCAATATTGAAGATACAATTTCGATTATTCGTGGTTCTGTTCGTTTCGACGGCGTGGGCCTTTTTTTGATTGAAATTTGTGCGATATGGACGCTTGTGCTATAATTAGTTTCAATAAACCCTTTTTGACATAATAAGTCTTCTTATGATGGTCGTGAAACCAAACGTACGTAAAGACGAAAATTCATAACAAAGTGTTAATGTGACCTATTTCCCGAGAATTTTTATATATCAATTTATACTTATATCAACTGATTTTTGTTTTAAATCAATAAAATGGATTTTAGAGGTATTTGTGTAACTAGAAGATAGTCTTCGTTAGTGGCATATGTTGTGAAACCCAACAATTGTAATATCAGTTTTTCTATAAGTTGTAAGACCGTTAGACGCAGGGTATAATTTATGATGCAAGTTACGAATTTAGAATACCAAGAAGGGTCAACAGACTATTTCTGAAAATCAATTTCTTAATCTCACCCTGTTAGTTCGACAAGATGTTATTTTTATTGTTGTCCCACTACCTACTTGACAAATTGGCATTGAGAGAATAAGTGTTGGAACCACAAAATTCATTCTGTATTCATACGTTCGCCCTCGATATCATACTACACAGTCTACCCTTCTCGATATTCTTATAACTCATTTTTCACCAGTGTATTCTTGTTTGTGTTAGTTTGTTAAATATAAATATTTGGAAGTTCGTGTTACTTTATGATTTACCATTTCTACACCAAAACAGAACTTCAATTATTGAACAGTATCTGAGAATACTGTTCCCCAGGTTTGGAGAAGACAACAAACCGACTCCAAAACATGGTCTCTTGAGCCGGATATGGCAAAAAATAAATAGCCCTGTGTAGAAGTGAAAATTAAAAACCATCATAAAGTGAAAATCCCGAAGTGAAAGTTATCTGACGCCTGAAGGAGTGTTCTCGACCGATTTCCTGTAGAACCACGAGACCCGTTCCTGAGGATTGAAATCTGCATTGCCAGAAGCCCGTTCTCGAAATTGAATTCTGCCACAGCCAGAAGCCCGTTCTCTAGATTAACATCTACCATAGCCAGAAGTATCCCCAAGTTGGAGTCCATTCCAGCAGTGACAACTGAAAACCGCTTGTTGAAGAGAAAAACCCCGGTCAAGGTATCTAAATAATAGTAATACGCTATCTCGCAATAAATTTATCATTTATTAAGTTTACACTATTATATGAAGTAACTGAAACCTGTATATCTGAAATTGAATCTATTTTATATCTTTGCATTTATTTTTGTATTTGTGGTTGAAATGGATGAGTTAAAAAATAGTTGTAAACACATCAAATCCGCTCTTACGCGTATCGCTAACTGGATAACTAATAATTTAGATGATGAAGTAGAGGTATTCCAACTGACTACGCGTGAAACTAATTCACATAACATATTTGGTAACTATTCTAAGATTCAAGACAAAATTGAGAACTTTGATAAGGACAGACTTGATGTGGAAGATAGGGATATGATAGAAACAAATTTCTATGACACTGTCACTATTACAAAGAAAAATTCAAACTTTAACCAGCTCGCAATCATCCATTTCTACCAATACAACAAAGTCAATTACAATTAATGGAAACGCTTTCAAAACACCTGCAGTTAGTCTCCCTGAAATATCTATTTCGACGTTTTATGGAGAACTACATAAATGGAAATCCTTCTATCAATTATTTACATCCCTTATTAAAAATGATACAAATCTAACAAATGTACAAAAATTCATATATTTAAAGAGCTACTCAAGAGGTGAACCGTTTTCATTAATTGAGTCACTCGAAATAACGAATGAAAACTTTGATATTGCTATCGACGTTTTAGAAAAAAGATTTGATAACACGTTAGGAATAATTAACTCTCACTTAAACGTTGTAATAGATTTACCTAATATACAAAAACCTAGTAGTCAAACTCTCAGAGATTTCATATCTAATATGCAGAAACATACGGAAGCCCTAAAAAACTTGAAATGTCCTATACAACCTTGGGATTTGATTTTGGTAAATATCCTAGTAAAAAAATTAGATTTTAGCTCTAAAAAAAAATATCAGGATACTCGAAATCAAAAAAACTTACCTACATTAAATGAGTCTTACGAAATTCTAGTAGAAAGGTGTAAAAAGCTAGAAGATTTGAACCCTGTTGAGAGTAAACAAGAAAAATTCCATTACAAGTCAAATAACAAAACCTCCTTTCACACTAGCAATATGCCGAATTCATCCTTTGTAAGAACTGAAAAACAATGTACTTATTGTAATAGTACTAATCATAAAATTTATGCTTGTCAATTTTTTAAATCACTATCACATTCCGAAAAATATACGTTCATTAGGTCAAAGAAATATATATGCTCGAACTGTCTGGGAGATAGACACTTTATCGCAAATTGCACCTCACAAGGCTGTTTCGTTTGTAATAAAAAACATCACACACTTTTACACATTGGTAATCATTATCAAGCTGGCACTAGCTCTCAAGTCTATCGATCTATTGGTCAAAATTCCTGGAACAACAATAATGAGGAAACGCGTTTGTTTCCAACCAGGTCCACGTTCTCAGCCAGGTCCCTCAGGAGATAACATTATGTTTCGAAACCAAACTCAACAAACTCGTAGAAACAACGATCACCAGGAAGGCACGTCAAAATTCCCCGGAATATGTACCAATTCACCTGGAATACCTCAAAATAGCTCTACTTTATCTGCTCTTTCTTCAGAAAAAAATCACGTCTTATTAGCTACCGCAATAGTCACCGTGTATACGAAATAGGGTGTACCTATACAGGCAAGAGCCCTTCACGATACAGGTAGTCAAAACACATTTATAACGGATAGTCCATTATCTAAGGTTAAATCCAAAATATCAAATACGAATTTACACATTACAGGCATTACACAAACTTCAACATTAATTAATAAATTAGCCAATTTAGTCATTCACTCGAATGCTTATGAAAATAGTTTGAAACTACAATGTGCCGTTTTACCTAATATCACTTCTAAATTGCCTCAGATTGAACTCACTATTGACAAACTCAAAATTCCTGATTTTATCACCTGAGCAGACCCTGAGTTTTTCAGACCCTCAGATATAGATATACTCATCGGAGCAGATTTTTACATTTACATACTCACTCCGGGTATGCACAAATTAGGAAATAAGTTGCCTCTTCTTCCAAATACTCAATTAGGTTGGATTATTGCAGGTAATATCCCTAATCAAAATTTAAATTCACAAAAAAAGTGTCGTTTTTATCTCAAAATAATATAAATGAGATTGATTTCAATGAAACCCTAGATAAATTACTTCCTAAATTTTGGGAACTCGAAGAGGCACACTTAGAATTACGTAGATCAGAGGAAGATGAACTCGCAGAAAAAATATTTCAACAAAGCACCAAGGTCTTAAAAAATCGTGGCTTTCAAGTAAATATACCGCTGAAATCTCCTACCGAACATTTAAACATTTTCTTTTGCCGATGTGAAATGAATCGCCAAAAGAAGATTTTTAAATTTAGAAGAACGTTTCCAAAAGGAACCCAACCTATTTTACGAATACAAAAAATTTATTGACGAATATGTTTCCCTCAAAATTCGCTATCTGAAAATGAATATTTTTTACCCCATCATTGCGTTATCAAAAAGAATAGTTGTACAACTCGACTAAGAGTAGTTTACGATGCAAGTGCAAAATCATCCTCAAAATATCCGTTGAATGACATTACCTTAAAGGGGTACGCAGTTCAGCCCGATTTGTTTGATATATTGTGTAGGTTTAGGCAATTCAAATATGTAATTATTGCAGACATTGAAAAAATGTATAGGCAAATAAGAATTCATCCCACACAAACATTCTTACAAAACATTTAGTGGAGAGAAAATACTGCCAAATCTATAAAATGTATAGAGCTCTCAACCGTGACATACGGTACAAATTGTGCCTCATTTTTAGCAACACGTGCTTTAAAAGAACTCGCCCTAAATAGAGGTAGTTAGTATCCTTTAGCTGCTGATGCACTAGTTAATCAAACTTATGTGGATGATATTTTGTGCGACACAAATACTGAGGCAGAATTAGAGACTGCTTATTACCAATTAACTCAACTTCTCGGATCAGCAGGATTTGAATTGCATAAATGGTGTTCAAACTCTCAAAGAATTTTAAATCAAATTAATGTAGAGAAGCACGCCCCTGATTATTCTATAAATATAGAAAACACCTCGAATAAAGTGCTAGGCTTAACTTGGAATCCAATTCCGGACTCATTTCTCATATCTATCCCACATGTTGATGTAGATGACTGTATAACAAGAAGAAAGGCATTGAGCATTATAGCCCAAATGTATGATCCGCTGGGTCTAATAGGTCCTATAGTTGTAGTAGGGAAATTGTTTATGCAAAAATTGTGTTTAAATAAAAATCAGTGGGATCAACCACTAGAAAATTCCCTTCTTGAGGAATGGAAACAATTTATAACAAATTTACCCCGACTTCGTGATGTACGAATACCACGCTGTTTATTTCTTAATAAAAAATCGGTTGTCTGTAAAGTCGGTTTACTGACGATAGTTGAACGTGACAACGTCATAAGAAAATACTGATGGGATGGTTTCATTTTTCAAAAGAAAATTTCAATTTTATTTGTTTGGTAAATATTTTGTATGGATATAGAGAAGGAGGTAAATGGAAATCACAATTGAATTGATCAAGTTACATTTATTTGTACGCATAAATACAATTATGTCAATTTAGCTTTTAAAAAGCCCGCCTCAATAATAATAATAATAATAATATAGCTTTATTTTTGAAATTGTTACTTGTAGTAAATTTACATAAATCTACTTACGAAACCAGAGCAGAAAAATAAGAAATAATAACAAGAAAGAATAAGAATGTATACAATTCAAAAATCTCAAGGTGAAGTTCAAGCAGATAGTTTCCTATCCCTCGTTCTACCACTTAAACCTTGTGTTACATACTACAAATATAAATAGTAAAAGGTTGCCTAAGTTAAGCTTAATCTAAATTCTATAACATATTGACTGTAACATAATAAGTGTTTTATTTTCAAAATTTTTAATCTTTTATCCTTTTTCTGCGCCAAAAAGAAGAGAGGAAAATTGTTGAAAGTTGTTGTTTAAAGTAATGCTCGAAGATTTGTTTTTTAAAATGGGGATATGTACAATTTTTAATCTGAATGGGAAGTTCATTATAAAATTTGGATATGCAGTAAGTGAAAGATTGCTGGTATAGTGAAGTATAATGTAGAGGTGGAGTAATAGTACTTTTATGTCTTAGATTAAGATGATGCACGTCAGTTCTGAAGCAAATTTTTTTAAATAAATACGGTGGTGTTTTATTTAGAATAATATTATGATATAAACAATTAGACTGCAATAAGAAACGATTCTTCATATTAAGCCAGCCTAGCTCTTTCAATTTGTGAGTTACATGTTGATATTTTCTTATTCCGAACACATACCTTATGCATGAGTTTTGTATTTTTTGAATTCTATTATGATTAACACTATCTAAGCCATGTGAATAAACCGGAGAACAGTAATTGAAATGTGACAAGACCAAACTTTCACAGAGCATAGTTTTGATATTGATTGGAAAATAATTTCTATGCGGATATAGCAATTTTAAAGCCATTACTGAATTTCTAACGTAATGTGATACTTGTAATTTATATCTAAAAGTATTATCTAAAATTAAACCAAGATTTTTTGAGTGTTCTACTATGGGGATTTCTATATTATTAATGTGTATATTAAATTGTTGCGCTTTTAAATTGTTTACATCTGGTTTTCGACCGAATATTATAATTTTAGATTTGGAAGGATTTAAAAATAAGCTGTGTTTTCTTGCCATAGAGTCGACGGAAGCCAGGTCAGAGTTGATATTAGAAATTGCTGAATTCAGTTGCTTAAGGTAGAAAGAAAGGTACATTTGCGTGTCATCTGCGTATCTGTGTGATTTGCAGTGTTCTATGTAGCTCTGAAACATGCAGGTATATATGTTGAAAAGCATTGGCCCTATAATAGATCCTTGGGGAACTCCTGCGGCAACGCTTTGTGATGTAGAGATTTGATCATCGAGCTTAACTTTTTGAGTTCTTCCCGTTAAATAATTCTTAACCAATTCAACCGAGTTTTCATCAAGTCCTATGTGATGGAGTATGGCACATAATAGTTCATGGCAGATGGTATCGAAAGCCTTGGTGAAATCCAACAAAACTAATACAGTTACCATACCACGATCTCTAGCTTCCAAAATGTCATCCACAACGTTTAGAAGTGCCGATGTGCAGCTAAAATTCTTTCGAAAACCTGATTGATTAGTTGGAAGTATATCATATTTAATCAAATGGGTGCTAAGCTGCATACTTATAATTTTTTCCAGAACCTTAGATAAGGTCGGAAGGATACTAATAGGCCTCAAATCTTTGAAAGTTTTTGGCTCTGATACTTTCGGAAATGGCGTTATCAGTGCTTGTTTCCATATATCAGGGACCGTATTTGTTAAAATGCAACTGTTCACTACGTGTGTAATAAATGGGATAATACTAGAACCACAATATTTTAACATAACGATATTTATGCCATCGACTCCCTCAGCATTAGATTTCATATCATTTAAGATATTACCTACAGTTTCACAGTCTACCAGCTCGAAATGGAATTTAGTATTGAATTCTTTTATAGTGTCATTTTTATAAAAATGTAGCAGTTCAGTATTATTAATTTGCTGGTTTGGTATACAATTTACAAAAAAATTATTTATTTCATTCAAGTTTCTTGAGGAGTTTGGTAATGTGAATTTTTTAACTTTTGTTATATGAAGAGATTTTAAATTCTTCCAAATTTGTTTGGAACACTTAGAGCGGGATATAAATTGAAAGTAGGCTCGTTTTTCATTTTTGATGGCTATTTCAGTGTAATTTCGCAACTGTTTAAAGTATTCCCAATGTCTAGGATTTTTTGAAATTTTGTATCTTATTTTGGCTTTATTTCTGAGTTTAATTAATAGTTTTACTGTATCAGTGATCCAGGGTGATCTTGGTTTACAATGAGTATACTTTGTTTTTAATGGTGCATGTATATCAAAAGCATCTGATATATATTTATTGAAGTACTTAATTTTCAAATTTATATCGTTAATTTTATATATATAGTGAAAAGGAAAAGTTTTAAGAAAAGACTGAAATTCATTAATGTCAAAGTGTTCAAAATCGCGATAGGTATAAAAAAGTTTAGTTTGGGGAATATTTACTTTAATATTACAAAAAATAAGAGAGTGGTCTGTGAAATCATATTCTAAAACACCAGAGTTCAAAATGATAGATGGATCGGATGTAATTATAAGATCAATTAGTGTGTGAGATGTGCTAGTACTCCTAGTGGGTTGAGTGATTATCTGTGTCAATTCCAGCGAGCTAAGTAGATCATTCAAGTAAGTTGTACCACTATTTTCAAATTTTAACATGTCAATGTTAAAATCGCCTAGACAGAAAATATTATCGGAAATAGATGAGCAATACATAATTGTATCTTCGAAATGTTCTAGGAATTGTTTATAATTGCACGTGGGTGGCTTATACGCAACTCCAAATATGAATCTTTCCTTAGATATACTTGCACATATCCAAAGTTGTTCAATGAAATCATTACACTCAACTATTTTAAATTGGATTGTGTTGCAGATGTATAATGCCACTCCACCGCCCCTGTCTTGTCTGTCCTTACGTATTAGTTTATAGCCGTCAATTTGCAATCTATCTTCTAAATTATCTTGTGACAGCCAAGTTTCGCTTAAGGCTAAAATGTGAAAGTGCTTTTCTTCAAGCATTTGCTTAATTTTTGAAATTTTTGGTATTAAAGACCTAATATTTAAATGTGCAATTGATAATGCGTTTTTCATGATGATTCGTTCATATTATATTTACTAGCTGGAAAACAGGAAATCCACTTCAGGTTTTATAGCAGAATTGAAAAAGATAAAGATAAAAATAAAGAAATGTACAATCGATTTTACACGTTTTTTACTTTTAGATAAAGAATATGAATTAATTTATGGTTTCTTAGCAAGTATTAGTACAAGAGAGTAGATTCTAAGGTGAACTCATCACTCCTTTTGTAATTTCAATTTGGACATGTGAAAGTCATTTAAAGTTTTAAATTTATGTAGTTTATTATTAGTTTTGAACATTATCGTACCTCCATTCGACCACACGTTCTTAATCCCATATTGCTCACCGACAGTTTTTAAAACACCAATCCTTCTTGAAGTTAGGTCTTCACGGCATACAAGTCTAGTTCCTTTGAATTTGCTTTTATTTGCGAAAATCTTTTGCTTTGTAGTTAACTTACAGAATCTGGCAATAATTGGTTGGCAAGTACCTTCTTTACTTGCTAGTCTATGACAAAAGTCGATATCATCTGTTGAAATTTTGATACCCAGTTTAGATTTGCACAAGTTTATTATAGTTTCTTCCGTATTTTCATTTTCATTCTTCGGAACTCCATAAAATCTTAGATTATTACGTCTTGAATATTGTTCTAATTCATCATGAGCTGATACTAATTCATTTTCTAATGACACAACCTTACTTTCTATAACCTTGATTTCCTTTTGCACTTGAATGTTAATTTTGTTCCATATTTTGTCTACTAAATTTTGTAGAAAATTTTCAGATGAAAGTACTTTTTCGACAATCCTTTGGATGAGTTCATCATCTTCACGTGATTTAGATCTTGTATTTTCCGGGGGTGGCATAGTGGATGTTAATTTTAATTCAAAACTACAGATTGATAATGATAATTAAGGAGTAACAGATGGCACGTCTACTCGACACGACAACACATTATAGAATATATGTATTTGATATAGGAGGAAATTGTTCCCTTTGACAGCTGGCTGGTCCTACCTGTCATTTCAGACACGTTGTTATGATATGTGGAAGATTTAACATGTACGTTTTAATTCTTTGAAATCATAGCTACGCTCGACAATTATTTCGATCGAATAGTAAAGCAATTGATTTTTTACTCATCGTGAAACAGTTCTGTTAACTTATTGTTATAGTTTTGTCAATTATAGCATAACCTACAATCGCTGCACTAGCGGACCGATGCTATTTATTTTAATGATGAAAGCACGAATATTCGACAATATATCACTGAACATATATTTAATATCATAAGAATCATCACCTTCATCGCCGCAATTATCGTTGCTATAAACAATTGACACCACATTCACTTTTCACTGCACTTACATAACCATGGGTATGTATTATTGTATAGCAGCTGTTCACGCGCTTCGCATCGGTCACTCAAGTAGGAGAGCTCGCTTGCACTTCAAGCCTTAAATGGAACGCCTCAGAGCGAGGTAACGCAGAGCCGGTCAGAGCGAGGTAACGGCAAATGAGTCATGTTTTCTCGTGCGTGCAGCCGGCTCCATCGAATTATAAGACGTTGTCACGTCAAAAATTAATAAATATTGAAATTCATGGATTTTCTGATAGTAGTATTAAGGCATATGCAGCATGTTTATATTTCAAAACGTTTTACTCAGACAACACAGCTTCATGCGATTGGTTTCCTCTAAATTGCGAGTGGGCCCTTTAAAAAAAACAATATCAATTCCCAGGCTAGAGCTATGTGCCATGGTGTTACTTTCAAAACTTAGTAAACGAATAATTAACATATTTTCAACTCAACTCACGTTTCAATCTGTGAATCTTTGGACGGATTCAAAAATCGCCTTGTGTTGGATAAAATCTCACACATCTCGTTGGTCGATATTTGTGTCAAACAGGGTTGCACAAATTCAAGAATTAACAGCGAATTACCAGTGGCGTCATGTGAAATCGGCAGATAATGTTGCCGATCTATTGTCACGTAGTCTGCTAGCCCGAGAAATACATTCGGAATTATGGTGGCATGGACCAACATTCTTACAAACCCCTAATTTAGATCTTTCAAAATATGATCAAGAACCTAATTTATCGCATTTACCCGAAGAAAGAAATATTTCCCTCAATATGACAACTCCTAGTATTAGTATCTTGGATAGTAGACTTCCGCGGACAGCTAATCTTGAAAAATCTTGTCTTCCGGATGGATTCCGCGTCACAATAGCTCGACTTGATGCCGACGTTTCGCCAACCATTACAGGTGGCATCTTCAGGGCAGGCTTGAGGCTTGAACTGAAACAATACAAAGTATTAGTATTTTAGATACCTTTTGGCATACCTTGTTCTTCAAGTACTCGAAATTCTCCAGGTTATTACGTACGGTCGCATATTATCAACGATTCATCCATAATTGTAAAAACGGAATTAATCCCATAAATGTGTCACTCTTCTACTCACAGAAGAACATCAAAGATTAGGTCCCGCTGGACCTCAAACCGTGTTATCTGATTTTCGTTTGAAATTCTGGCCCTTAAATGGGTTACGTGAAATTAAATGGATAATTAAAAACTACAATATTTGTTTTAGATTTAAGGTTCAAACAGCTCAACAAATTATGGCAAATTTACCTACTGATCGGGTAACATCTCTACTCGACCATTTCAAAGAGTAGGTGTAGACTTTGGTGGTCCTTTCCTTGTAGAACGTCCACTTTGCGTAGAGCCACGTTAATGAAATGTTATATGTCATATATTTGTGTGTATGGTAACGAAGGCGGTACATATTGAACTTGTGTCGTCACTATCTGCTGAAGCGTTCTTGCTAACACTTAAAAGGTTTATAGCGCGTCGAGGAATCCCGTTCATCATATATAGCGACAATGCTACAAATTTTGTACGTTCAAGAAATCAATTAAGGGACTTGTATGAACTTTTCAAAGCCAAAGAAACTCAAAATATCATTCGAGCATTTTCAACAGAATCTCAAATGAAGTGGGAGTTCATTCCTCCTAATAGTCTTCATTGGGGTGGACTATGATAAGCAGCAGTGAAAAGTACAAAATATCATATTCAGCGCATTGTAGGTAATGCGGATCTTACTTTTGAATGGTTAACTACGGTAACGGTACCCTCTCAAATCGAAGCTATTTTAAATTCTCGGCCTTTATGTGCCCTTGAAAGGTAGGACTACCACCAACGGCCGAAAAGTTCGTTTAGAAGTGGTGACAATTTTGACTTCAACAACCATCGACTTTTCGAGAAAATAATTATGGCCGGAATAACAGTGCGTCAGGTAGAACGTTATCGAAGTCCAAACCACATGTGGAGGACACATACTGATATATCGAGGATACTATGAGGCTCAGACTGCAAACAGTCGTAGAGGAGGGCAAGATGATACTACTGAGAAAGTAATCACAAAAAATAATTTTGAATCCAAGCAGTTTTTTCGTTCCTAATTAAGACATAAGCATAAGTATAAATGGTATCGATTGTGTAAAAATTATATAGGGGGCGCATAATAGGCGCAAGGGTAAAGATCATTGTTATTCTCAAAAGTCATATTCAGCGTACAGGAAAAATTGGTACAAAGATAAAAATTAATGGAGTTGTAGAATCCACGATTTCACAGAGATTTGCAAACATTACTTTTGCAATACATGATAATTTGGTAATACAAAATTTATACTAAACGATTTCACCCCACTGGATGCGAAGACTCTTAGATTCTAATTTTTATTAGTTGAAAGACAGAAAAAATTTCAGATCACTGCAATCCAAGTATAATTGTTATAAGACAATTCCGCCTTGGTACGAAGTTATTTGTTATTTCGAAATTGAACGTAATGATAATTGTGTTATATTCGCAAATGAAATATGCTAGGGTCTATATACGGCAGAATCAGGACGCCGAGAGATAAAAAGACCCCGGTGCGAATGTTGAATGTAAATGGAATAAGGTGAGACTTTTGTGGTTAGTACTCAGATATATTCCATCTGGAGCAATTTTTGAGGGAGGAAATTATGTGTTCGGGAAACGCATCGTCTCCGAACGGGATATTTCCTGATCGAGGTGAAATATATCCTACAATACCAAATTCCAAAGGATGCCAACGATGGAGAACGATTCGTGTTATTCGCATATTACTATAGAAAATGTATTCAAAATTTTGCTAACATCGCAAACCCATTAAATAAATTAGCAGGAAAGAATATATCTTTCAATTGGAGGAAAACGGAATGGGGCTCGAAAATAAAGATCTAGTGTTCGATAATGAGAATATAATTTTGGAAAGAAAAAACGTCAAGACTACTTCTGCGGTGTTATATAATTCGAAATTTTATAAGGAACCACGAAATTTTACACACGAAGATCTCTAACTCCATAAACACATATTGAATTGCCACGAGCTGATCGATATTTTGAAATGTGATTACAACATCTATTTGATCTGTGAGAATAAATACAATAATATTATCATAATGGCTTCTTCAAGGGTAGATCTACGGCTACCAATTTGTTCATATTCACAAACTTTGTAACAAATTGTCTTGAAGCTGGCAATGAGGTCGACTGTATTTTCACAGATATAGTTAAAGCATTTGATCGCCTTGACATTGAACATCTGTTACGTAAATTAAACATGATTGGTATAGGTGGATAATTTAATATTGTGGCTACGATCTTATTTGACTGATCGGAGTCAGGTGGTGAGGGTTTGTGACGCGGGCTCGAGAGAGATTTCTGTCATATCCGGCGTGCCACAGGGGTTTCACTTGGGACCTGTTTTCTTCTTATTGTATATGAATGATGTCAAGGAAGTGATGAAGTATTCACAGCTTCTACTGTTTGCCTACGACCTAGAACTGTTCGTTAGAATAGAGCATGAATCTGACTTTTCACGTCTTCAGAGCGATATAGACACCTTTATCGACTGGTGTGATAGGAATTATCTTGATTTGATCTATGTGAAATGTGAAATATTGAGGTTTTCTAGAAAGAAAATTGTAAGTCGTCATGAGTATATTGTTCGTGGCCATGCTCTAGAACAAGTTGACAATTATGAAGATCTCGGTGTTGTCCTTGATTCAAAGCTGAATTATAACCTACATATTGACGCAATCATAGGCAGAGCAAACAGGATGGTTGGTTTCATTATCAGGCAGTCCCGAGAATTTTTAAATATTAGGGCATTGATAATTTTATATAATAGTTTAGTACGGTCGATACTCGAGTACTGCTCAGTTATTTGGTCTCCAGGATATAATTTTCATATTGAACGGATTGAAAATGTCCAAAGAAAGTTTGTGAGATACTTATGTTTTAAATCTCATATTGATTATAAGAATACCTCCTATGTAAATATACTTAAATATGTTGGTCTTCAGCATTTAAATGTCAGACGTACTTACTTCGACCTTTGCTTTGTATATAAGGTATTAAATTTTGAAATCGATTCTGCTGCGGGCTTGGAAATGTTCACTTTTCGAATACCGGCTTTTACTGTGAGAAAGAACCCATTGTTTATGGCAACTTTTTGTAGAACCAACTATAGTGCAATCTCGTCTTTGAGTACGATGTCTAGGGCCGTTGCAGATTGTGAATCCTTGAATTTCTCTGGCTCCACATTGTACAGATTCAAGTCGGATGTTAGACCATTGCTTATGATGTGAGGAGGAGTGGCGCTCTGCACATCCGGGATCTGTTCTTGTACTGTGATTGTGAAGTTTGTAGTTCAGTGTAGATGATTTTTTTTTATTGTGATGAGTTAGGTTACCTTTATAAACTTTTATATACAAATGTACATGGTAATTGAATCGTTAATAAATCGTATATATAATATATATATGATAATATTCGCGAATGCAGCAGGTGTGTGAATAATTAGGTGCCTAAAGTGAAAAAATAAATGAATAAGGATATCGAAAGAAATCATTACATGTGGGGACTCCATCGACAATCATCAAAAAAATATTGTAGAGTCTTTCTCTGAAGAGTGCGTATGTGGAACTGATCCGAATGTTCCAGTGGGCCGTCTTAGAGATATCATGTCTCTAGAGGCATATAACTAAGAAATGAATAGAATTATCAATAAATTGACGATGGCCGATATCATTTATCCAATTATATAATTATTGTGGAATTACATTTTAGGTAAAAAAGAATCAATGGTGAATGATTTTTAGCTCTTGCTTCTAATCAATCTTTCATGCGCCAACATTCGTTAAGATTATTAACCACCTAAGATTCGATTAATCAAGCTATTTGTTGCATATTGTATTATGAGTTTTTTGAGTTTGTTCAATTTCGAGACGGTTCGGATGGGGAATATTTCTCTAGTAGAACTAGCATCAGGAAACTGAACGTCAACCACTATTGACTTCATCTCCAAGCCTCCATTTTGTTGATCTCCAATCATATTTTGGTCTATTAATTCTATCATTATCAATGGCATCTTGCCAGTATTCTTTCCGTCACCCTATGGGCAGTGAGCTACGAGACTTTAGGTAAATGGTACATTATTCTATATGCAGGATTTGTAAACCATTTGTAGACCTGTGAGCCAGCTGTATTCTGTGGTACGTATCAAATTGAAATTCGGTTTTATGTTCAATTGATCCATGTCAAAATACCTCCAAGCTTCTCGCCCAAACGGCAACATGTTGCTTCAGTAAGTTGTAGATCTCTATGCTGCGTATACACAAATGAAAATAGAAGCCGGCGATATAAGATTAGCTCAGCTGGTTTTGCATTGAATAACCCGCGGTGGTTCATTTGGTATCTGCAGGTTAGAATCTCAGGGCCGAATTTTGTTTAACACATGCACATTCACTTGTTTTGACTATGAGGCCACGTGATTCATTTATTTTTTCCCAGAGGCCATTATTGACATTGCATAAAGTACAATGAACACTGGTGAACATTTTTTTAATAACTCTCATAGGACTCATAATTCATTTTATTCTCTCTCGGAGATAGAAATCTGTAGAAACGACCCAATATTAAGTCGAGCGCATTGAAAAACTTATGGTGCGAACTTGTCCCACAACATCAGCGGGGTCTCTTGCCGTGAATATTCTTACGAAATAACTGAGGTACAGCGCTTGAAACCTTGAAAAATATCTTGATCTTATAGCCCTATTTGACACATGGGACAAATAGTATCTCGGTCTATTTGACAAAGTTTTTAAGGTTAAAATACTTTCTTCTCGGTCCTGAAGACCTATAGGGCAGGGAATGTGTTGAATCATATTCGTACTACTATACAACCTTGATAGCTCTCAGATAGTCTTGTTTGTTTAAAACTTGAGTTACTGTTAGAGTACTGAGGAACTTAGGTACCAAATAGCTATCATCAGTATAGACTGTTGACTGTGAGGATGGCTAAAAGCTCCTCAGTATATTGATAGTATTTTTGGTGGATGAGGGTGATTTTTTCCTGTTTATAGTATTATAATGTATCTACTCTTATGAAATTAAGTGAGGGCTTTCAACCACAAAAATTGAAACTAGATAAGTGGATAGATAATTGAAGGTAGGTAGTTAGATAGGTGATTAGAGCTAGACGGGTGGATGATTGATAGGTGAGTCCAATCCGACAAGACTAGACATGATTGGCCAGAGTCTCTGGTAATTGAACATTATTCAGAAGAATTTTTCACCACCTTCTACCGATCCCCATACTAGAGGCTTCTCACTGACTCGGAAAGAGACTCGGATGGCATGAGTCACAACTCTCCGCAATCTTTACTACTCCTACAGACCCAGTTTCTAGATAATTAATGCTAAATAAGGAAATCGGAATCAAACTACACACAATTTCAATTTCATGTACAAATTCATAAAAATTCGGTAAACAAATGTATAAAACTATTACTGCAGTTTGGATAGAAAATAGCGCATTTCCCATGGTGTTCTTCTCCCAATCGTTGAGCAGCAAAATACTGATTATCAGTATGATGACTCAGTTCTTCGTCTGTAGAAGTAGGCCTAAAAACAATATAGACATTATCAAATTTGAACCTACTTATTCATACACTCTAGGTAATTTCTTGTATTAGAAAACACTATTGAGTTTCTAGGAATAAACAATACTTCTCTAAACGTTAGACTTAAAGAACCCAAATCGGATAAAAAATTGGTATCAAAATTTCGTTTATGTGCATTGTATATATATCGAAGTCAAATATGAAATTCAAGAAGAACTTCTCCAAATCCTTCATCCAAATTCAATTTTCAGGTTTGTGATTATGCCATAGATTGTAATGCGTACAATTAATACGAATTCCTATCAATGAAGTGTTAGTTGTCTGAATTGAAGGGTCAGTTGTTTTAACTAGTATTAGTTGTTAGAATGGGAAAAGTTTGAAGGTCATGCAAAATGTTAGAGTGACATTGTAGTTCTGTATCTGTCCGTAAAGTTGATGCGCTTTTGGAAACCATATTGCCGTTGATTATTCTGGTGCACTTCCTCTAGCCTCATGTTCCGGATAAAAACTATTTCTTCTATTCGAGTGAACTCGGAATGATTTTTGTGCTTTATGACAAA
The DNA here is from genome assembly GCA_958510875.1 of Endomychus coccineus. Lineage (NCBI taxonomy): Eukaryota > Metazoa > Arthropoda > Insecta > Coleoptera > Endomychidae > Endomychus > Endomychus coccineus. The sequence goes on along the minus strand of OY294067.1, from coordinate 142,135,073 downwards.
AATATTTCATGTGCACTCAAATTTATTAATCGTCTTATTTTATGATTTTACATTGAATGTTATCTTATTTAGCGTATCAGCAGCTGAAACAGACAACTGTTTTCGAATATTTTGATTATTGTGCAAAATGTCAATAGCATATATTTAAGTTTGGGAGATAAATGAACGAATACCAAGGCTCGTAGATAATTTCTGTTCTGGGGTAACTATAATATAATACTTTAGCGCGAGAAACTTGATGAACCGGATGTGGACTAACAACTGTCTGCCTTCAGTATGTAGATACGATTGTGATCGCTAATGAATCGCTAATACTCATTCTGCAAGCAATTCGAACTCTTAGTAATTACTCCTACTAAAATGAGCAACAGAATTCAGACATCCATATGTTCATCCATATACCCAATACAGAACACAAATTGGCAAGCTTCAGAAACTGGAAATTAACTAATAAGTTAGAACCTCACCTGAAAGTAGTGTGGAACATTTCAGCAATAAGGCTATTATCTCCGTCCAAAGGAGCATCAGCTACCTCACAAATAGCCCTTAACACGCATTCTCTTCCCCCGAATCCTTTCCTGGAATTCAAAATTTATAGTATTTTATACGTAGGCAATAATTTTATGTAACTGGTGAAATCTAGAAATGAAGTTTCTCAACAGCTCATTGGAATTATCAATATAGATTGTGAAATTCAAATTGGGTAGGGAGGCCACTCAAAATCGTCATGTATCCGGAAGGAAATTAGTAAGTGAAGTGATGTAAATTGAATTATGCTCCTCAAAATAGTTTTCGAAACTAAGTAATCACTGTTCCTCATGGAACATGGGTCAATGAAGGTTTTCTATAACATCGCAAAATTCAAAAATTCAATTCATTGTTACCGTCATAGCCAGTTTGAATATATCGTCGTTAATATCATAAAGTGTCAATTCTCCTTTTTTGTAATTTTTCGGGACATAGGCTTAAAGATTTTCATTATCTTCGGCTTTCGATAAGGATGAATAGTTGCTTGCTAAATTATATTTATTCGGTTTTGTTTTGTAGCGGTCTATGATAATAGCGGACATGGTTGCTAAGAAACGAAGAAAAAGAAAAAAGAAATTTCAAATTTAATAAAAAGCAGATTTTCAAAAATATCTCTTATTATTAATAGAATTAAAAGTAAAAAAGTGATTTATTCTCCTCTTCCGATTTGATCTACGTGATACCAACAAATTGGTGACCCTTTCGACGTTTGATGAGTGAAGTTTCTGTTGAGAATGTCAAAAAGTGATGAAAGTGAACTTAGCTCAAGTGTAAGCAGGAATAATGACAGGCAAGAGACAGAAGTAAATAAGGTCAGTATAAGAATTCCTCCTTTTTGGCCCGAGAAACCCGAAATATGGTTTTATCAAATTGAAGCTCAATTTAATATTAATAAAATTACATCGGAAGAAACAAAATTTAATTATCTGGTATCACAAATAGATCCAAAATATGTTGAGAATATTTGGGATATAATTCAAGGAACTGCCTTAAACAAATATACTAGAGCTAAAGAAAATTTGTTGAATATATTCAAAGAGAGTGAACTATTCAAATCTCTCGCTGGATTGTGTGGAGTGAAAATCCAGCACACAACTCCGTATCATCCACAATCGAATGGAAAAATCGAGAGACTACACAGGACTCTGAAATCAGCACTTCGGGCTCACAATAAAATAACATGGACCGATGCCCTTCCTTCTGTACTGCTGGGATTACGTACAGCTTTGAGAGACGACTCAATTGCTGGAATGGTATACGGCACAACTATCAGATTACCTGGTGAATTCTTTGATGCACCTGAATTTCCGTTGAATTCAGAGAATTTCACCTCAGAACTTCGGAAAATTTTGGGTGAACTCCGACCACATGCAACACGCTCGGATAATCTTAGATCTTTTTTTGTACATAAGGATCTCAGTTCTTGTTCGCATGTGTTTTTACGACTTGATCGTGTTAAGAAGTCTCTGGAGCCACCTTACGAAGGACCTTTCCGGGTGATTAAGAGATCAGATAAATATTTTACAATAGACATTAAAGGCAGAATTTCAAATGTTTCAGTTGATAGGCTGAAACCTGCTTATTTATTTACAGATTACAATATTTCAACACCGCAAGAACAGAAAGAAGAGTCAACTTCTAATCAAAATATCAATAACGACTCAGCAACGACTATAGATAATAAAGAGCGTAAACACGAAGCAACAAAGACATCACGATGTGGAAGAACGATCCGGTTTCCATCTCGATACCTTGTTGCGAGCGATGTTTAATTTTAGTGTTTATTTAATGTTATAATTTACTAAATTTTAATTTTATATCTCATATCAGTTAGAATATGTTCCTTTGATTTTATTTGTTGTTATTATTGATGGTAATCTGTATTATATGTATCGTAACTGTTTTTCGTTACTGGTGGGGAAGTAGTGTAGCGGTCTATGATAATAGCGGACATGGTTGCTAAGAAACGAAGAAAGAGAAAAAAGAAATTTCAAATTTGATAAAAAGCAGATTGTCAAAAATATCTCTTATTATTAATAGAATTAGAAGTAAAAAAGTGTTTTATTCTCCTCTTCCGATTTGATCTACGTGATACCAACAGTTTTATAGTTTCAGAACTTCATTTTGTAGTTTCATGATATATTATGTGATATAATTTTCTTGTCTTTATTATACGACCACTTGTGAGAATAGAATGTATCTGAATGTGAAATACGTCTTTATGATGAAATATGCTATTTATGATAGAAGAATAAGGTAACTTCTTCGAAATAATTTTTTTTCAATTGGAATATTTAAACTAGAATAGAAATGCTTGTATGATTCTTACATAATATGAAAAACAGATTAATGAAAAAACAAATACAGCAAACAACACAAGGTAATTGAAACATGAAAATACGTACAAAAATTCATAGACATTGAATAAGTATTATTATTTGTTTAATGCGGTAGTGACCGATAAGGCCTTCTACGTTCATCGAGACGGATGACTGGAGCTTGTCACATATATTGTAAATCTGAATCTTCAGAAATTTTATTTGGTTGAATATTCGAACGATTTGGAAACACCTTTCAAAGTTCATCTGTGCCAACACGTTTCAAAGATAAAACTTTGAAGTCATCCGCAAGATGGCTAGTCCTAAAAATAATCTGTTGTGAGCTATTTTTCTAAGCTTTTAACTCCATAATTTCAGTCCATTTCACTGGATCTCCATTTTCGGTTTTCTCACTGTCAGAACTCTCAATTCTTTCACCAGTGTCTTGAAATCCAAGAAGTCGTTGTATCGTAAGGGGCGAACCATGTACGGATGTAGTCTTCTGGCTAGTTTGAATACTGGATCCAATTGGGATGGGATGAAGATGTTACCAACATGTTCAATGGCTTAAGAAATAGTACTGTGGAGAGAATCTCATTCATTCGGTCCATGGGAGGTGTCGAAGAATTCTAAAGAAATTTCATCAAGGCTAGTACTATGTAAAACTGTATATAACAACATTATTCTGTTTTATTTTGTCCGCATACAACCATCTTAAAATAACGACGCCGCCTTTATTCCTTTTGAGTCATAAAATTGCAACGCATTTGACACGCAGTTTGCAATCTCTGAAGAACCGCTTTCATTCTCAACCTCACTCAAAGTGTAGCAAAAGCAGTTTTTGTTGAAAATTGTATAAGACGTGAAAGTGAATACTGACGAACGTTTTTTATAGAACATAGCACTTTCATCACTACATGGCATGTAGATCACCTTCTGCAGACCGAAGAAAGCACACAGAAATGTATTATCTTCGTCAATTTCTGCTTTGATTTCTGTTTCAGTTGTCTAACAGCATTTTTCTCTACAGTGTGTTTCTTAAATTGTTCTTCTCATTTTGACTTCACATTGGAATCACCTGTTTCATACATAACACACAATGAGCCCTGGTCTTTCTTTGAGGTTTGAACGGAAAAATTCTCGGACTGGGAAACTCTCTGGTAAGTAAACAAACTTAGCTTGCACCTTCGGGCAATGATTAGAAATGTGGAAGGTAAATTTTTTAAACTCATAGATCTAGGTGCAAATATTCTCTACTTGAATTAATGACCCTACAGTATTGTATTCTGAAGAATCTAGCTATGTACTTTTCTATTTCATAGCGAATTTGTATGTCTCTTGTAAAAGCGGTCTCAGATTTCCGCCCCTTCCTTTTGTCTACCTCTACCAAACCAATAGTGCTTGTCTTTTTCAGTGGAGTTCTCACTACGCGGTCGGAAATATCCAATGTGTTTTGTATACTGGAACACATACATTATTTATTGAACAAAATAACATTCCGTGACACCTCACTTTTTGATGTCTTTTGCTTGGTATCCGTGACTTCGGTGTGGAATATAATAAATTTGCGTCGACGGTTAATTTCTCCACATAGTAACCATTGTGAATCTGACATCTTAGAGAATCTATCCATCTTCTATTGTTGAGCCAAGGCGTCTCTATTTTGTGCAAGTGTCTTATTTGTTTCTCAGTTTCATACTCTTGGATTTAACGGTTTTGCCTTCAAGAGATACATACTCTCCACCTAAATTTCTAGGACGCTTTGCCATTTTTTGATTATTAAACTTTTTCTTCTTCCTTTGACTATCATTATCTGATTAATTGTGAAGTCATTCAACATTGCCGCCCTAATTTGGGCTGAAGGCACGTTGTCTGCACAATCCGACAAGGAGTTGACATCTAGCGTATTCGCATCCTTCGTAGGTACAGGTACATATTCTGAATTATGTGTATCGGAAATATTAATATCGGACCACTTCTTTTCGTAGAACATTTTCACTTGAGTTCATTTTTCAATAAACCACCCCGAAACATTAGTTCAATTGATGGCACAACATTTTTGTGACAACCTGCCATAGTACAAGTACATCCATCGTAAATAGGTATTATATTAATACCAACGTCATTATCGCTTTACTGCACACTCTAGACTGAATGCATAATGTTGCCGCAAAATAAGAGACGTGGTCGATTATAATACGAGTTCCAACTCGTCGAATTGAGATAGGTCAGCAACGTGCAGTAATTTATTTAAAAAATGGATCTTACAAAACGACCGAACTCGAGTTAGGTCGACTTGTGAGATTTATTGAGCTCACTATTTACGGGAAAAGTATAGCAGATTGAGTTACCACAATTCGGGAGATGAAAAAGCTTCATATAGGGTAAAAGTTTTTGATCTTATTTCAAAATAGAATTTTTTTGAGATACGTCACTTCGTGAAATTAACGACCATATGTTTCATTATTGGACTATTATAGAGAAATCAAACAATGGATTATTACTCACTACCACTTTCTAGTGGGTACAAGATAAATTTTAACTAAACAGGAATCTTGGAAATTCAAATTACAATGTCTGTGAACTTTCGAATTTTGATTTTTCATATGAACAATAACAGATAGATACTGTCAAATACAACAATGAGTTGTGAATATCTACACAGACAGATTTGATTTTTAAACCATCTTAAGTTATTGTTGTCAGAAGATATTCACACAACCTCCAACTCACGAAAGAAGGTCAACATTATCGTTCCTTATTGTACATTTTGAGAATGCGAATAACAAAGTAAGCTGGCAAGTGTATCAAGTAAAGAAAGAACTTACATTTCCGATAACTGTGCCAACATTTTGTAGATATCCCACCTAGATGTTGATCTACGTTTTCTTGCGTATATTATATCAGGATTCGTGATATCAGAAGCATTACCCGGAACATTATAATTAGCTTTCATAACTATACTGACGATAACTGTTTCTCGTTGCAAATCAACGGGAATTCCAACACCAGTGATCACCTGAAATAATTATCTTAAATTAATCAATCGTCATCAAATAAATATCAATTATTGAATTCGGTGATTGTTCACTGCGCTATCCTCAAATAGAATTATAAAATGGAATAGTGAAGCTATTTCATGATTATTCTCAAAATCACCAACATCACTCTTCTATCAATTATATCACATAGAAAACATTTGGATTGATCGCAGTCTATAGACCTCACCACACTACTCATCATATGTCTTTATATAGAATGGAAAATATTAATATTTGTTTAATTCACACGAATAAGAACTTAGATTACTGCTATTTAACTTCGAGTAGTAGTAAAGAGCAACGTTGGAACTAAAAGAGAGCGGTCTTGGGATATTTAGATAAACACTTCAAACTAACTGCAGAATAGTATGTCCAGAAATTGCGAAAAATAACTCATTGGAAATTTTATAATCGTTACATGTGGCCTACAAAATTATGAATTACTTCTTACCTGTATTTTACGCACTCCAGGTTGGGGCCATATTAAAAATCGTTTCTGTCGACTGAGGACATCTTTGCCCACTGATAAATGTAAGAGCAATAATAATATTCCACTTGAAAAAATTATAAAAATCAGTTTCTTGGATCCAAACATATTTTACTTGTGCTTACGAATCTACAACTCTAAGAACTATAATTCCTGTAACAGTTTGAGTGAATTGTTTACCGTTGCAAATGTAGAACATTGACACACAAATCTTTTTCTTCTAATATACATCCGTTAATTTGTTAGGTACCCACTCGATACAGCTATCGAAATAATTGTTAGCGCAATTATCATATTCATCATCCTTTCATAATGTTATATTTAATAACTTCTGGAATACACTAATGAAGACCGTTGCCCTACTACCCTAGGAATAAAATAACTATTAATATGAGAATGAAACGTTAATAAACTGTTAATATGTCAACAACTGTTTCACCGCATAGTGACATCCTTAGAATTATAAAACATTCTACGCATGCCATTTCATCGCAATCAATTGTTTATATATAGTTATTGAAGCATGAATTTGTTTTACTCACATTTTACCATTCAATTTGAATAAATTTATACCTAATAAAGGTGAAACTGTAGAACAGCAGAATGTATCATCAATTTCTATGCAACAGATAAGAACAGCAAACTTGATCAACTAGAATAATCAGGAAATGTATATATTATCTATAGGGGTTCTTGTTGTTCAGATTACTCGATTAGTTACATTGGATACAGAGAATTGTATGTATTTCTCTCCAGGAAGTGAAAGAATGAAAAATTAATATTTCTGTATCTACACATATTCCTCTGACTGTTCGCTTTCTCTGTCGGTCATCTGATGGTTTGTATTCATAGAGTACCAAAAAAGATGTAAAGTAAGATATCTAGAAAAACATAGAGAAGCAAAATAAAGCAGAAATTTTGATTTACGCGAACTGCAATAAATTCTTTCGTCACATTTTCAAAGCGATTCATCAAATATCAACGTACTTTCATGTAACAACAGTTGACGACTCACGTTGAAAAAGTCACAGTGTGACGTAACAATTGCCAACAATTGAACTTTGCAGTTTGTTTTCAATTTGTATTTCATTTCGCTATTATACATAATTTTCGAAAATTATTTACATCAAGTAAACGTCGAATCCATGAAGAAATTGTTGTACAACACTCCCGGTCTTGTGCATTGCACCTCTAATTTGGCACATTTTTGATATATTATACAACATTGTTACAAATCCGTAGCAATTTAATTAACATAGCATCGGATATTAATAAAGAGAACCATTTTTGATTCAATCAGTACACATATGTATTCATTGAATAACTCTTCCCGTACCTCAAAGTGAACGAACATTAAATAACGATCCTGCCATGAGAAAGTGGGTCGTGAGAATGTGAACAATAACTCTGTGGAAGAGAACATTGTACCAATGGAAACCAGAGTAACAGAATGGATAATTGTGATATCACATCTTGCTATGATGCACATCAATTAAACATACCGTAGAATGGTCAAGAACGATCTTCAAAGGAGCATGTAAGTACACAACGCCGACCTTCATAGTAGCGAGGGATTGAAAAAAATTACTTATTCAATCATTAATTATGAATTTCAGGTATACTTATGAGGTTATACATTTGAAAATATGCATTATCAATTTTAATGTTACGGTTCGAAAAGTTGAATAATATGAAAGCTCAAATAGAAATATTGCACATAAGCCTCAAAAATCAAATATAAGGAGTCAAGCCTCCAAGAAAAACGTAAATAACCGAAAAAAACTATCTGAACGTTCTTAAACGCGTACAAACTCCAGAGACAAAACCGTTTTGAATCATGTAAGATCTACATTTGCAAGCTTTTCAGACGACTAACGAGAGAACTACTAGTTTATTGTTGTTGAGAGAACTATTAGGAGAACACATAGAGTCATCAGAGTCAAAAACTAGCAATAGCATTGGCAACCAACAAAAGCAATAGAGTTGTAATAATAGACTCAAAAATGCATTTGAATTTTGAACTAGCAGCTCGGATCGTACTCCATTTGAATAGTTTGTACAGACATCATAGACGCCGCTGATTATTACAATATTATGTTCAAAGACGTGGCTGAAGCTCAGTTTTTAACATTTTATTGAAGGTCAAATCAAAAGGTCCAACGAAAAAACATCATCAGCGACACTTTGAAAACACTTAAGGAACTGATAAATACAATAGTGAATCGTTTTAAACAGAAAACTACACTATCGTCCATTCACGCAGAACTAAACAACGACAAAAGTAATATTAAGTCAGTTTCAGGATTCGCTTCAGAAATAGGAAATTTAATGAAAGAGCTGTATACAATCAATCTAACTTGCGTAGGAAACGATGGTCGCGACAAGAAAACAGTATTAAACGGTAGAGAAGCTCTGCATTTCTTCAAAATCGAAAATATAAATATGGGATGCCTTCGAGGACGGCTGCATTTAGTTTATAGTTGAGCGGTAGACATAGCTTTAGATATCTGAGCTGTTCAGCCAAAACAGTAGAAGGATCTATATTACCTGCAACGAGAAAATCCCAATAATTATGCCAGAAATTTTAGAGATAGCTATAATTGAGGTAACATGTATTTTATAGTAACTGTAGTCAGAACAATCATGGTAACCAGAACCCGCAATTTCAAAATATATAAAACAAGTGTAATATCGATTCAAACTATAACGAAAATCAAAATTACCAAGGTCAAAATGTCCACGGCTTAATTTCGAACGAATAGGAATTTCCGACGCTATGAGAATTACATTTTCGAAGAGATCCAGGGAAACGAGCAATATCAAAATTTAATTTTTTGCGTTAGTGTTTATTGTCGAAAAATGAGAGTCTTATTAAATTTGTCCCAATTTAGCGCCATCGGAGTAATTTGGGGCACCCTCCAACCCAATATATGAATATTCCGGTATACGCAATGTCTAGAATATTTAAATTGCTCATTAATCACAAGCAATTATAACCCCCACTCAATTCTTTGCTGCACATAACTTCACTATAGTTTCCATCTAAGATTGGTTTCCTAACATCAGTACCACCAGGCGCTCACTTTTTCTACAACTAGTCCACATAAAGGCGATGCGTGTCGCGTGGAGTCGGTAATATAGAATGTATCCCAGCTCGCAGGAGTACGTCAGAATTACGTAAATTTCTGGTGATAACTGGTCAATAGACGTCTAAAATCGACGACATTTTGACGTCAGTTAATTGACGAATCTTTGACGTCATATTGCCGACTTTACTTGGTTAACACTTTTCTTTATTCATTTTGAAAATTTTCCCATCACCAACACAATACCTTTCATCAGCCCTTTACTCAAACAAATGTTATGTTCGATTATAGCTTATAATTATAGATACTTCTACTTTATTCCTTTAATATTTTCGGTAAGTAGCTCTAAACTACGTAATTTTATTTTTTCCATTCCATTCTTTGTCCTGTTTTACACTTTGTACAGTGAGTTTCCCACTTATACTGCCATAATACAGAAGGGAAGCTCGCGCAAAATTATCAATAATTTATTAGGCTCTCCAATTCTTTTTAAATTTTCGCGCTCTTATTCCTTGCAATCAGTCAAGCCAGCATTGGTTGCTCGCGCAGTCCATCTCCACCTGAGGGCGCACGACGCTCTGGCGTAGACTACAGTGACACTGTACAAAACAGTGGCGAAAACAGTTATACGATTTTTGATTAGTTTTAGTTCCCCTATGTTTTGTCAAATAATGCAACTCATTTGTTTTGTACAAAGACAATACACTTATTCTGTGCTAAATAGTCTTCTAGATTATAGGTATCTGCCAGTTTTGACACTGACTGGATACATGTTTTATTTTTAACAATCATGTATTTATGTGATGTATATGTTCTTTTCCGAGATAAGTTATGTAGGGTGATGAACTTTTGAGTAATAAGTATGGGTTTACTGATTTTGAGGTCTTTGTTTCTCTGGTGAGTATTTATTGTCATTCTGTCTGTTTAGGTTGAGTTGAATTCATATTAAATACATAGTGTTAATTAATTATTGCGAATTCTGTATTATATAATCAACTTAATCTATGTAATAGATTAGGCCACTTATTTCACGATCAACTGACGTTATTTCAATACTTGTATTTTTAGTAACAATAAGCATCGTGGTTGTGTCTTTGTAAAATGTACAAATTCTGGCTAAACGAGTTTGCCAATGAGAAGTTTCCCCAGAGATCCAATTAGGAAGAAGCAATGTATTGAATGAGAAGTAAAAATCTAACTCATATAAACATAATAATGGGGAAGTTCTGTAATTTTGGTGCTATTTTTAACAAGTTCAATTGTATTCTGTTCATGGGTACTGCCCAGCTAGAAACGTGATTAAGATTATGTGGAGTAACATCAATAATAAATTAGTATGATCACAATATATATAAATATATTCATTCAGAAACTGAACGAATCTGAGCTTTATGTAAGGCTCAAGTTGGTTTGTATAGCTTCAATCCTATTTTTAAATGTCTAGGTTCATTCTGCACTAGAAATGTGAAAAATTATACCAGGGTACCTATTTGGTACTAGGAAACTGAGATACTTACTCGTTTTAAATTTATTTGACACCAGTGGTACAAAAAAAGAATAAAGTTGAGGTAGCATCCGTTTTCAACTCCCCACTTCCGTCTACCGTTGTTCTTTCCACATTTCTTTGACGAACCTACTAAAACAAAATACGTAATTGTACTTTTAAAATATAGAAAAGACGGACATGTAGAGAAAATACGTATAAATGTAGCACCAAAAATACCTCACAGAAAAAACAGTTGTTTGTAGGAGTCTAGTTTTCCATACTCATCTCACTGAGCCATTGCTAACAGGATCTCTTGGTAAACTCTTCGGTACAATTCGTACAACCAGGCATAATGATGATAAGTGTAACTAAAAATACAATAAAGGATTATTGTCAGTTGATCGAACCGTAAAATTAGTAGCCTACTCTAATAATTAATAAATTAAGTTGATTAGGTGTAAAAACTCATCTTAGTCAAATTAGCAAAACGTAAATAAATACGTACCACTGAATCAAAAATAAATAATCCTTGAGAAGCCCACTAATTACAGATAATATTGTAAATTAAAAGTTTATCGTTCTCAAAAATTACACATAAAACGCATAAATTAATTCAAAGATATAGCCATGAACAAAGTTAAAGTGTCAAGTCAAACACCGATCTCATAACTGACAAGACTTTGAATTGTCTATGTACAAAACAAATGAACTGCATTATTTAACAAAACATGGCGTGTCGTCGCCACTGTACTAAAAGAGTCACTGTAGCGTAGGCCTGGCGGGCTTGGAGACGGCACACGGGCGGCGGGCACAGGTACAGGTACTAGCAAACAGAGAGCCATTTTGTTTCCTCGTACGCAACAAAATACTAAAATGTTATTTCTGCTCATGGTGTAAAAGTCAGTGAAAGTGAATTAGTAGTTTATCTTATATTTGAGTATGTAAGTACCTAGAATAATTATAATAACTGTGAGTTATTTATATTGGTTGAGTTCGAAGTCTATACTCTCCAAGAATTTACCATTTTTTCAGATTAATATTTAATTTGATTCATGGGGTGTTTGATGAGATGTACTGAATTAGTTAAGGGGAAATGGAAATTGTGGTTGTAGTAAATATTAGGTATTATTTAAAATATGTTTTCATTTGTAGCTTGTTTTTGATGCATGTTATAACATATCTACAATTCTACATCTCTGCCATTTCATAATGAGATATGTGGGAGTGATATTTTCAGAAAAGGGCACGCTCAAGCACGAAGTTTCTTGACCACCTCATGGAACATCATCTGCTTCCAACAAAACAGAAGAACCTGATCAGAATATGTGGGTACTTACACATCATGTTAATGGGAAATTTTTTTAGTGTGATATGTAGAATTCAATTCATATTATATAAAGATCAATTGTATTTTATGGTTTATTCATTGATTATTTCTCTAGCAAGAAATCCTTTTTGGTTGTATACAATGCATATTACATTCTGATGGATGACATGTCTTCCGACATACAGTCATCTGAATTTTCTAACTCGAATATATCAAAAATAAGGAGCGAAATAGAATTAATACAAAAAGGCGGTCAATTTCCTCATCTAATACTTGCAATGAAGATGAGTTGAGAGTTCAATTTAATGATCAAAGGTTTGATGTTCTCAACAAAGGAGCTTCACGTCAATATTATTAATTCATATTGTGATGTTAAAGTAAGCATTATATAAAAAGAAACACTCAAAAATACCCGACTATCAAAATATTTTAATCAATGCATGATTTCAAAATCTACTTCAGATCTCAGTAGCACTATTCTAGTGGGATGAATATGATATCTCAACAAATGTTCAAGTAGAATGTCATATAAGTTGGAAGATTATCTTCCTTATTAATTATATTTGATCATGAGGATGTGTGTGTGTGTGTGTGTGTGTGTGTGTGTGTGTGTGTGTGTGTGTGTGTGTGTGTGTGTGTGTGTGTGTGTGTGTGTGTGTGTGTGTGTGTGTGTGTGTGTGTGTGTGTGTGTGTGTGTGTGTGTGTGTGTGTGTGTGTGTGTGTGTGTGTGTGTGTGTGTGTGTGTGTGTGTGTGTGTGTGTGTGTGTGTGTGTGTGTGTGTGTGTGTGTGTGTGTGTGTGTGTGTGTGTGTGTGTGTGTGTGTGTGTGTGTGTGTGTGTGTGTGTGTGTGTGTGTGTGTGTGTGTGTGTGTGTGTGTGTGTGTGTGTGTGTGTGTGTGTGTGTGTGTGTGTGTGTGTGTGTGTGTGTGTGTGTGTGTGTGTGTGTGTGTGTGTGTGTGTGTGTGTGTGTGTGTGTGTGTGTGTGTGTGTGTGTGTGTGTGTGTGTGTGTGTGTGTGTGTGTGTGTGTGTGTGTGTGTGTGTGTGTGTGTGTGTGTGTGTGTGTGTGTGTGTGTGTGTGTGTGTGTGTGTGTGTGTGTGTGTGTGTGTGTGTGTGTGTGTGTGTGTGTGTGTGTGTGTGTGTGTGTGTGTGTGTGTGTGTGTGTGTGTGTGTGTGTGTGTGTGTGTGTGTGTGTGTGTGTGTGTGTGTGTGTGTGTGTGTGTGTGTGTGTGTGTGTGTGTGTGTGTGTGTGTGTGTGTGTGTGTGTGTGTGTGTGTGTGTGTGTGTGTGTGTGTGTGTGTGTGTGTGTGTGTGTGTGTGTGTGTGTGTGTGTGTGTGTGTGTGTGTGTGTGTGTGTGTGTGTGTGTGTGTGTGTGTGTGTGTGTGTGTGTGTGTGTGTGTGTGTGTGTGTGTGTGTGTGTGTGTGTGTGTGTGTGTGTGTGTGTGTGTGTGTGTGTGTGTGTGTGTGTGTGTGTGTGTGTGTGTGTGTGTGTGTGTGTGTGTGTGTGTGTGTGTGTGTGTGTGTGTGTGTGTGTGTGTGTGTGTGTGTGTGTGTGTGTGTGTGTGTGTGTGTGTGTGTGTGTGTGTGTGTGTGTGTGTGTGTGTGTGTGTGTGTGTGTGTGTGTGTGTGTGTGTGTGTGTGTGTGTGTGTGTGTGTGTGTGTGTGTGTGTGTGTGTGTGTGTGTGTGTGTGTGTGTGTGTGTGTGTGTGTGTGTGTGTGTGTGTGTGTGTGTGTGTGTGTGTGTGTGTGTGTGTGTGTGTGTGTGTGTGTGTGTGTGTGTGTGTGTGTGTGTGTGTGTGTGTGTGTGTGTGTGTGTGTGTGTGTGTGTGTGTGTGTGTGTGTGTGTGTGTGTGTGTGTGTGTGTGTGTGTGTGTGTGTGTGTGTGTGTGTGTGTGTGTGTGTGTGTGTGTGTGTGTGTGTGTGTGTGTGTGTGTGTGTGTGTGTGTGTGTGTGTGTGTGTGTGTGTGTGTGTGTGTGTGTGTGTGTGTGTGTGTGTGTGTGTGTGTGTGTGTGTGTGTGTGTGTGTGTGTGTGTGTGTGTGTGTGTGTGTGTGTGTGTGTGTGTGTGTGTGTGTGTGTGTGTGTGTGTGTGTGTGTGTGTGTGTGTGTGTGTGTGTGTGTGTGTGTGTGTGTGTGTGTGTGTGTGTGTGTGTGTGTGTGTGTGTGTGTGTGTGTGTGTGTGTGTGTGTGTGTGTGTGTGTGTGTGTGTGTGTGTGTGTGTGTGTGTGTGTGTGTGTGTGTGTGTGTGTGTGTGTGTGTGTGTGTGTGTGTGTGTGTGTGTGTGTGTGTGTGTGTGTGTGTGTGTGTGTGTGTGTGTGTGTGTGTGTGTGTGTGTGTGTGTGTGTGTGTGTGTGTGTGTGTGTGTGTGTGTGTGTGTGTGTGTGTGTGTGTGTGTGTGTGTGTGTGTGTGTGTGTGTGTGTGTGTGATTTTCTACTGCATACTTATGCATAACGGTAAATTTTGTTGAACAACTATAAAATGAAGTGCTTAGTTACTTGAAAGCACAAAACAAAACAGTTACGGTATTCAATTCACTAGTTAATTAAACGAAGACCGACAGGAATGTAAAGGAAAATATTCTTGAGAATATTCTTCCCAGTTACATCTCGCATATATCTTACAAGAGGTTCATAAGCGGTATGAAAAATAAAACTATTCTGAAAACTGACAGGTTCAAATAGAGGTATAAAAAATACACACCAGAAGAGGAAGCGTATAACATGGAATGGATATCATTCATTCATATTAAATTTGCTGTTGTAACTTGACGTTGTTGCACGTGAATTTCAAAATAATTAATACGACTTCACTGCCTTGAACATTATAGTTTCTTTTATACTTTGTCTACGCTAGAGGAAGACCTATAATGTTCGAAGAACATAGTGTGAGCCAGTAGTGTGATGTTGGTTGAGGAGATAGGCTTTCGAATTTTTCTTGAATGTTTGGAAGTTATAGGTATGGGGAAAGACCTCTCCAGGCAAAGAGTTCCACAACTTCGCTTTCGATAGAAAAATGAAGTTCGGCAGAAAGAAGTTCGGCTGGTATCGAGCTTGACAACGATGCTTGCACATGTCCAATCCGCCTGTCTGAAATCTCTCGTGGTGCGACAGCAGACGAGATTTCTGATGAACACGGACCATGGAGATATCTATCGAAAAGGGTGAGATCGTCCACCTTCCTATGATGTTCTAGAGATTCGTGATTGCGACATCATCAATCAGAAGAATAGCTCTCTTCTGCAGCAGTTTGCAAAACCTGCACCATTTGCATCATCCGGATGATCAACCATTGCTAAGATCGTGAGTTGAATCTAGTATCACTATATTCAGGCCACGGTGAATAAATAACCTCTTTACTAACAAACCCTAATGATAACTCTAGCTTGAAACAACTTACATACACCCAGCTTAATAAAATATTCTTTCTCTATTAGATGGGTTCAAATCCAAGCAGTTGGAGCGCATTGAAGCTACTGAACATAGTCAGGTTACACATTCCTTGCTCATCAGGAACGCAGCACCTCCTTAGAGAATTCTTGTTGGGAATATTAGCGTACATATTGGTAAACTCATCAACAAGCTTTGGACCAACTTTATAATTATATAGTTATATGGGCTTAACTAAAGTAGTCACATTGTATTGAAACTCACTTCAATTTTTTGTATAATTGTAGACTTACAGTATTTGAGAAATGCGAAAATTGAGGGAAGAGTTATAAGAAGTCAAAGCTATTTTAAAACAGTTTAGTTACTACTCCCATACGGAGTGACATCCCTGTGTCATTGAAAGATAGTATAAATTTTCAGTAACTAGAAGAATATTTGGGTTCCAAATAAAATCAAATGACCTGGTAAATATCGATTAGTGGTATTAAACAATTTTTACCAAAATATTAAATATATTAAACATTATAGGCTTCCTATTTGGCAAGTTTAGGTGGCACTGATACAACAGGATTAGTAAATCGCATAGCACTAACAATACTATCAACTTAATTAGCAACAGGATTCAACTTTGCCGGACAAAGAGGTCCGGAATCCAATAAGAAGGCTTTTGGAATCACAAACCTTAGTTCGACAATAATGTATATTCAATAACACGCTGACACTGCACTTTTTAGGGCAACTTCCAAACAAAATTTCCTTGAATATACTATTTTACAAGATCGCTCTGTGAAAGAAAGTCCGTAAGAATATATAACTTTTCAAATTTCTGTGAAACAGCTAGAAATAATTTAGGGTAGTCTTCAGTATTGGTGAGTGTGTTATTTTGAGGACATGCCCAATTATTTTCATTCTTCAGGGTAGTATTGTAAAAATGTCCAAACGTGAGTTGGAAGAATTTGTGGGCCACAAGCAAAAATTTAGAAGGGTATCGGAAGCTACAAACCAGTTTGTCAGAAATGCATCAGGGGTTTCAGCTAATAATAAGGTTACTAATTTGGATTGTGTCTCTCCAAGTATTGATTATTTATCGTCTAGTGATACTGACGACGGCAAAGACAGACTTAGTTTTCCAAATGCTGCTGTAGATATTTGTGGTAACGAATATATACTTTCAAACAAATTAGTTCAATGGGCTTCAACTCATAGCATTTCACAAAATAGTTCAACAGATCTTCTCCACTCGCTTTCTCCGCTCCATCCTGAGCTACCCTTAGATAGCTGCACTTTGCTATCTACCCCTTCTAATATCTATATCTCTAATTTGGAGACAGGTCAATTTATTTACTTTGGATTGTAAAATGGCCTGACTCAATTTAGATATTATTGTTGATAAGCTCAAACTCAAAGTTCTGGCCAATTTTGGCCATTATCAAGAATATTTCTGTTAGCAGCCCTTTCACAGTGTCTATTTTTCGTGGTAAGAGTGAACCAAAACCTCTGAACTTATTTCTTAAGCCATTCATTGATAAGCTGAATAATTTATCTGAAAATGGTCTTCTTATTGAATAAAAAGAAACAATCAAAGCCTGAGGTCCAAAGCTGTGTGTGACGCCCCTGCAAGAGCATATTTAAAAAGTATAAGATCCCACACATGTTACTTTGCCTGTCGTGTATGCATTATGCATAGAGTACATTTCAAGAACAAAATTATATTCACGAGAACTATAAGCTTGAAGAACACAACAGAAGATTAGCTTCCGGAGATACTAAGTGGAGGTGCATCAAAGATAAATGTAAAGTAAATTTTCATACTTTAGGTGTGCAGTGGATGCATTTTAATATATTTATGCTCATTCAATCTTCCATCAAGGTATGCGGAAGATTAGCCGATGCATACTTTCTCACAATCCTCACAAGTGATGAAATATACAGAATAGGTTATCTTTTTGAAAAGTACGTCGCTTTTAATTTAGTGGAAAGACTTTTCTGGTAAAATAATATTAGTGATATTGGTTCTACTAAAGGGGTTATAAAATTTATGAATTTCATATTCAGTTATAAAATTGACTATATTAATGGGATAACCTTTCTTCATCAAATTTTGATCTGCTTTTTCAATTGATGTAGTTCTTAGTTCAGGAGAGATTAGTTTGAGCTATATCTATCAGATTTGGAATAACATCCTAACTAATTTCTCCTGAACTGAGCTGATACTTATAATGAGACCTTGCAGGTTACACTCAACTCCAGTAGTTTGAACTTTGATTGTTCTTATAGGCTGGTCAGATACAGCACACCTGAATAATTTCTTCTGGTTAAATCCCAATAGTCAACTTATGATATTGTTTGGAATAAAATTCGGATCAAAATCACTCTTCGGCTCTGTACATATTGTGCTATTCGATCACGTTCTTCTTGCTTCACTACTGGCCCACACACAAAATTTTTTATGAAATCGACAATGTCAATCCCTTTCTCCCTTCTGACTTTCGTAATAGAATTCATCCTAGCCTACTTCAATGTTTGGATTATAACGTGGCCTTTGTCGCTTTTCGGTAAAGTGCGCCAGATTTTCTAAAGGTTAACTCCTTTTGAGGACTGCTAGGGTCCTCTCCACAAGGCTTGTCACTATGCTATCTAAAGATAGCCTTGTCCCTAGGGTAGCTACAGTGAAGTATAACCAGAGTCCAATGGGCTCTTGTATCGAAATTGTAGGCTTTAATTACAATTGATACCTGGTTATAACTTAGCTCGTTAAAGATGGAGCAGAAATAATTAAATAAAACAGGGAATTCCAAATATTAAAATATATAATGATTTTAACAAGTACATTTTCTGAATAATCAATTTGAATGCAATTGAACGGTATTATTTCACAAAATTACATCCAGACGGAAAATGTAATGAAGCTCAAACGGTAAATGAAAACTCTTTCAAGATATCAACTCTACGATAAGTTCGGTCACTAAATTCCATTCAGCGGTACGGGATCGGTTGATGAATGATTCAGAATGATCAATTTGCGGAAAAGTACGAATCAAACAGGTCTCAGCGTAATGAGCGGTATGCGGTAAATTTTAGATGACAGCACTAATAAATGAAATGTTCAAATCACACTACGATATATTCGGTTATTAATTCGGTTGGTTCGGAAAATATTGTTTGCACTAGTTTTCCGATTGTACGATATCAGATTTTACTATTTTTCGGTTAATTACTCTAATCGAGTTTATTCTGTCATCTCACCCACCCTTGTACTAACTTTCACGGAGTACCCGGTAATTGTGTGACAGTGTTAGATTTCATGCACTTTACAGATTCGAAACCTAAACAATTAGGGCTTATACTTCCGGTATCAACACAGTGTGCACAAACCCTAATTATCTTGTCTGCAATAACCCCTATATCCACGGCCGAGGACTTCTCATAGTATTAAGGGAATTATTACGATTCTCAATCGTCACACAATCACACAACCACCCTCAGCTTATACTTCCGGTATCAGCACGGCGTGCACAAACTGTTAGCGGTTTGGTCGTCTATGATATACTTATACTTCCGGTATCAGCACGGCGTGCACAAATATACCCAAAGACGCCCCTGTCGTTCAAAAATACACACTCTATACACACTACACAATTACTTGAATATTTCAATTCACGCGCGAATTCAAATCGTGCGCGATTCGACCTATGATAAACTAGGATAAACTCAAATTCACCAATTCAAATTACTGAATACTACGGAACTCAGGTATCGTACAAACGTTCACCAATTACAATAACAATCATAAATAACGGAAATCAATATATCGTTATGCTCAAAAATATAAACTTATTTGCTATCATTTACCTTCTGAAACAATTCACTTGCACGGAAAACTATCATTAATTCACAGTTTCAAACCTTACTCAAACTCGGATAATTAATTTACTTCGATTATAATCACACCTCAGAGGTACTAATTTATACTTGAAATTCAAATAAACACAAGAGAGTAACTGCACTGATCGAAATTCAAAAACACAAGAGAGCGATTTTTCGGCTGTCACGGCTTTTATATGTTTTCCGAGGTTCTGGACAGGTCTGCTCCACCAAATCCTTATTTTTGTGCCAATAGTTTTTACTTATGCCCCGAACAATGGTTAAAAGTGACGCTACTTTTTAGATCTAAAATTCGCGCTCATGATATCACACCAGTTCTTCCCGGCGGTCTAAACAAGTGTTGTTGGTTGTTCGCCCTTTTTATACATAAGGTTGCACAAAGTTTGGTGTTTTACCTGGCCAGACCCCTGTTTTTGCAACATATTTTATCGGAATGAAATGCAATTTTGAACGGGCATGAATTAGATTCATCTATTTGAATAATTATACTTATTTGAAATTACGAAGATTTAGAAAAGTGACAATCACGGAATACACATTCGGAATTCATTCGTATCTATTGAAATAATGAACTGTTCAAACTGAAATTACATGTAACATCCGTATTTATTGCCTGATCTAAATTAAATAATCTTTCAAAATTTAAGCTTCGTCACAGGATTATTATTACACGTATGGAGACCAACATGTACAATATTATGGTTTGAATGAGGATATTGGTGGATGAATATCGACGATAAGCGGCAGCTCTCCTCCATGGTGATGAAAGTCTGAGAGATGATTGATTCTCCATGATAGCTTCTTTATCGATTGCAACTGAAAAATTAGCTCAGATGACAAGAAAACTGAGTGAATAAATGTAAAGACGATAGCGTTGAAAGTGCGACATGTGTTTCCGAATGATGTATTGAATTCCAAATGCTGGGCGAATTGAGCATTGAAAAGTTTATATTGATTCCTCTCCGAAGTTGAAATCTTTCTGAAACCGTTGGTTGATGAGATCACTCGAGTTGGTAGTTTAAACATCTAAGAATTTGGAACACCCCTTATATGTAATATAAATTGGATATTGGATCACTTCTATATCTTCTCAAAATTTGGATTTTTCATTCCTAACTGAATATTGGCTAGAATTGGAATCATATCTGCTATATATCGAAGTATATAATGGAATCAATGAGAACGTAAAACTGCCTTGATTTCGATAAGTTAAGTAATAATATTTGTTTATTTATAAGTTAAATTTCTTTGTTCACGACTATTGTATAAAATATGCATAATGCATGTGTTTCCTCAAGCATAATGATATCCATTAATCACTAGTGAATAATGAAATCATTATTCACTACCATCAATATGACAAACATGATAGACATTTTTCTAGATAAATACAATAAAAATAGAGCGTGCTATGAAACGTCAAGTCAGATCGAATTTAATTTGAAACGTCAACAATTTGTTGGTTCGACTTGTTTCAACAGCAAAGTTTATTAGTATCAAAGTAATATTTATGGGTCGTGGACAAAGTATAGTATTCTACTTGCATATTATGGCTATTATTCACTTGGATGATTTACGACACTCGCTTGCGGCTCGTGCCGTAAACTTCATCCACGTGAATAATAGCCACCATAATATGCTCGTTGAATAATATACTATATAACTGTTTCGTCTTCAGTGAATCAATATTTCTAAATTGTGCATATGTATATATCTGCGATTTTTGTAAAGAATTAGTAAAGTTCTACTCTTTTATTGAAGATTAATTTCATTTGATCCCAACTAAGAGAAACGATGTATATAAACTTATCGTCATAAGCTAGCCGAGCATACCAACTTCATAGATGGATTAAAGGTTATAATTGACGTAAGTAAACTATGATTGCCGGTCCATCACAAACGAAATTCATTGAAGGGGTTTGTGATGACATCGATCACAGTTCGTGAACTATGGTCGCTGGACCAAGAGATATATGTTAATCATTTTTGTTCATTAAAACAGATCTCATAGATTAGGGGTCATTATTTATTCATGTATTTTTTTACATCATTCTTGAAGATTTTTTGTAGTAAAACTGATAGAGCACTGAGATTGTGACATTGCACATATTTTGCTTTCTTCTTGTGGTGGTGATGTGCTCTGTGATTGAGTAGATGACGGTGGAAATATTGGCCATTCTATTGCATCTCCCTCTGTACTATCCAGAAATAATAACTTCATAATCAAAGGTGTGATATTTTTGCCTTCGTAAAATATTATGCCTCTACTCAAAGCTCTAATTTTCACATGGAATTTTTCCTGTTTACGTATGTTACTTCTCTGGAGTTCATAATCATTCTATTCTTCTTGCTTCTTAAGATAATCATATAATTTCCAGGTACTCACATTACCGCACATAGAATTCATATTATTTGAGTGATACAGACAAATATGACTACAGTTTCCTCCCACAAATTTCTTTCTAATCCATAACTCAGTTTTCAGATTTCTCATTTATTATAATTCTCCAACAGAAATTAGGCTTCACCTAATCCACTGACGGAACGACCTATTTGGAACTGAATTTCTCTTCAATGCTTCTGCATTTCATCGTGATCCTGATATCCTGCGTTGTATCAGAGCTCATGATCTTTTTCTGCATATGGAACTGTTTTTTTTTGTTTCTCTGAGAGTTGTTCTATAGCTTAGGCGTTTCGAATACATAATATTTCTCCAACCTTTCCTCAGTCCAACGAAACAAGTTGAAGCAAGTAGGGGTTCTATCTGGAAGCTCTAAATATCAACTAATACAGTCTTCATCTCAAACTAGAAAAATTCTAATCCGGTTGACAATCGTGGAAGCGATAAAAGCGATCGTTTTGAACATTTTGGGAAAACGACCGTTCCGTGGTTGCTCACAAATCACTTTACGAGTCGAGTCCTTCTATTTGATATTCATAAAGCTATACTCCGGAAGTTTTTCCTCACTTGCATGCGTCATGCTAGATTATTTTGTGAATTAAAATTTCAAATCCTCATAGAGGAAGATCATAGGCTATCACTGTTCAATCAAAATATTATTCAGTATGTAGATTCCAAATATGTAATAAAATGACTTCTGCTTTAACGGATAGCAAATATTTGGTCCATTTCCGGTTCCATCAAGATTTCTGTCTTGAGTTAGCTTTTTTAACAAATGAGCATACGTCACTAATATACCTTCAATTGAGGTGTGGTTTTTCGCGCAGATGGGTGGTACGGAACCCTCCATAGATGTCGTTGTGTGTCGTTTTGTGCAATATTTTGAAATTAGAATGTGGTTTCCCGCGCAGATACATGTCTTATTACTGAAACACGCTATACATGTCGCTGAGTAACTTTAACTTGATAGGTATCCATAACAAGTAACCACCATGAATGTGCCAGCTGCGGCAATATTCCGCTCTGATTTTCATTTGTTTGGTCTTATTTACCTGTCACACAACGTGAACAACGTTATTCTTGCTACATTATTATTACTCAAGCTGGAATCAGCTGAAAATTAAATTCTGAATTCAGGAACAGTTTATCTGAACAATATTCGAACACATTAAGAAGAAATTTACAGCATTCCGTACTGGTAAATTAATTTGAATTAACATTGCCTGAAATATTATTAGAAACTCCTTCACATCCACTAGCTTGAGTGATTCCCTATATTATTATATTAGCTCTGGATGTATCAACTTCAAAATGTTCCACATTGAGAATAATAACACTGTAATGAATTCATTGGAAGCAGAAGAGTCAGGATCCGAAATTAAAAACATTTCTTCAAAATCTATTCGATCTTCAAAGAGGATTTCATTAGCTAAAATATCATCGGTTCAGTCAATCCAGGGTTCAGGTCTTTGAATATCAATATGGGTCGTATAATTGAACATAATTACTACAGTTATCTATATTTCGGTAATTTTCTTTATTTTCATGAACAGATAATAGCATAGCACAACTTCTCCCTATTTCTCCCTACCATATTCATAAATGCTTTTATTTGGTTGTGAATATTCTAATACAGTGTTATTAATAACTTATTTCAAGCATCATTGGGATAACATCATATCAAGAATTCATCATATTAATTAAAACTATCACTAGTATCTGCCAAACTGAACATCAAATAATCCACTAGTGGTAATGTACACTTTCCATCAATGTTGCTGCAAAAGTTATGATATCGAGGATCCAACTCGTTTTCATCAGAACTGAAAACATAATTTTTGTTTAAATGTAAATGTAAAGATTCCTACATTACCAACTAGCACTTGCACTCACGTCAAAATCACAGATATCAGATCCGAAATCAAGGATTGTCCTTTAGGTAGGAGTCTCCTCTGGAAATCGCATATCATTCTTTTCACGCAAGCGTTTCCATCAAACCCATTCCTAAGAGTACGAAATAAAAGTAATACTTATAAGTTACATGTGACCATATGGATAAAAATCAAAATCATGCATAGATGCAATGGAAAAAAATACTGATTCATCGTGATTATCGTAGAAAACAGAAGGTACGAAATTTCAAATCGGTTGAAAGTTCTGTAGTACTTTCATCTCATCGTCATCATCGTCATGTATCTACTCATCTCCTTGCCTCTGAATAGTTTTTGTAGTAACCTCATACAGTAACATGATATTATCTGAGTTGTTTTCCTGCATAAGTGCTAAACATGAAAAATGTAGACGTTATAATATAGGTACACGATAAGGGGTGGGAGACCAATTATTAATAGATATTTTGCGTGTGTTCTCACTCATATTGATTTCTATTCATCCAGAAGTTTATTAATAACAACGGATAATATTTTCCACTAACTTCAGGCAAATTAAAATTTGAATGATTTCATTGAGATGAATTTCTTTCAGTAGTAATCTTCATCAAATGTCAAATAATGGACAACTTCACTTTAGTTGGAATGAATTTTGCAAAATTATCCCTTACCCGCCTAAAGTGTCCTCCCATGTAGTTAGTATTTCTCTACGTTGAATGAAATGGTTATTCTCTAATCTGAGCCAACTGGTATCGCTTGGCAATGGAAATGGAACATCACATTCTAACAGATTTGTGAAGCCCCTGGGTTGCACAATCATCAAGGGTTTTATGAACGATAATGTTATCTGGAAAAGAAATTGAACTATCATAGAAATGAAAGTGATCAGGCCTGGTAGCTCAGTGGTATAGGAATCAATCTCATAATCGCTGTGGCTGCTGGTCGCGGGTTCGACCAGCAGACGCGGGTTCGTATCCTGCGACTGCGGAATTTTTCCGATGGCCCGTAGAAGTGTATATATATATATATATATATATATATATATATATATATATATATATATATATATATATATATATATATTGTTATGATTTCATTTCATAGACAATAAAAATTTAAAAATAATAACTTACCGAACTATGAAAATCAGAAAAGATCAAATAAAAAATATTTTATGGAATTAAAAACAATAATAAAAGCTAAATAATAGTTAGGATATTAATATTAACAATGTAAAACATAATAAACAACGATGTAATAGAATAAGAAGTGATAAACAAGAACTTCAGTGAAAGTGAAGAAACGTTCAGTGTAACGAAATCATAAATCATAAGTAAAGTGATTACAAAACTATCATGAGATAGTACAAAACATTGAATAATGTTATAGATGTAAGTTAGGATTAGTAAATTTGAGTTATGTAATGTTAAAAGAATGATATTGATATAATATGATATGTATTAGATTTAAGAATAAGTAACTGTCAAGAAAACCATAAATATGGGAATAATCATATTAATAATAACCCAATCATAGGTTATATTATACCAAAGTGTGGGGAAAAATGTAGGCAATATTAATTTAAAAAGAAGGAATCACTAACAATTAAAATAAGTTGAAAATCTCAAATAATTCAAAAAGTAAAGAATACTAAATTCTGATTGGTCAATAGGAATTTCCAATGTCAATCTGGTAACAATGAAGACTTGTGTCAGTTTCACAACAATTAACTTGGCATGCTTGATTTGAAAAGCAATCATCTCATAGGTTGTTTATGACATAAAGTAGCGTCGGTTTTGGAGGCCTATAAAAACGAATCTGAAAGTAAAGAAGTTCAGTTTGCCATTACATCTGTAGACTGAAAGTACTCCTGCAACTCACCAAAATTTCATAACCTATAAAAAACCAGTGAACGAAAGTGTTCCAAACTTCGATAGGTTCAAAGAAACCAAAGTTAATAAATTTTATATAAAGTCAACGATTATCCAAGTATCTGAATCCAGTAAAAAGGCTGTAATAACCTCCAATTAAGAAGAAGTTTCCAACGATTGCCATTCATCAATAATTTCAATAAAGCATCGAAAAGTTTCATGTTTTATCTAAAAGGATAAACAAAGTATTATCAACAGTTCCTGAGTCTCAAGAAGAAGTAATCCAAATTAGTTACCTGTGATTATTGTGAAAAAGCATAGTATTGTGTAAAAGTGAATCATCAACGAAATTATAAAAGAATTAAATTGAAAATTGCCAACATAGTTAAACACACTTTTGGATATAAACTAAAAGTAAGTTTGTTTATTATATTTCCATTGTAGTATTATTTGTAAATCTGAAAGAAAGATTGTCGTTTGTAATTTTGTAAACAACTATTAATATTGAATAGTTTTGAGGTTAAAGCTAGTTCTATGCTTAGAACATAAAATAAAATTGTAAATTAGAAACCCGAGATAAATAGAGTCATAGAGATTTAAATATAGACACTTTTCAACATTCAAAGAATATTGTGTTTAATTCCATAAAATAATAATAATAAAAAAGAGAAAGTTCATTATTATTCATAATCAAAAAAATTAAAAGCTAGCCGGAAGCATTAATAATAATCAATAAATAAAAATAAACTCAGTAAGAGTTTAGTTAATAATTGGCGCCCAACGTGGGGCCATTTGAAAAAAGGAATAGAACCGCGTATCAAAATAATTTAAAGAACTAGGTTAATTAAAAAGAAAGTAAAAATGGAAGGAGATAGACAGAGGACTCCAGAATTGATAGGATTTGATCAAGAGGGTGAAATGATTAGTGCAGAAAGACCACCAATAATAGATAGTCAATCACAAATAATGAGATTGCTTGAAAGTTTAAATTTAAAAGCTAATGAAACGAATGAAACGAATGCTAAAATTGAACAACGTATAAGTGAAACTAATGCTAAATTTGAACAAGGTATGAGTGAAATAAGAGATGAACTTAAGAGAGTGAATGATAAATTTGATAAAAGAACTGAGGAAATAATGAGAATAGTTGAAACTGAGAAAAAGGAAATAAGACAACATGTTGAAGAAAGTATAGATAATAAATTAGAAGAATATAATAGCTTTGTAAATAGAAAGTTTAATAATGTAGAGAAAGAAATAGATATTATGGAAAATAGAATGAATGATATGGGGAGGAATATTGAAGAGAATGTGAATGTGAATGTACAAAGTATGAAAGAAAATCAGGAAAAAATGATAAATGAACAAGATGAAAGAATAAAAAGAATTGAGAATAGATCCGAAGAGAGAATGAATATAGAATACAGAAATGTAGGTCATGAGAATACAATAAAATTTAATGGAAACATAAAATTATTACATCCATGCATTTTTGTTAAAGATTTGAAAAATGAAATACAGTATGAAAGGAATATAGAGAGAATGAAAAAATTAATAAGAGAACGATTGGTTGATGAACCTTTGTTGTGGTTCAATTGCAAAGAAAGGGAATTAAATAGTTTAGATGAGTTTATAGATGAGTTTTTAAATAATTTTTGGGGTGAAAATGAACAATCGAAATGTCGAGAAAGATTATATTTTAGGAAGTATATAGAAGGGACTAGAAAAAGCATGAATGCTTATGCACTTAGCCTATATAATGAAGCGCAATATTTAGAACCTAAAATGAGAGAGGAAGAGATAGTTTTATACATTTCAAGACAGTATCGAAGTCAAATATCTGAGGCAATAGCCATTGCAAATATTAAAAACATGAATCAACTACTATCATACTTAAATAGAATTGATAATAAGAATAACATAGGAACTAGGCAACAAAATGGACATAATGATAACAGGAACAATTACAGGGGAAATCAAAATTATAATAATAGATTCCAAAATAATAATTATCAAAACAATTTTAGAAATAGAGATAATAGAAACCAAAATTATTATAATAGGGAAAATAGATATAATGGAAATAATGCTAATCAAAATAGAAATAGATATAGGGATTATAGAAGTCAAAATAATAATAATAATAGAAATAATAGTAGAAATGAAAAAAATCAAAGGGAAGTAAACTGTAGTAGGATAGAAAGTAATATGGAAAGGGAAGACTCTTCAAGTCAAAATAATCAACAAAATCAGGATTTTTAAGAAAGCACGAATACCACGTTAATGTATTATATGAACATCAGAGGGAATACATTGACTACGAACAGCAAAGGGAAGAAAATGAAAGTATAGGTTTAATTAAATTAAAAGGTTTTTTAAAAGGGAAAGAAGTAGAAATTATGTGTGATACAGGATCAGAACTATCATTAATAAGGGAAGAGCTATTGTCTGAAATAAAATTAACAAATCAATTGAAAATACCAAAAGTAGAATTAGTAAATATTAGTGGAAAGAAAATTACTGAAGTATCAAAAATGATTACTGAGCATGTTATAATAGGGAAGTCAAGTCTAGAGATGCAATTATTTGTAGTGCCGAATATGAAATTGGATATTGTTATGGGAACTGATGAATTAGAAAAGCATGGAATTATTATAGATTACGAGGAAAAGGAAATAAAGTTGTTAGATGAAATTATAAAGATAGGGAAAGGGGAAAATGAAAATATTGACAGACCAAATGAAGGTTGCAATATAATAAATGCGGTCGAAAGAAAAGACTCAAGCAGAAATTTAAATGAAATAATCTCGCAGATGAAAATATCCGAGAAATATAGGGGAATAATATCAGAAATAATTTCACAACATAAAGGTTTAATAATTGATGAAACTCGTATAGCTAGTAATTATATTCATAAATTCCAAGTCAAAGAAATTGAAAATTTTAAATCCAAGAACTATCCAATCCCATACAAGTACATAGAAGATGTTAGGAAAAAAATCGGTGAAATGCTAGAACAAGACATAATAGAAAGAAGTAAAACAAAATATATAAACCCTATTGTTATAGCAAAAAAGTCAAATGGTGATATTAGGTTATGTTTAGATGCTCGAACATTGAATAGATTGTCAGTACCACAATATGAAGCTCCTAAAAATATAGAGTCAATTTTTGGTAGAATAATAAAGGCACAAATTTTTAGTAAAGTTGATTTAAGACATAGTTTCTGGTTGATTCCTTTACATGAAAGTTGTAGAGATTACACTGGTTTTATGATAGATGGAGAAGTGTATCGTTTTAAAGTTACGCCTTTTGGTATTCAAAGTGCATGCAGTGCGTTAGTTAGAAGTATGAATCAAATATTAAATAAATTTGAAATTTTTGTAGTTCATTATATCGATGACATATTAATATTTTCTAGAACAGTAGAAGAACATAAAGATCACATAAAATTAGTTTTGAACGAATTAGATATAGCAAGTTTAAAAATAAATATTGAGAAATGTGAATTCTATAAAACAGAAATTAAATTTTTGGGTTATAAATTAACGAGGGAAGGTTTAGAAATGGATGAAGATAGATTAGATGTAATTAAAAATTTCAAAAGACCCACCAATCTTAAAACTTTGAGGGGATTCTTAGGTCTAATAAATTATTTCAAAAGGATCATTCCTGATTTAAGTCAGAAGGAGATTCCATTAGTAGAATTACTTAAGAAAGGGGTAAAATGGAAATGGGATAATGAAAGACACGAAGCTTTCCAAAATTTAAAAGATATTTTCATTAAAAAATTAAAAGTCTATCATGCACAATATGATAAACCTTTCATATTAAGAACAGATGCTTCTAAACAAAGATTCAGTGGTGTTTTATTACAAAAACAAAATAATGAAGAAGTGCCTATAAGTTTTGTGTCAAGAATGACAAAAGTTCATGAAAAAAATTACAGCGTTACTGAATTAGAATTAGCAAGTATAGTTTTTTGTGTAAAGAAATTAAGATTTTATTTGTTAGGGAATAAAGTAAGGGTAGAAACTGATCATAGTGCATTAACAAGTATATTTAAAAACAAGTTTGTAAACAGTAGGATTCAAAGATGGATTTTGTTATTGCAGGAATATGATTTTGAAATAAAACATATTCCAGGAAAATTAAATATAATAGCTGATACTTTAACAAGAGAAGAGGGGAATTTAAAAATTGATAAAAGGAAATACAAAGTAGGAGCAAATATTTTATTAGAAGTAAGGGGTTTATTTTCATTAGAGAGCATTAAAAACAATCAAAGTACTTTATCAGAGAAGGATAAAAAGAAATGTAAAATCAAAGAGGGAGTTTATTTACAAGATATAGGTAGGAAAGAATTATACAGAATAAATCAAGACCTAACTTTAAAAATTTTAAATCATTTACATAGTGAATTCAATCACATAGGAGCAAGGAAAATGTGGCTCATATTCAGAGAAAATTATATAGGTAAAGGAGATTACCAAATTGCAAAAGAAATCACAAAGAAATGTGACATATGTCAAAGAGCAAAGCCTAAAAATATAATTAACCACAATTTAGCAAAGAGTATTATAGTAAAGGAATGTTTAGAAATAGTAGCAATAGATTTTAAGTGAGTTAATAGTAACAGAAAAAGGAAATAGACATATTTTGGTTGTAGTAGATTTATTTTCTAAATATATAAAATTATATGCTTGCAAAACAACAAAAAGTAGAGAAGTAATGCATAAGTTAGAAAACTATTTTGAAGAAATTGGTAGGCCAAGAAAGTTAATTACAGATAACGCAACATATTTCAAAAACATACGTTTCAAGTATTTTTGCAAAAGGAATTTAATTTTTCATCAATTAACAAGCATCAGACATCCTCAATCCAATCCATCAGAGCGATATATACAGGAAGTAATAAAATATCTGAGAATATCTTGTGAGGATAAACATCGTCAATGGGATGAATCAATATCCAGAGTAGAAAAATGTTTAAATCATTGTCCAAATACTACAACAGAGAAAACACCTGTATTAATAATGAAAGGCGAAGAACCAGATAGAAAATGGTTAGATGAAAATTCAGTAGAGCGAAATGAAATTGAAAGATATCAGTAATAGGTTAGAAAGAAATGCAAGAAAATATATGAATAGGCAAATGAGAAAAAGAGGAAGGTTAATTAAATTTGAAATAGGTGAATTAGTAATAGTGAGAGCAATGAGAGTAACTAATAATAAAAAGAATATATGTGGAAAATTATGTTTTGCTTTTGAAGGTCCATATGTAGTTATGAATGAAAATGCTGAAAATAGTTATGAATTAATGAATCCTGAAAACGGAAAGATAAGGGGAATATTTAATATTGATCAAATATACAAGTATAATTATTAATAAATTTAGTTCATGAAAATAAAATCAAAAGATAAATAAATTTTAAATATTAATGTGATTAATATGTTAAAATTGATTTAGGGGAATTTGTTATGATTTCATTTCATAGACAATAAAAATTTAAAAATAATAACTTACCGAACTATGAAAATCAGAAAAGATCAAATAAAAAATATTTTATGGAATTAAAAACAATAATAAAAGCTAAATAATAGTTAGGATATCAATATTAACAATGTAAAACATAATAAACAACGATGTAATAGAATAAGAAGTGATAAACAAGAACTTCAGTGAAAGTGAAGAAACGTTCAGTGTAACGAAATCATAAATCATAAGTAAAGTGATTACAAAACTATCATGAGATAGTACAAAACATTGAATAATGTTATAGATGTAAGTTAGGATTAGTAAATTTGAGTTATGTAATGTTAAAAGAATGATATTGATATAATATGATATGTATTAGATTTAAGAATAAGTAACTGTCAAGAAAACCATAAATATGGGAATAATCATATTAATAATAACCCAATCATAGGTTATATTATACCAAAGTGTGGGGAAAAATGTAGGCAATATTAATTTAAAAAGAAGGAATCACTAACAATTAAAATAAGTTGAAAATCTCAAATAATTCAAAAAGTAAAGAATACTAAATTCTGATTGGTCAATAGGAATTTCCAATGTCAATCTGGTAACAATGAAGACTTGTGTCAGTTTCACAACAATTAACTTGGCATGCTTGATTTGAAAAGCAATCATCTCATAGGTTGTTTATGACATAAAGTAGCGTCGGTTTTGGAGGCCTATAAAAACGAATCTGAAAGTAAAGAAGTTCAGTTTGCCATTACATCTGTAGACTGAAAGTACTCCTGCAACTCACCAAAATTTCATAACCTATAAAAAACCAGTGAACGAAAGTGTTCCAAACTTCGATAGGTTCAAAGAAACCAAAGTTAATAAATTTTATATAAAGTCAACGATTATCCAAGTATCTGAATCCAGTAAAAAGGCTGTAATAACCTCCAATTAAGAAGAAGTTTCCAACGATTGCCATTCATCAATAATTTCAATAAAGCATCGAAAAGTTTCATGTTTTATCTAAAAGGATAAACAAAGTATTATCAACAGTTCCTGAGTCTCAAGAAGAAGTAATCCAAATTAGTTACCTGTGATTATTGTGAAAAAGCATAGTATTGTGTAAAAGTGAATCATCAACGAAATTATAAAAGAATTAAATTGAAAATTGCCAACATAGTTAAACACACTTTTGGATATAAACTAAAAGTAAGTTTGTTTATTATATTTCCATTGTAGTATTATTTGTAAATCTGAAAGAAAGATTGTCGTTTGTAATTTTGTAAACAACTATTAATATTGAATAGTTTTGAGGTTAAAGCTAGTTCTATGCTTAGAACATAAAATAAAATTGTAAATTAGAAACCCGAGATAAATAGAGTCATAGAGATTTAAATATAGAAACTTTTCAACATTCAAAGAATATTGTGTTTAATTCCATAAAATAATAATAATAAAAAAGAGAAAGTTCATTATTATTCATAATCAAAAAAATTAAAAGCTAGCCGGAAGCATTAATAATAATCAATAAATAAAAATAAACTCAGTAAGAGTTTAGTTAATAATATATATACTTTTTTTTTACCTACAAACCTGGTCGGGGCTGCACCTAAAAGGTGGTTAACCGAAGCTACTCCTCCCCACCGGTCGGTAAGTAGCTTCAGGTTCCTGAATCGTGTGCCCTCAGTATTCTAATTGAACCCAGAATGACTGCCTTTTGCATCCGGTCTATCAAGATCTGCGCCGAGTTCTTACAGGCCGGAATGATCTTCAAGTTTGAACGCAGCGAAGAACGAATTCCGCCCAAAACACCGATGATCAGAACCACTAATACTACTTTGTGGCCTGGGTATAGCGTGCGGAGCTCGAACAGGAGATCTTGATATTTTGTCCATTTTTCCTCCTCTTTCAAGACTATGTTTTCCTCTGCCGGAGCGGAGAATTCGATGAAATACATAGTCTTGATTAGTTTATCGAGGAGGACAACGTCAGGCCTATTTGCTTGTATGGGCGTGACGGTCGGAAACGGGTAATTCCAGAAGATCTGGCATTTTTCGTTTCCGACAACGGACTCAATATCTCCTGACATGTAAGGCAGTACCGGCTCTCGGTCTATTCCGTACGAGTGCCTTAGATGGTAATGCAGCACCCGTAGGGCCGCATTATGGCGCGCATCATGGCGATGGGTATGCGCCGAGGCCGCTTTTGCCGGACATGCCGACAGAAGGTGGAAAAGCGTCTCAGGCGCCTTTCGACAGGCCCTGCAGCTGACATCAGGGACCTGCACACCCATCACATTGCGACGATAGACCAAGGTGTTAATTACGCCATCTTGGCAAGCTGCGGTAAATCCCTCAGTCTCGGATGTAAGCCCGGCTGCCCTTAGGTAGCCGAAGGTCAGCCTAGTTGACAAGCCGAGCGTTTCGATGTTTCGATAGAAAACACCGTGTATCGGCTTGTCAACATGCCGCCTGAGCATAAGATCTTGCTCCGCGGCATTTATCTGGGCTTTCAGGCGAGAAGGTAGGACCTCGAGGTTGCCCTCTAGTCGGCCTTCTCGACTGATCTGAAATTCGAGACCAAGTTCTTCCGGAGCCTTTTGTGCTGCCTTAACAATAAATGCCCTCACTCCGGCCAATTCGTGACTTTTAACAAGGCACAGGAGGGGTTCCGAGCTCCTGAGAACTTTACAAGCTATACTCAGAATCACACATCGATGCAGACCCTCCAGACTGAGGAGTCCCCTACCTCCCCGATGACGTGGTAGATAAATGCGGAAAACGGACGACCTAGGATGCGAACTGTGTTGGATATGCATCATTTTCCGGGTGTCTTTGTCGAGTCTATGCAGCTCATCGACCGTCCATTTCACCACTCCAAAAGAATGGAGCAGGACTGGAACGGCAAGCATATTTGTTGCAGACAACTTATTTCCACTCGAAAGTTCGGAAGACCAAATCTTGCGAACAAGGTTTCTGTATTTGCCGCGAAGAGCCACCTTTACCTGGGAAGCGTCATAATTAGGATGCTGTTCAATTCCCAGGTATCGATAAGTCTCTCCAGCATCAAGGTGTTTGAAGATGCTTCCGTCGGCAAGCTGCATATTCTCGTACACTTCTGGAGATCGTCCTCTCCTCAAATTAAACACTGCGCATTTGTCCAATCCCAACTCCATGCCTACGGGTCGTGTATATTCCTGAACCACATTGAGAGATTGATGGAGGTTCTTCTCCCCAGAGGCATACGGTTTCAAATCATCCACGTAAAATAAATGGGTGATCTGATGCCTCCGGTCGTTCGGTGGTCCAGAGTAATATCCACGAGTCCGTCTTAAAGCAATGGAGAGCGGCAGCAGTGAGATATTGAACAAGAGGGGACTCAAAGAGTCTCCTTGGAAAACTCCCCTCTTGAATGTTACCAACTCTGTCAAGACTCATCGTGTGCCTGATGTGATGGCAAAACGGGTCTTCCAGAGTGGCAACAGATGTTCTATCCATCTCACTAGTGGGGTTGGTACCGCAAGGCATTGGAGTATAATAATAGCTCATGCGATGTTGAATCAAATGCCTTGCGGTAGTCAATCCAGGTCATGGAAAGGTTGCGCTTGTAGAGTATGGAGTCCTGAGTGTATATATATATATATATATGTATATATATATTTATATATATATATATATATATATATATATATATGTAGAGAACTGGATTCTCGGGTATTGATCCGCGTTGTGTGGTTTCGGTCCTCAACCTAAGAAGAAAGATAATTAACCTCTACGGGGAGGAGGTTTTCCATCAAACAAGAAGTTTCGAGAAGTTGAGAACAAAGAGATCGAAACTTTTGTGCTACCTTACCTTTCTACGCCGCTGCCGGGACCAGAAGATTATTCCGACCTGTATGAAACTTTCGGACCACACAAAGACAACTAGTACGAAGAACATCTTGAGAAGAACGAGTTTTGCACTGCTTCGAGATGCCATTCACCAAACAAGAAGAATTCTGGATGATACTGACAGCAACCTACTACGCGTTCACCTCTATCTCAGCAATGAAATCAATCCTTTACTTTGGGAAAGAATTGACCAGCTTGCCGAGTTCAGAGCAGAGAAAAATACTGAAATAACTATAGAGAAACAGAAGAAGAAGTTCAATCATCTGAAAGACACCCAGAAACCTGAGGGAGACAGCACAAACATAGATCCTGTCAAAGTTGTCCATAACTTATCCGACCATTCTTTGAATAAGGCCTCCATGGATGTCCTTGCTAAAGGTTTTAACTTCGCCATTGCACCGGCACGCATTCCATTGGAAGACATCATTTGCAACGTGGAATCTGCTATAACTTCGCTGCAGGATAAAAGTGAAGCGGAGATTATTCGCCAAGATGTGTCGCGTATTCTACGAACCTCGAAGCCACCTAAAAGGAACATTTCACAAGACGAGTTCCTAGCACTGAAAACTCTTCGAGAGAACGAAAGCATCACCATCCTACCAGCAGATAAAGGAAATGCAACCGTTGTCATGAACACAAATGACTACAGAACCAAGATGGCTGCGCTATTGGACGATCCGACTTACAAGAAGATTAGGTCTGATCCCACTACATATCTAGAGAAAACAACGAAAGCGAAAATCAAGGCATCTCCTATCGACTCTGAGTTACAGTTACATCTCATTCCAAGAGAAAAATCATCCAGATGTCCGAAACTGTATGGTCTCCCAAAAATACACAAGCCAGCAGTACCTCTCAGACCAATAGTAAGCTTTATCGGCTCACCATCACATGCATTAGCAAGATTCCTAGCCAAGAAGTTACAACCACACGTTGAGACAGCATCATCGTATGTGAGGAACGCGGAACACTTTATCGAACTTCTAGATATGCAAATAGTAGGACCTGACGACATATTAGTAAGCTTCGACGTAGCATTCTTGTTCACACAAGTACCCATAAACGAAGCCCTAGAGATCATCCAACATAAATACAAACCGGAAGGATACATTATTGACTTGGCCAAACACTGTGTAGCCAATACTTACTTTATGTACAAGGGACAGCGATATAGGCAAATCGAAGGAGCACCGATGGGATCACCAATCTCACCAGTGATCGCAAATCTTTTCATGGAGGATTTTGAAATTAAAGCTCTTAACACAGCGCAACTAAAACCCAAACTTTGGCTCAGATATGTAGATGATATTTTCGTTATCTGGCCACATGGAGAAGGACAACTAAGAGGGTTTCTCGATCACCTGAATGGAATCCATGATCGGATAAAATTCACAATAGAAGCCGAAGAGAACAACCAATTACCATTTCTAGATGTTTTGGTAACAAAGAAAACTGACGGCAGTTTGGGACATACAGTATTCAGAAAAAAGACCAACACGAACCGATATTTGTATAGTAACTCGCATCACCATCCATCCAGGCTACAATCAGTCGTATATACCCTCATGACAAGGTCAAAACGTCTCGCTGATGCGGAGAACTTCGATGGAGAAATGGAAACCATTCGAGCAGCCCTTAGGATGAATAGCTATTCAAGAAAACAGATTCATAACTCTCAACGCAAAAATGAGAAGGATGTCAACAATGAAGATCAACCAGTGGGAAACGCTTTTCTACCTTACATAAAAGGCACAACTGACAAAATCTGCAAAATACTCAGCCGTCATGATATCAAAACAACCTTCACAGCAGATAGGAAAATCAAAAATGTTCTTCGGAATCCAAAAGACAGATTTCCTCTAGAATGCCAAGAAGTGTACGAGGTGCCATGTGGTAATTGTGAAAAGACATACATCGGACAGACCAACAGACGCATTGATGTGCGAAAGACTGAACATGCAAACGCTGTGTCGAAAAACGAAACCACGTCTTCACTAGCTGAACATGTAAGAAGTACGGGCCATATGATCAACTTCAGCGGCACAAAGATTCTAGCCAACATTGAACACTTCTACACCAGAATAACCAGGGAGGCAATAGAGATCGAGAAACGTCCACATAGTCTCAACAAACGAGATGACGGACTAAGATTACCAGCAACGTGGAAACCCGCTTCAGTAAGTCGGAAGATACAACCAAAAACAAGAGAGAACGTGGTATCCAGTGCACGTGCAACAGGTCACGGAAACTTTCCGGCTGATTCCAGCGTCGCAATGACGTCATCCAAACGTGTCACTCGGAGCCGTACACGTAGAAATCAACCAAGCGTGAAATAGTTCGAAAGTCCAAAGGTCAAGCATAACGGGGGATATAAATACCTGTCCCTTCAAGTAAGCGTCAGTTCGCCTAGATTTTCCAGACTCTACGGTCGAATCACCTGAAAATGGCAAATGCGACTTTGCCGAATATATATATATATAAATATATATTTTTCGACGTTTCGGCAAAGTCGCATTTGCCATATCATATAATCCAGTTCTACACATTACGTCCGCGAGAACCTAAGAAGAAACATATATGTATATATATATATATTATTAACTAAACTCTTACTGAGTTTATTTTTATTTATTGATTATTATTAATGCTTCCGGCTAGCTTTTAATTTATTGATTATGAATAATAATGAACTTTCTCTTTTTTATTATTATTATTTTATGGAATTAAACACAATATTCTTTGAATGTTGAAAAGTTTCTATATTTAAATCTCTATGACTCTATTTATCTCGGGTTTCTAATTTACAATTTTGTTTTATGTTCTAAGCATAGAACTAGCTTTAACCTCAAAACTATTCAATATTAATAGTTGTTTACAAAATTACAAACGACAATCTTTCTTTCAGATTTACAAATAATACTACAATGGAAATATAATAAACAAACTTACTTTTAGTTTATATCCAAAATGTGTTTAACTATGTTGGCAATTTTCAATTTAATTCTTTTATAATTTCGTTGATGATTCACTTTTACACAATACTATGCTTTTTCACAATAATCACAGGTAACTAATTTGGATTACTTCTTCTTGAGACTCAGGAACTGTTGATAATACTTTGTTTATCCTTTTAGATAAAACATGAAACTTTTCGATGCTTTATTGAAATTATTGATGAATGGCAATCGTTGGAAATTTCTTCTTAATTTGGAGGTTATTACAGCCTTTTAACTGGATTCAGATACTTGGAATAATCGTTGACTTTTAATAAAACTTATTAACTTTGGTTTCTTTGAACCTATCGAAGTTTGGAACACTTTCGTTCACTGGTTTTTTATAGGTTATGAAATTTTGGTGAGTTGCAGGAGTACTTTCAGTCTACAGATGTAATGGCAAACTGAACTTCTTTACTTTCAGATTCGTTTTTATAGGCCTCCAAAACCGACGCTACTTTATGTCATAAACAACCTATGAGATGATTTCTTTTCAAATCAAGCATGCCAAGTTAATTGTTGTGAAACTGACACAAGTCTTCATT
This sequence comes from Endomychus coccineus, assembly GCA_958510875.1. Classification (NCBI taxonomy): domain Eukaryota; kingdom Metazoa; phylum Arthropoda; class Insecta; order Coleoptera; family Endomychidae; genus Endomychus; species Endomychus coccineus. The sequence goes on along the minus strand of OY294067.1, from coordinate 142,096,471 downwards.
GTTACCAGATTGACATTGGAAATTCCTATTGACCAATCAGAATTTAGTATTCTTTACTTTTTGAATTATTTGAGATTTTCAACTTATTTTAATTGTTAGTGATTCCTTCTTTTTAAATTAATATTGCCTACATTTTTCCCTACACTTTGGTATAATATAACCTATGATTGGGTTATTATTAATATGATTATTCCCATATTTATGGTTTTCTTGACAGTTACTTATTCTTAAATCTAATACATACCATATTATATCAATAACATTCTTTTAACATTACATAACTCAAATTTACTAATCCTAACTTACATCTATAACATTATTCAATGTTTTGTACTATCTCATGATAGTTTTGTAATCACTTTACTTATGATTTATGATTTCGTTACACTGAACGTTTCTTCACTTTCACTGAAGTTCTTGTTTATCACTTCTTATTCTATTACATCGTTGTTTATTATGTTTTACATTGTTAATATTAATATCCTAACTATTATTTAGCTTTTATTATTGTTTTTAATTCCATAAAATATTTTTTATTTGATCTTTTCTGATTTTCATAGTTCGGTAAGTTATTATTTTTAAATTTTTATTGTCTATGAAATGAAATCATAACAATATATATATATATATATATTTGTATGTTTTCTTGGTATATTGGTTCGTATATATACTGATAATGAAATAGAAATTCTGTTTTGACGTTTCGACAATGTTTATTGCCTTTATCAAAATTGTTAATTGAATTAGTGTTTCCATGTAATTTAGAAAAGAATAGATGATTTCGATTAATGAAATGCGTCTGCAGCCGACTTGTGTTCTAAGATCCAATTAAAACTGCAGAAAACATTGGATCGGTTGTGTGTGAAAGAGTAATGTTTTCTGCAGTTTTAATTGGATCTTAAAACACAAGTCGGCTGCAGACGCATTTCATTAATCGAAATCATCTATTCTTTTCTAAATTACATGGAAACACTAATTCAATTAACAATTTTGATAAAGGCAATAAACATTGTCGAAACGTCAAAACAGAATTTTTATTTCATTATCAGTATATATACGAACCAATATACCAAGAAAACATACAAATATTACAAATGGTTCAAGAATATCAACAAAAGAATATATATATATATATATATATATATATATATATATATATATATATATATATATATATATATATATATATATATATATATATATATATATATATATATATATATACTTTTTTTACATTCAAACCTGGTCGGGGTTGCTGCGAGCTCCGACGACATCGCAGCAGTCGCGCCAGAAAAAACCTAAAAGGCGGTAAACCGAAGCTACTCCTCCCCACCGGTCGGTAAGTAGCTTCAGGTTCCTAAATCGTGTGCCCTACGTATTCTAATTGAACCCAGAATGACTGCCTTTGCATCCGGTCTATCAAGATCTGCGCCGAGTTCCTACAGGCCGGAATGATCTTCAAGTTTGAACGCAGCGAAGACCGAATTCCGCCCAAAACACCGATGATCAGAACCACTAATACGACCTTGTGGCCTGGGTATAGCGTGCGGAGCTCGAACAGGAGATCTTGATATTTTGTCCATTTTTCCTCCTCTTTCAAGACTATGTTCTTCTCTGCCGGAGCGGAGAATTCGATGACATACATAGTCTTGACTAGTTTATCGAGGAGGACAACGTCAGGCCTATTTGCTTGTATGGACCTGACGGTCGGAAACGGATAATTCCAGAAGATCTGGCATTTTTCGTTTCCGACAACGGACTCAATATCTCCTGGCATGTAACGCAGCACCGGCTCTTGGTCTATTCCGTACGAGTGCCTTAGATGGTAATACAGCACCCGTAGGGCCGCATTATGGCGATGGGTGTACGCCGAGGCCGCTTTTGCCGGACATGCCGACAGAAGGTGGAAAAGCGTCTCAGGCGCCTTTCGACAGGCCCTGCAGCTGACATCAGGGACCTGCACACCCATCACATTGCGGCGATAGACCAAGGTGTTGATTACGCCATCTTGTCAAGCTGCGGTAAATCCCTCAGTCTCGGATGTAAGCCCGCCTGACCTTAGGTAGCCGAAGGTCAGCCTAGTTGACAAGCCGAGCGTTTCGATGTTTCGATAGAAAACACCGTGTATCGGCTTGTCAACATGCCGCCTGAGCGTAAGATGTTGCTCCGCGGCATTTATCTGGGCTTTCAGGCGAGAAGGTAGGAGCTCGAGGTTGCCCTCTGGTCGGCCTCCTCGACTGATCTGAAATTCGAGACCAAGTTCTTCCGCAGCTTTTTCTGCTGCCTTAACAATAAATGCCCCCACTCCGGCCAATTCGTGACTTTTAACAAGGCACAGGAGGGGGTCCGAGCTCCTAAGAACTTTACAAGCTATACTCAGAACCACACTTCGATGCAGACCCTCCAGACTGAGGAGTCCCCTACCTCCCCGATGACGTGGGAGATAAATGCGGGAAACGGACGATCTAGGATGCAAACTGTGATGGATATGCATCATTTTCCGGGTGTCTTTATCGAGTCTATGCAGCTCATCGACCGTCCATTTCACCACTCCAAAAGAGTGGAGCAGGACTGGAACGGCAAGCATATTTGTTGCAGACACCTTGTTCCCACTCGAAAGTTCGTAAGACCAAATCTTTCGAACAAGGTTTCTGTATTTGCCGCGGAGAGCCACCTTTACCTGGGAAGCGTCATCATGCTTCCGTATATATATATATATATATATATATATATATATATATATATATATATATATATATATATATATATATATATATATATATATATATAAATATATATACATTTCACGACGTTTCGGCAAAGTCGCATTTGCCATCTTCAGGTGATTCGACCGTAGAGTATGGAAAATCTAGGCGAACTGACGCTTACTTGGAGGGACAGGTATTTATATCCCCCGTTATGCTTGACCTTCGGACCCTCGAACTATTTCAGAAGTTGGAGAATAAAACTCAAATTTTACACAAAACTTTTAACATTTAATTCAAAAATGCTGACAAATTGTTTCACCACACTGTGGCATTATCAAAGCGAGGAGTTATCAACTGTTAACGAACTATTTCACGCTTGGTTGATTTCTACGTGTTTGGCTCCGAGTGACACGTTTGGATGACGTCATTGCGACGCTGGAATCAGCCGGAAAGTTTCCGTGACCTGTTGCACGTGCACTGGATACCACGCTCTCTCTTGTTTTTGGTTGTATCTTCCGACTTTCTAAAGCGGGTTTCCATGTTGCTGGTAATCTTAGTCCGTCATCTCATTTGTTAAGACTATGTGGACGTTTCTCGATCTCTATTGCCTCCCTGGTTATCCTGGTGTAGAAGTGTTCAATGTTGCCTAGAGTCTTTGTGCCGCTAAAGTTGATCATATGTCCCGTACTTCTTACATGTTCAGCTAGTGAAGACGTGGTTTTGTTTTTCGACACAGCGTTTGCATGTTCAGTCTTTCGCACATCAATGCGTCTGTTGGTCTGTCCGATGTATGTCTTTTCACAATTACCACATGGCACCTCGTACACTCCTTGGCATTCTGGAGGAATTCTGTCTTTTGGATTCCGAAGAACATTTTTGATTTTCCTATCTGTTGTGAAGGTTGTTTTGATATCATGACGGCTCAGTATTTTGCAGATTTTGTCAGTTGTGCCTTTTATGTGAAGTAGAAAAGCGTTTGCCACTGGTTGATCTTCATTGTTGACATCCTTCTCATTTTTGCGTTGAGAGTTATGAATCTGTTTTCTTGAATAGCCATTCATCCTAAGGGCATCTCGGATGGTTTTCATTTCTCCATCGAAGTTCTCCGCAACAGCGAGACGTTTTGACCTAGTCATGAGGGTATTTACGACTGATTGTAGCTGGGACGGATGGTGATGCGAGTTACTATTCGAATATCGGTTCGTGTGGGTCTTTTTTCTGAATACTGTATGTCCCAAACTGTCGTCAGTTTTCTTTGTTACCAAAACATCTAGAAATGGTAATTGGTTGTTCTCTTCAGCTTCTATTGTGAATTTTATCCGATCATGGATTCCATTCAGGTGATCGAGAAACCCTCTTAGTTGTCCTTCTCCATGTGGCCAAATAACGAAAATATCATCTACATATCTGAGCCAAAGTTTGGGTTTTAGTTGCGCTGTGTTGAGAGCTTTAATTTCAAAATCCTCCATGAAAAGATTTGCGATCACTGGTGAGATTGGTGATCCCATCGGTGCTCTTTCGATTTGACTATATCGCTGTCCCTCGTACATAAAGTAAGTATTGGCTACACAGTGTTTGGCCAAGTCAATAATATATCCTTCCGGTTTGTATTTATGTTGGATGATCTCTAGGGCTTCGTTCATGGGTACTTGTGTGAACAAGGATGCTACGTCGGAGCTTACTAATATGTCTTCTGGTCCTACTATGTGCATATCTAGAAGTTCGATAAAGTGTTCCGCGTTCCTCACATACGATGATGCTGTCTCAACGTGCGGTTGTAACTACTTGGCAAGGAATTTTCCAGACTCTACGGTCGAATCACCTGAAGATGGCAAATGCGACTACGCCGAAACGTCGTGAAATTGGTCCTGTTGAGGACCGAAACCACACAACGCGGATCAATACCCGAGAATCCAGTTCTACGTATATACATATATATATATATATATATATATATATATATATATATATATATATATCTTCTTAGGTTCTCGCGGACGTAATGTGTAGAACTGGATTCTCGGATATTGATCCGCGTTGTGTGGTTTCGGTCCTCAAAACGACCAATTTCACGACGTTTCGGCAAAGTTGCATTTGCCATCGTCAGGTTATTCGACCGTAGAGTCTGGAAGTTCGCCTAGATCTACGGTCGAATCACAAGATGGCAAATGCGACTTTGCCGAAACGTCGTGGAATTGGTCCTTTTGAGGACCGAAACCACACAACGCGGATCAATACCCGAGAATCCAGTTCTACATATATATGTATATATATATATATATATATATATATATATATATATATATATATATATATATATATATATATATATATATATATATAAATTTATTCTTTTGTTGATATTCTTGAACCATTTGTAATATTTGTATGTTTTCTTGGTATATTGGTTCGTATATATACTGATAATGAAATAAAAATTCTGTTTTGACGTTTCGACAACGTTTATTGCCTTTATCAAACAAACGTTTGATATTAGAATCTATTCAAATTAAAAAGAACAATTGTGTAAATGACAAAATAGATTCCAATCTTTCGAAACTGTACAATAATCTAATTCAACCTTAACAAAATTTTATTAATTTGAAGTGCCACTTTCCATTGTCTATTTAAAATTCAACCTAAAAAAGATGAAGTATTATTTAACTATTGCACTATAGAGTAACAATTTTGAGGTTAAATTCCATAGAATTATCTTAAACTTGAATAGTTATGATAGAAATACTTATCATAGAGTAACTAATTCATACAATAATTCATAGATATTTATAATTGTACAATATTGGAATGTCTTGTATTTAATCAAATTCAATCTATTTCAAATTGTAGTTAGCCATACATTACTCTTTCACACACAACCGATCCAATGTTTTCTGCAGTTTTAATTGGATCTTAAAACACAAGTCGGCTGCAGACGCATTTCTTTAATCGAAATCATCTATTCTTTTCTAAATTACATGGAAACACTAATTCAATTAACAATTTTGATAAAGGCAATAAACGTTGTCGAAACGTCAAAACAGAATTTTTATTTCATTATCAGTATATATACGGACCAATATACCAAGAAAACATACAAATATATATATATATATATATATATATATATATATATATATATATATATATATATATATGTATATATATATATATAAACACAAATGAACCAGAAATTCGCTGGTGAAAATACAAAAGATTCCATAAATATACTTTCATTTCTTTTTTTTTTTTTTAATTGGTTTGGCATTGACCAGTTCAGTTGCCACGTAGTTACTAATATATGTATATATATATATATATATATATATATATATATAATATATGTAACTACGTGGCAACTGAACTGGTCATATATATATATATATATATATATATATATATATATATATATATATATATATATATATATATATATATATAATATATGTAACTACGTGGCAACTGAACTGGTCAATGCCAAACCAATTTAAAAAAAAAAAAGAAATGAAAGTATTTATGGAATCTTTTGTATTTTCACCAGCGAATTTCTGGTTCAATTGTGTTTGCCTCCAAATGAACTCCATAAAAAATCTTATCACTACATTATTCGTCTATTTTCTATAATATTTTTTGTTTTTCTACATATGTATTTTGACTGGATAACATAATCAGTGGAGGGATTATTTTGATCCTGCTGATTTCAGTCACTTGTACCTAGAACTTGAGGCCAAGATACTGCTCGCATTGTCTGTATTTTAGGATTTAAACGATCGAAAAGTCTCATTCCTTCATCTCATGCCGTGTTGAAGAAGGAATTCCTGGCAGAGAACTTAAATGAAGCTTCACAACGCTCATGCAAGTTTCAAGGATGGTGACATTTCTCAGTTGTAATAACTATATTTTCATGATGAACTGTTTGTAATCTCTTTCCAAAACTACTGTTTTCAACTTCAAATTAACTTCCTCAACTCGAACTTTTGATCAAAATTCATTTTTCTTTCATCAAAATTAAACCTGTAACTCCAATTTATTTCAAAATTCATTTTTGCTGAGTATTATTTATTGTTAATTCATTGAATTGTGTTTCTAAGAGGTAGGAATTAGTATAGCTATGTTTGTTTAGCATTGAATGCCTCCAACGTTTCGTAAGAATAAACGCTGGATGTGGTCCGTACTTAACAAAAGACGCAATGATATTTGTCAAGTTAGACGTACAGCATAACCAATTTGGGATTTCTAATTCCATAAAATAAAAACCTTCTGTAAATTTTCACTAATTCATATTGAATCGATGAAAGTTTGTATGGAATCACTTCTGTACGTACAGTTGTCTACAAAAGAAACATTTAGGCACCTTTGAATAGAATTGTTCTGTTCAACATGTGTTGAACATAAACTGCGCCTGATAACAAAATATAATTCCTATCATTGAACAATGATTAATGAAACAAATTACATAAATTATTAATTCGTAATATATAATAACTCAGTATGGGTCAGATTGTTTTAAATTCGCGAATGTCGCTGACGATCCAAAATCTCTGCGATAAACTTCAGAGTACTTGTTTTTGTATCGCATAAAGGTTCATTAACGATAATCAAATAAGTGGTGAAACTATTCTAAGGTAGCATCATTGAATATTTCCGAGAATAGGGAATATCGGCATGTTGGTGACCCACCCGTAATATATTCTCTTCATATATGAAAAGATGAAACGTTTTGAAATTGCTACTGATAAATTCACCACGTTTCAACATTGTATTATTCTTGTGAAAATGAACATCTTGTTCATATTTTATTATAATTTTTAAGGATTTATTGAATTCCTCAGAACTTATATTCCCAGCTACTGCTACCCTTGCTTGCAACTATAAAAAATCTATAAATATAAGTTATAAATGGATGCATATTCATACATCAACGATCATGTTTCAATTGGTGGTGTGAATACTGTTAGTTGTTTTCTTTGCATGGTTACACTTAAAGAACATGTAACATCATGCTTATGATCAAGCTCTGACAGATACTGAGCACCATTCGGCTACAAAGTAGCCATCATCAGAATAAACTCTTATCTATAGTAATACAGTGTACTCACAGTGTGAACTCTTTTATAGTTTGCTGGTCAACTTTCGGCTACCAAGTAGCCATCATTTAGAGTAAACTCATTTGTTTCGTAATATAGTGTATCCACAGTGTGAACTGTTTTATAGTTCATTAGTTATTATGAACTCGATCCAATTCGCTGCAGGTTTCATCCATGGGCAAACTTGTACTTTTGGAGGATTATTCCGTAATTGTGCACACTGTTATCAGCTATGGAGAAGGTGTTCAATCATTTAATTTTGTTAGGTCTATATATCGTATATTAGATTTTTATATTTTTGTTCATCAATCTACTATCCTTTCAGAGGTTTATATTTACAAAAATATAAAAATCTAATAGGACCGAAGTGGTGTAATTGGTAAACACCCTGGACTAGAAATCCAGAAATGTGGGTTCTAATCCCGCCTACGGTTCAATCTTTCACGTTTATTCATCTTTATAATCCTATGTTAAATTATCTAAGTTATCTTCATAATTCAGAAAATTTAATTCTATATCTATTAAGTAACATACACGATAGTGGCCAATTAGGCAAAGAAACTTTAAAACTTGTTTATAATTAACCAGAACAATTCTCAGTCAGTTCTATTGAAATATATAAGAACCAGGATGCTGTCATTTGAATAAGAATTGTCAAGTAACTGCCAACCATAGCAGTACTAACCTACAATCCTTACTTCAAAAAACGACTGAACTTTAGATGAATGTGCGTGAATAGTTTATCTATGGTAGGGCATCGAATCGCATTGTGTTCATCAATGATCTACTATCCTTTCAGAGGTTTATATTTACAAAAATATGAAAATCTAATAGAACCGAAGTGGTGTAGTTGGTAAACACCCTGGACTAGAAATCCAGAAATGTGGGTTCGAATCCCGCCTATGGTTCAATCTTTTACGTTTATTCATCTTTATAATCCTATGTTAAATTATCTAAGTTATCTTCATAATTCAGAAAATTAAATTCTGTATCTCTTAAGTTATATATATATATATATATATATATATAAACAAGTTTAAAGTTTCTTTGCCTAATTGGCCACTATCGTGTATGTAACTTAAGTATATATATATATATATATATATATATTTGATATATTATATGTTTTTGTTACCAATCTAAAATATATATATATATATATATATTAGTTTGGTAACAAAAACATATAATATATCAAATTGACAGAAAACTGGCAAACTGTCAATTCGTAACTGGGATGATTTATATTCCGTGGTTACAACATTACCTATTCGAATTTAAAAGGTTGAAGTCACCTATGAAAATATGTTATGCAATAATGATTAATAAATCTTGAGCGGGTAGCCTTTGAAAGGAGCAGGAATCTTCCATAAGCAATCATAGGTAGCATGCTCAAGAGTGAGTTGTCATCTTCCTTGATAATATTGAGTCCCGATAATAGAGCAGCCAGTCAATATCATATACAAAACAACAATAGCAAAGTGAGGCAACATAGATTAGGCAATACTAGAAAACAGTGAAGAGTAAAAAGATCATTATTCAATTGCGAAAAAAATATTGTTCCAATATAATACTGAAAATATATACTAAAGTGAAGTCGTTTCTATACATTTCAATGAGTTAGTCCTTTTTCATCCTGTATTTCTTAACTTCGGGTTTGAAATGATTCATGAACCATTCGATAATGCAGATCTGGTCTTTCAATATTTTCTAGTTGATTTGTATAAGCCCGGGGATTTTCCTCTTTCCTACGACTTCAAGTGGCAACTTATGTGTGATCCGGCACCGTTAAAACACGGCATAAGTGTCAAAAGATCCTTTGATATCTTCCGACCAAATGAAGAATTGCGGAATATTCAATTGTTATCAACTTAGAAACTAATTTGAACTGAGAAAATATTACAGAATGGGAGGGAACAAGCATAACCTATTATGTTTAACTGCAGAAGATTTATCACCGACGCCATAAATATTATTCCGGCAGATGCAGAAGAAGCTGCTACATCCGAGAGAGAAGAAAATGGAAACGTCGAAAAGTTAGGAATGAAGACGCTATTAATGCTCTCTAATTGAGCATCAGATGATCCGAAGAGAACAATCACGCAATGAAAGACTTACTACTTTTAATTCGGCTCGAACAAAAAGTGTCTGAACTAGCTGAATCAAAAATAGTACAAGCCAAGATTGATTCTTATTTTAACAAGTTATAATTTCTTACTTTTTTATGTTACATTTTGTGTATGTGCTTTACATTTCTTACGTTTTCTTGAATTACGTGTTCCTAATGAACTACTATTTTTACATTCGTTATTCGCATAATCGTGATAAATTCATCAATGATCTACTATCACTAGTTATCTTCATAATTCAGGAAATTCAATTCTATATCTCTTAATGAACTTACACGAAATTGTGGCCAATTAGGCAAAGAAACCTTAAACTTGTTTATACTTACCCAAAACATTTCTCAATCAGTTCTATTGAAATATATAAGTTATTATTGAATGAATGTCAGAGTAATATTGATAACCGACCATAGTGATACTCTTACCTACACGCGCCATTACAGACTTTCCACGTGCGACATTTCGCCTAGATACCCCCTGCATGAAATATTTCCTTATAAAGAAAGAGTGATTTGGTAAATTACCAGACTAAGATAAGACAAGGTTTTGTTAGTTCTGTACCCACATGTCTGCCGTTTATGGATACCTAGTTGCTTGAACACAAGATGTCGGCTATATACATTGTGACTACGAAATATAAATACCTTCAAAAAATATGAAAACGGTTTTATTATGATTACAATAAAACTGATTAGAGAAGTCCTAGAATTTAAGACTTGATGTAACATACTTGAATGTTCATCCAAGCACAGCAGATTTAAGGTCACTTGTGTTTGTCCAAAATATTCAGGTTCATTGATTTTTAGGTATGATATAATTCAAGTACTTACAACCAAATTAGATCCTGCAGGGAATGTTATATATCGCCTCTTCCTATATAGTATCTCTAATTTATCATGCAGTTTTGTCATATGTTGTAGAGCCATTGCGATAACTAAGATTAATATCATTAGCTGTAGCAGTTTAATCATTTTCGACAACACTTTCGTAGAATACTTTTGCACAAGACTAGGGTTCGTAGAACGAAGTTCTTCACATACCCATTCCTAAGTGCAAACAGTATATCTGTATTCACATGGAACCTCATAATTTATATCTCTACATGTTGTTCGTAATTAACATCCAATTAACAGTAGAAGACTTGAAGACGTGCAGTGCTTATGATGAATGTTTGCTCATTATATGTTATGTTCGATTTGCCAATAGTTCAATAACCATTTATATCACCCGTTGGTATCAAGTGAACTTGAAATCTCAACGCCTCCTCTGAAATGAACAGAACAACCGATATAGAACGGACGGGTCTTATATTACTTTTTTGCAACAGATTGTTTTTGTTTCTGCCCAATCATGGAATAATTCTGAAAAGTATTCAATGAGCAGCCACAATAAAAATATAAGAATGAACTGGTACCCTTTCAACCCTTTTAATTCATCACCACCATAATTTATAATGAACTAAAAAGTTTGGTTTCACGTCTGTTAGATATAGCAACAAATTTTCCAATAAAAGCTTCCAATTTCAAATTGAAACTTCTCATCTCTGAAATGTGCATAAGGACTACGAATTCAAATCTTCAATATGTTAACAACCCCTCCAAAATCCCTCGTCCTTGATCAGTTTGGACCTATTTTGAAAAATTGATTACGGGTTATAGTATTATCATTATTATTTGAACAAACCGGGTTCCTTAAGGGCACCAGTCAGAGGCTTCTCGGTTCCCCGATTCGCGTCATTTAGACTTTTGAGTCCATTGTGATCTCCTTTTCATCTAACTGTTAGCTCCACTTCACGATAACATTCCTCTTTCAAAATCCAAGAACAATAAGAGCAGAGGAGCCCATTAATTTCTCTAGGCCCAGTGTTACATCTTCAAAGCAGTTCAACTCATCACGTATATTTGGTTATCGCTGTACGTACAATGTTTTCCACGGTCTTTTCGTTTCTTCTCATTATCGTTTCCGTTTATATTTTGGATTGCACGAGACGAATCCTGTATGTTCGTGGAACATCGTGGGCGCCAGTGGTACAATGTTGGGAGAGGATACAGGCAAATAGTTTTTTTTTGATATTCCATTATTTTTATCAGGAAATACCTCACTAGGTGAATAATGTAGGAAAACTGTCGGCACGGAATAGAAAAACCAATTTTTGTGGAGCGGTTTTCGCAATGGACCTCACATGATCGTTTCATGATCTTGATCATCATATTAGGGATTGTGGGATCCGCCTTCCTATCGTTTGGTTGTAGATGTTCGGGCTTCAAAATATTCTGTTCTATTGTCCAGGCATGAATTTTCGCGCCAACGACGGTGTGCTGTTTGGTTTGAAGTGACGGCCCAGAACAAATTTCACTGAATCATGATTCAATGTATTTATGTCATTTGACTATTATTTATTATTAAGATATGTTTGCAGCCAAACTCTCATTTGTCGCGCGTAACCTTAAGGATATATACCACATGAAGTAACCATGGATTACCGCTTGAGACCACTGATCATATAATGACTCCTACTTCTTCATAAGATAAAAAGTAATTATATTTTAATTCTACAAATCAAATTTCAAAAATAATGTAACTTATCATTTGGTTTTTCCAAATTCGTACCTGAACATGTAGTAGGTAATTGTGAATATAGGTAAGTCCCGTTGTCAAGAGGTATAGTGTATTTTCACAATGTCTATTGGAAACTTTATCGAGGTCCGACTCTTTTTTAAATACTTAACAAACTTAATTTATTTGGATTTGAAAATATGAGAAGAATCAGCCATTACGAGATGAAAAGTCATTGTAAACTTGAATAAAATGACTATTAATAGTTTTATTTTCACTTATTTCATAGAAAAACGTGATGATAGTTTCGCTAATAGCTTAACTTCTTCAAACAAATATTACAAAGTAATAATTCACAAATCATATCATAAGATTCAATTTCATTTTTGGAAATCTTTTCCATTATTATCTGGCCATAAGAATTCACTATTAGTTTTGTAAATCACTTGATAAATCAGACAAATTTGGTTCCTATATAGAGACAAGAAAAACAGCTGAAAAAATTTGAAGTCCTGTCTCACTTGTAGCTATTTTAGAATCACGCTCACATTTCATCCATCTGATTTTAATCATTCTTTGCTGAGCACATGACTATCTCATACATCACCTCCATGTCACTAAACTTACATTTGATCCATTAAACTTAACAGTTTCACGTTTTGCACAATCCAACACTCACTCCAATCATTCTTTATGTTCTTTTCCATTGTTTCCCCATACTCTGACATCATCTATGTGGACTTCTACTCCAGACAATATATTCACTCCACTGAAAAACTTTCGGGGGTGACGACATGCCATTTGGTATATGTTTATTAAAGTATCTGTCCTATTTACCTGCGTTAAATGTTGTCAATAACTAGGTATCTACAGAAATTATATCCTGATAAAATCATATGTTCTGATCTATAAAATGTCCACTAAAATTTTTGCGTTAGGCATCTACTATGACCACTCTTTAAACGTAAGCAATTGAAATCTTTCTCTTGATATATGTGAATTTTTAACTATTCCAATGAATTTATTTTCACTCTGTTGGCTTAGGCACTCCTCTTATGACATCAAATTATTTCATGATATCTACCTCTTTTTTACCTTGTCCTCTATATTATTTTTCTACGCAATTCTACTATAGGGATTGAATCTTGTTCTAGTTTAATTTTATAAGCATGTTTTAGTTCTCCTACAACTCTAAAAATTGTTGAGTAGTTCTCAACTACACTGTCTATGCGCGTGTTGTTGCTCTGTACTTGGTCCACTTGTTTTGATAAATTTAGCTTTTTAGTAGTTGCCGGTCCCAAAATCCAGAGCGATTGAAATTGTATAACTTTTAGTTTTTCCAGTTACCGGAATTGAAGTGATGTTATAATTTCATAGTTTCACTCGGGCTGTTATCTTATGGACTATACATTTATTCATTATGTAATTTGTGTTTCAGTGTCCACCTTCAAATTGACGTGATATCTATCCATTTCAATATTAGAGTCCATTCTTGGTTATTATTTTTATTTAGTATAGTACGTACCTAGGAAAATTTTCCTTTCTATCTCTATCTTTGAATCTAACTTTTCATATGTGCCTATTTTTGCAAAATGGTTATTTTTCTACAGTACAATTTACATGCAGGACACGTTCCAAAATCATGTGTTTTCCATATTTCTTACATTCTTTCTTGAACTCTTCTTTAATGCATGTATTGCTGTTTCTTCTAATAGTTGTATAATTTGTTTCTCAGTAATTTTAGCAGATTTGAATATATTAGCACATGTATTCAACGTTAAGTTACTATCTCATGATAATCTGTCTCTTACCTTGCTATCAAGAATTCCATAGGAGATTTTATCACTACTTAAACTACATTACATGGACCAATTCTCATACAATCAGTAATAACGTCTTCTGACAATACAAAGTAAGGTCGTTCCCAGCTCATCAGCATTTTATAGGCAACATAATTAATATGCCTGGCTTGGTCTTGTGGTATGAACGTTTCAAATAAAGTTATTATTGTGAATTTTAAATTATTTGTGAAAACATTTTTTTAACAGATATGACGTAGGTGAAGCACTCTTGGAGGATTTACAGGACGAGCTGTTTCTCGAAGCCTTGAGAAATTACAGCATAGTGTTTGTTTCAACGATTAACTTGGGAGAACCTACAAGCGGAGGCTAGCATGCGGAGCTATGTTATCGTCGATACTCCATAAGTTACAGCAACAAATCATAGAAGAAGTGCAGTTCAGATGGAACGAAGCATTGTCATAGGAGATAAATGATATCCTTCTTCTTCCTTTTTCGCTTAAGAATAATGAATGTAAGATTCGTATGAGAGTATCAAGATCAATTAACAAATAAACAGATACAGGAATAGAGGTCCATTTGAAGCAAGGAATCATACTAATATCAAATATCAAATTGTAGATGATGTAATCAGTTTAGCAATGGCAGAACCATAAATCCATACATTTTTCTTTCCCAACGAAATCACAAATTATAGCACATATCAAGCTACTTTGACTATTTTTATTGCGGCATGTGAAAAGTTGAAGATCTAGATATAAGAACAATTATTAGTGAGCTAGATGGTATGAAACAAATTTCAACAAGGTAACTGCCACATCCTGGTTCCAAATAAAAGAATTATTATTGCACTTCTCATACTGAAGAAACAAAGATTGTTCAGTTAGAAACGTAATAACATTACACCAGGACAGTCGCGGAACTCCATATCAGTTTGGTATGAAATTAGAAGACACTCTTAGCTTATTCCAGGCTGAACTAAGACTGGCAGTACTGGACGATAATGCACGATTAAATAAAAATCGAATATATGATGATTTAACATTATTAATTTACATGCACGGATTATAAGAACAATTAGAATTAGCCGTTCGCATACAAAAGTAATTTCTTATAAACGAAAGAACATTTCAGAAGTAACACTAGTGACTATTTTGAACAGGTTTCGGACAATAGACAACTTCTACTACATATGAATTACCAACGTCAAAGACAGAATGTATACAATATCAGACCTAATAACGTACCCACTATATAAAACAATCTAAATACATATTCACCAAATTCCGAATACATACAATACAACCATTTCCCAAATTTAACAGTCAAACTGACACCAACCATACAAATAATACAACGAATAATAGTGGACTCAACCAACTCAGCGTTTTAAACCAAACAGTAATATCAAACCCATGTAAAATTCAACACCCATGCAGACAACGTCAGGAAATATAACGAAATGTACCCCACAGAGTGGTAGGTATTTTATAGTATTGACATAGAAACCTACCACCAATGCCCCACTACCTGTTGATGTACTAGATAACGGAGTGTTCGGAAAACTATGAGATAATGAGACAATTTCTAACATCTTCCTCACGTTATATATAATGTATGAACGTCTTGTCATGTTTCCTCCTTCACCAAATTCAATTATTACCAATCCATATTTTTCTTCATTATTGTAAATCATATTCATTCATATTATAATCTCCCACATATCTTATTTCAAAGTATCATCTGATTACAAAACTCACTTTAAACCATTTCTTGTTAGTCGGTGTTAATTTCATTATCAGATACTTCTATATTGCAAATAATATGTAATACTATCATGTCAGCATTAGGGTTCATTATTCTGCCGGACAAGTTCATGTAACGTGTGAATCCTGAATTGCAAGATTTCCTCAATAAGGTCTATATGAGCGACCGACAATTGTTAACGGGTATATTCGAACTTTTCACAAAACAAGCAAAGAATTTTCAGCTTATTGATGGGACTCTGTACAAGATTAACCCAATTCGAAAGGGTCGAGACTACTTATTAGTATGACCAAAACACCTTATTGGTAGATTTATTTATAACGTACATAGTGAACCAGCATCGAGTCATCTGGGCACAACCAAGACATCTCACAGAATAAAAAATTTGTTTTACTGGTCAACTATGCATAAAGACATTGATAACCTCATTGAAGGTTTCCAGAATGTCATGCACAAAAAGGCCACAAAAACCGAAAACCTGTAGGTTTATTACAGCCAATTCCTTTTGGAAACCATTCTGTCAGAATAGAGATAGGCATACTCGATCCCTTCCACAGGATTAGAAACCGTAAAACAGTCATCGTCATAGTCACAGATTATGTTACAAGTTGAGCATTAGTTGATGGTAAGAGTGGACATGTCGCAAAATTATTTTGGAAAGGATAATCACAAACCATGGGGCACCTTCAGAAATTCAGAGTGATAGAGGTAAAACTTTCCAATCTGAATTAGTCAGAGACCTTCTCGGAATAATGGACACTAGAAGTAAGTTTACCACTGCGTACCACTCGGCTTGAACGGGCTTACCGAGCCATAAAAAAAAACTATTGCAGACATGTTAGCAATGTACACGAACACTGACGAAACAAAATGGGACGAATACCTGAATTTAATAACATTCGGATATAATACTGATAGACAACAAACCACTATAATTCCACCATTTTCCTGCCAACATAATCAAATTTTATTCGTCTCACAGATTCATTAGATGTTATCAAAATACGAGACAAAGCATCAGCAGTATTGAAAATGCCATCAAAAAACAACAAATAGACAATAACAGATATCACGAATCTCATCGTCATGTTGAATTTGTTCGAGGCGACCATGTTAAAGTTTCCACCCCAGTCAGAAAAATAGGCAGAAGTGAGCAACTACTACAAATCTTTAAAAAATAATAGTTCATGTTAGTGGAATCCTACCATATTACTACCTTTGGACATCATCAGGGTCACAAAAAGGAAAGGTTAAATCCGAAAACTCACAAACCCTAGTAATCGCACGTACCTACCCTCAACCATACTTGTATAATAATCAATATATTAAATGTTTTAATAAATTCACTACTTAACTAGTATACTTAAAAAATTAAAAGTAAACGTACATATCGAATAATAATTAGAACCCATTAGCATAGTTATATTCACTTGACATATTATAACAAAGTTTCATTCTATCCACGGACGTAACTTACATTGTATGTGCAACTCACATTTTAACCAATTACCTACTTGTATATTAATTTCACATTATTTTAAATCCTCTATAATACATAACAGAAAGATATGCTTTTTCCACTATAATAAAATTTGAACTACAAACAAGAAATGTTGTTCAATTGGATAAATGAACGATATACATTCTAATAAAAACTAGGAATGATTGATATAAAAAGCTAAAGTATTATTGTCACAGGTACCCCATTATATTTCTACTACTTATCACAGAAGTGAATAGTGAAATCATCGACGTATCGGCAGGGGCGTCTTGGAAAAAACTACTAGAAACAATTAGTTCTGAAACAACGATACCATAAACTTTCTGAGGAAAAATCGCCTCTCTCCTAAGCCAACAAAGACAACTTGCCAACACCCTTCAATCAATCAGGATTCATGTGCATTTCCACTACAACTGGATGATTCAGCAAGAGCGTATGAAGTTGAATTCATAATGATCGAAAGTAGTTGGAGTACAGACATTTTCAAGAAATATACTCCAACTTCTTAGTTGCATATCAAAACAAATAGGAAATATTCCCTAGATTTCCTAAGTGAATGTTTATCATGGAACTATACTCCAACCTCTTAGTTGCATATCAAAACAAATAGGAAATATTCCCTAGATTTCCTAAGTGAATGTTTATCATGGTATTGCGGTGTGGCAGCTCAACATAAACTAGGTTCTCCAGTTACAAATGAAAACAGATTAAGGTCAAATGCATTCAAACAATAAAGAATTATCAGGATCGATAAAATCGATTGCAGAAAATTATTTCAAACTGGAGCTCATACTTATATTTTAGACAATTCCATAAACAATGAAAGAATTACTTATAACAGAATACTGAACGTAACATCATCATTCATTGCAATACAAGCTCACACACTATACTTCCTTCAACCTATACAACCCCAGGAGCTTTTAAAATTAAATTTCGATGTAATTGTAAGCGTATATCTGAAAATTTCACCGTGATATCACAAAGATACCCTTGTCAAGGCAATTCCCACACTATACCAGCAAAATGTTAACAAAACCTAAAACCACTTATACTGAAGCCTATTTCGAAGAATGATGTTCAATCATATGAAAATATAAGCGAATGTTTGAATCAAAATTGGGCACTTAACATGCCCTATCTAAATTTGACAAGTTCGGCGAGTACATACAAAAGTATCATGAGATCTGTACAGAGTCTTCCTCCAGAAGAGATTATACAGGGTGTCCCAATATTGCTGGGACACAGAGCTACCACGTATTCTAGAGGTCAAAATAAGTCGATTGAGCCCAATTTACCTGTATACCAAAATGTACCGTTTGTCCGTGAGAAGAGTTCAAAGTTTACTAAAAAAAATACATTTTTGTATGTTGTTCCGAAGTGCTTTATACAAATTTAATGAAATTTGGTAAATGTGTATTCTAGATGATTAGCTTACTTTTAGTAATCAAAAAAACCCAAAGAAAATTGTAGAGGGGTTGGAACCACCCTCACCCCTTGGCATTTTTTCCCCCATTTTTGTAGGGGTGGGAATACGGTTTTAAGACTTTTTTATCTGGAAGGCCTACTCATTATCTTCATTTTCTTACTCTTGTAAAAACTCCGTATTTTGCGTAGTTTTCAAGAAAAAAAATGTTTTCGCAAACACTGATAACCGATTTTCGGGTATAGGTTTAATAAAATTATTAGACACAAATTACACAATACATTTACACAAGACAAACAATAATTTTTATAACAAGTGTTCAATGTGACCTCCACCTTCATTAATACAGAGGTCAATTCGACGTAAAAAATTGAAATGCACTCTTCTTAAAACATCGTCATTTTCTCGTAGCGCATTTACAGCATTTTGAATTCTATTCCACAGTTGTTCGATGTTATTTATTTGAACCTCGTACACTTGTCTTTTTAATTCTCCCCAGATGAAGAAGTCACAAGGGTTTAAATCTGGAGACCGCGGAGGCCATTGAATGGGTGCTTCTTGTCCCCTACCTATCCACCTGCCACCAAATTGTTCACCAAGATATTCTCTTACTGCACGTGCAAAATGAGGTGGTGCACCATCATGCATGAAGAACGTATTTCTACGCAAGTTAAGAGGCAAGTCTTCTAATAATTCTAGCAAATTTTGTTGAAGGAAACGGAGGTAACTATCGCCATTCAGACGATCAGGTAATCGTAACGGTCCGACTATAAATTCGCCAATAATTCCGACCCAGACATTAATTTTAAATTCACGTTGATAATGTCTACTTTTAATGGCATGTGGATTTTCATCTGCATAAACATGATCGTTGTGTAGGTTTGTCATACCGCGACGTGTAAAACAAGACTCATCAGTAAACAAGATCTTAGTATGGAATCCGTTGTCGACTACTCTGCGCTCCCGAATAGTTTGTAAAAAACTTAAACGTAATTCGTAGTCAGGTGGCAACAATTCTTGCACTGGCTGGATGTGAAATGGCCGAATTAATTGATCTCTAATGATTCGACTTACAGTGCTTTTTGGAATTCCAGCTTCTCGTTGCAATCTTCTAGTACTGGTATTAGGATTGTTATCAATCATTTGAAGAACAGCTTCTTCCGCAATAGGTGTTCGAGCTTGTCGAGGTCTTCCAGCGTTAACTCTTACTGGGGTCAACCTCCCCGTTTCTCGAAGACGTCTTTCGATTCGGGCAAAAGTTTTATGGTTTGGAATTCTCCGGTTTGGATACCTCTCTTGATACACGCGAACACTTTCGCGGCAGTTACCTTGACAATATCCAAGAACTAATAACATGTCGGTCTGTTCATTAAAAGGAAAATTCATAATTGTGGGACGTCAAAGGAACAGCAACAACAGCAATAACAATTAAACAAAAACAGTGATGACAATAAGAAATAATAAAAAAACAAGCAAAAGAGAACAAATAACTGACACATTTACTGTTAACAATAAACTATGTTTCCTGTCAAAATCATAACATTTGGTTTTGTCTTTGCGTCCGCGGCCAACTAAATTTTGTATTACAATTTTATTAAACCTATACCCGAAAATCGGTTATCAGTGTTTGCGAAAACATTTTTTTTCTTGAAAACTACGCAAAATACGGAGTTTTTACAAGAGTAAGAAAATGAAGATAATGAGTAGGCCTTCCAGATAAAAAAGTCTTAAAACCGTATTCCCACCCCTACAAAAATGGGGGAAAAAATGCCAAGGGGTGAGGGTGGTTCCAACCCCTCTACAATTTTCTTTGGGTTTTTTTGATTACTAAAAGTAAGCTAATCATCTAGAATACACATTTACCAAATTTCATTAAATTTGTATAAAGCACTTCGGAACAACATACAAAAATGTATTTTTTTTAGTAAACTTTGAACTCTTCTCACGGACAAACGGTACATTTTGGTATACAGGTAAATTGGGCTCAATCGACTTATTTTGACCTCTAGAATACGTGGTAGCTCTGTGTCCCAGCAATATTGGGACACCCTGTATATGCTGCGAGGTACAGAACTCCATGGAGATTTAGTTTCCTTCATCTGCAATTGCATTATCTCCGTTGCTGTAACTTATCTCATATTCCGTATTCTATGATAGCAAGAGTTCCCGATGTTCACGGCCAAAGAAGCACCAACACCCCTCAAAAATCCATCGTGACATTCTCATTGCATCCATATTGAGTGCTTCAATAGTTTTCTCCATGTACATGAGCATTAAACTCATAATTTCGCCGCTGAAGAGTAGTAGCACCACAAAATATCCTTGTTAAAACTAATGATTTGGAAATGCATGATTTTTCAGAACACCATGCTTCTAATTCACAAAATACCTGTCTAAAGGTAGAACCTTAAGCCGAATTCTTACTCCAGGCTACACCGATCAGAATGAAGATGAGAGCTTCGTATAATCGATATAATTTATGAATGGAGCTACCTTCTTGTACAATACCCACAAAAATCGCCGGTCTTCATTTACTCCAAAATATACAAAACTACCAACATTTAACAAATGAAGTTGTAACGAAGTTCCTAAATTCTACATCAATGTTATAGATTGTCGATTGAGGCATACGCATATTACTTATAATTCGAAGTAATTGAATATTCTAAATCATCATAAATGCGTATATAGAGGTAGAATCCAAAAGTTCCGCATAGATAAATCGTCATAAGGTAATCAATAAAGGTATTATCCGGTGTAACCATTTGCATTTTAAAAGTCCTATTTGTTTTCGTTTAATTCATAAATCGTGTACAGTGAATTCCATTCAAAACGTAGTAAAACCGTGTCATTGTCAGATAACGGAACAAGCGTCATAGGTAAAAAAGCAGGTTTTCACCACCTCCTCGCCGGCGAGGATATACCGGAGCAGAATGTCCACTAGCTGGGAGCATATAAAAGCCAGTCGGTGGCTGCGGAAGTGAGTCGAGTTTAGACAGTCTTACCGAACAAGACAAAATTTGAGAAACCGAAGCTTAACCGTAAAACTAACAAAACCGAAGTAATAGTCAGGTAATTACAAGTCCACTTAAAACCGAGAATCTCACCGTTTCCTCAATTGAGTTTAAAGTATTGGTTTTTCATTATTAAAGAGAGATAAAACAAAGGTATTGTATCGTGGTGACCGATCGTGTTTCGGTTGAATGAATAAATTTAAAGGTGAAGTTAACACCAGTTCAGGTTTTCGGGAACCAACGTCTAATCGCTGGAGGTGGCTGTATTTCTAGCGCGACTACCCTGGGGTACAGTCATTAAAGGTGAAAGGGCGGGAAGTCCTGACAACTGATTAGGTGATAATTTCTATTATATCATTTATAGTGGTGCGAAGATCACTGTCTGACGAAACGGGCGGGCGAACTTTCGGATATGAAAAGGGCAGAATTTCTAGCGCGACTACCCTGGGGTTCTGTCTGAAGTAAGTGAAGGGTACGTCCCAGCAACGTCAACAGACGGTAGGTTGGTTACACCATTTCCGCGAATTGGGAACTTGCAGTCTGACGAAACGGGCGGGCGAACTTTCGGATCTGAAAAGGGCAGAATTTCTAGCGCGACTACCCTGGGGTTCTGTCTGAAGTAAGTGAAGGGTACGTCCCAGCAACGTCAACAGACGGTAGGTTGGTTAAACCATTTCCGCGAATTGAGAACTTGCAGTCTGACGAAACGGGCGGGCAAACGGTCGGATCTGAAAAGGGCAGAATTTCTAGCGCGACTACCCTGGGGTTCTGTCTGAAGTAAGTGAAGGGTACGTCCCGGCAACGTCAACAGGCTGCCGGTTTTTTTTTTCACGTCGGTATAGTAATTAATATTGTCTGAAGTTGAGGATTGCGAAGCAACACTCTTTGTTCTCTCTCTCTCGGCAGTAGATATTTTAGGACTGGCCTGTAACAAGGCGTATATTAGTTGAGAAAACTGAATGAGATTTATGCATTAGATTTGCTTGTTGCTTTACCAATCTTGCTAGTGTTTTCCCGACCGGAGCTTATTACCCGCCGTACAAATACCCGCTTTGCACGCTTTGGTGTCGTAGTTTCTTTTTGAGACTTAGACTAATTCCCCGGCTTAATAGTTAAGAACGCTTCCGCTAGTATTCCCCGCTTAAGTCCCGTTGGTGTTGGTTATTAATAACTGTAACCCTACCTGAATAAATGTTTGAATAACCTTAGTTATATATTAGTGATATATAATATCTTCTCTGTACTATCCCAATTGAGAAATAACTCAGAACCCTACGAGTGGTAAGTAAAATCTACAACTCAGTAGCTACTTCGAGCCATCTCGAGAACTTTGACCCTGGAATTTATTTTTTTACTGAAGTTGCCCTGGCAAAGGCTGTTTAACGCAGTCAGAAGAGACCGTCACCACAGAGAACTCTTCCGGGGAGTAAACCTCGCAAACAAAATCTGGCGCTCGAGACGAAATACCGAAAAGTAGGTTACAAAGTTAAATCAAATACACATCATAATTGAATGAATACTAATTAAATATATTTATCTTTTGAAATATATTTGTGGAATCTAACCTACCACTAATTTATCAATACCTACCCACTTATAATTACAATTTATTTTCAATACGTACAGACATAAGTTCAAAGTTTGGATAAGAACGGTAACTTATACAAATACTAATCTACATAATATATAACACTTCCTTCTCGAATAACTCATACTCAATGGGTTACTACTGATTATATGTTCGAATATTAAAAAAATTTTTTTTGGGAAAAACATAGCTTCTGTATTTTATAGATAATATTTTCATCTAATTACAATAGATCGGTAATATTTTTTCTCTCTCTGTGAATAACTACTACTACTTAGATTTTCAGATTGAATATATTAGGCAAGATTATTATCATGTTTTTCTAGAACAGTAAATTTAGAAGTTATATTTCGAGATTGAAGTTTTTTTTTCATTCAGAGATAGTGTACTATTCGTACATTCACTCCATTCTCTTAAGGTATAACGTGCCCTTGTCGCTTTTCGGTAAATTGCTTACTGCGGTAAGCTTCGAATCCTCGGGCGCCAGATTTTTCCCAAAGGTTAACTCCTTTTGAGGACTTCTGCTAGGGTCCTCTTCACAAGGCTCGTCACTATGCTATCTAAAGATAGCCTTGTCCCTAGGGTAGCTACAGTGAAGTATAACCAGAGTCCAATGGGCAGAAAACAGTATCGGAATTGTAGGCTTTAATTACAATTGATACCTGGTTATAACTTAGCTCGTTAAAGATGGAGCAGAAATAATTTAATAAAACAGGGAATTCCAAATATTGAAATATATAATGATTTGAACAAGTACACTTTCAGAATAATCAATTTAAATGCAATTGAACGGTACTATTTCACAAAACTACACCCAGACGGAAAATGTAATGAAGCTCAAACGGTAAATGAAAACTCTTTCAAGAAGTCAACTCTACAATAAGTCCGGTCACTAAATTTAATTCAGCGGTACGGGATCGGTTGATGAATGATTCAGAATGATCAATTTGCGGAAGAAAAGTACGAATCAAACAGGTCTCAGCGTAATGAGCGGTATGCGGTAAATTTTAGATAGCAGCACTAATAAATGAAATGTTCAAATCACACTACGATATATTCGGTTATTAATTCGGTTGCTTCGGAAAATATTGTTTGCACTAGTTTGCCGATTGTACGATATCAGATTTTACTATGTTTCGGTTAATTACTCTAATTGAGTTTATTCTGTCATCTCACCCACCCTTGTACTAACTTTCACGGAGTGCCCGGTAATTGTGTGACAGTGTTAGATTTTATACACTTTACAGATTCGGAACCTAGACAATTAGGGTTTATACTTCCGGGGTGACACAGTGTGCACAAACCCTAACTATCACATCTGCAATAACGCCTATATCCACGGCCGAGGACTTCTCATAGTATTAAGAGAATTATTACGATTCTCAATCACACAACCACACAACCACCCTCAGCTTATACTTCTGGAGTGACACAGTGTGCACAAGCCGTTGGTGGTTTGGTCGTCTTAGGATATACTTATACTTCTGGAGTGACACAGTGTGCACAAATATACCAAAGACGCCCCTGTCATTCAAACATACACACTCTGTACACACCACACAATTACTTGAATATTTCAATTCACGCGCGAATTCAAATCGTGTGCGATTCGACCTATGACTAGGATAAACTCAAATTCACCAATTCAAATTACTGAATACTACGGAACTCAGGTATCGTACAAACGTTCACCAATTACAATAACAATCATAAATTACGGAAATCAATATATCGTAATGCTCAAAAATATAAACTATTTGCTATCATTTACCTTTTTGTAAAATTCACACACACAAACAGAACACTATTGTTACTTCACAGCTTTTAAATCTCTGACTCACTCGAATAAATTCAAAAACACAAGAGAGCTACTTTACTGATTGAAAATCAAAAACACAAGAGATACTGTACGGCTCGAAATTCAAAAACACAAGAGAGCTACTGCACTGATCGAAATTCAAAAACACAAGAGATACTGTACGGCTCGAAATTCAAAAACACAAGAGAGCTACTGCACTGATCGAAATTCAAAACCACAAGAGAGCTACTACTCTGATTGAAAATCAAAAACACAAGAAAGATACTGTACGGCTGGAAATTCAAAAACACAAGAGAGTAACTACACTGATTGAAAATCAAAAATACAAGAGAGCGATATTTCGGCTGTCATGGCTTTTATATGTTTTCCGAGGTTCTGGACAGGTCTGCTCCACCAAATCCTTATTTTTGTGCCAATAGTTTTTACTTACGCCCCGAACAATGGTTAAAAGTGACGCTACTTTTTAGATCTAAAATTCGCGCTCATGATATCACACCAGTTCCTCCCAGCGGAGTAAACAAGTGTTATCGGAGTTTTTCAGGTTGTTCGCCCTTCTTATACATAAGGCTGCACAAAGTTTGGTGTCTTAACTGGCCAGCCCCTGTTTTTGCAACATGTTTTTATCGGAAAATGCAATTTTGAACGGGCGTGAATTAGATTCATCTATTTGAATAATTATACTTATTTGAAATTACGGAGATTTAGAAAAGTGACAATCACGGAATACACATTCGGAATTCATTCATATCTATTGAAATAATGAACTGTTCAAACTGAAATTACATGTAAAATCCGTATTTATTGCCTGATCTAAATTAAATAATCTTTCGAAATTTAAGCTTCGTCACAAAGGTCATCGAAGTTTCGAAGTCAACAAATGTATCATCTGAATGGTAAACCACAAACCAGCCACAAGAACCATTTTCCTGAGGATTGATGACACACGCAATTGAATTAATTCAATTTTAGAAGATTTAAAATTGAACCAATTATTCTGCGAAAATAGTTAATTTTATTCACGAACATAGAACGGTAAGCTGTAATGCTGAGTAACCATTATCAACTAATCATGGGTCTATTAACTCCATTATACCAAAAACAAACGTAGAACGAACTTCGCTACACAAGTTTGTCAAGAATTTCAACTCACAGTCGAAACACTTCGGTCATGGTACACTTCAAACTCATCAAGAATCAAGAAAAACAAAATCATGGACTACGCGGTCAACATGACGTTATGATATAAAATCGCAATCTACATTTCATTATATTATTACACAGGTCAGTAATACACATTGTGAATGGACAGGAGGAAAACAAATGGCAAACGGGTTGGTATTACATACCAACAAATTACATCATTTTATTGTATTTTATCAATAATAATAATAATAATTCTCATATTTCATTTTTATGTCAGAATTTTGACACATGCCCACCTACAATTTTTTCAATACTACTTCACTCACCATGTGAATCCTATATTGAAAGATTCCATTGACAGTCTATATAAGGACCGACAATGGGAAAGGGGAGTATCCGAACTTCCTTCTCGCCTGTGTACGCATCTACCTAAATAATTTAAGTAATTTTCTTCATCCAAATTTAATGGTGAATTGAACTGATTTTCAAATTATTTATCATTATGTTCTATAAGTTAACTAAACTATTTCCAAATTATTTATTATTGTCTTTTATTAATTAACCGACCTGATTTTCAAATTATTTGTTATCATATTGAATTTTGTTAATTTGTTTTAATAAATTTTATTCAGTCTCAATTTTAACAATGCCGTTTCTCTTAAATTACATTTAACTCATCTCTAACAAGAATCCTCAGGGATACCCCATGCCTTTCGCTCCCAAACCAATAATCACTTAAAAACATTCAGCTCTACCAAAATACTGACGCGTTGCAATATAATATGGAAATTGTAACTAATAATCAAAACTAAAACGATGCGGGTTCTTCACTTGTCTCCCAGCTCTGGTTAATGTGACGACATTATCCCCGGTACTACACCTTCATTATATCTTCTCTTTCACCTTCTCTTCTGTATTCTCCGTTATCTTTTGTAATTTATTTCGCTTGATGTTGATTTTCTTGATAATCATCTCTTTATGTTCCTTCATTTATATATTTTGTTTTAAGTTCATAGTCCGTTTGTTCTCTTTCATCCGTCCTTTCCACTCCTTGAACTTCTTGAGATTCAATCTCCAAAGATACAATCTTTCAAATGAATGAATCATCTCACAATTCCATTTTTTTATTTTGCTATTCTGGGCATTTTGTCTCTTCCAGGATATATTTTTACAATCCTTGCTGAATTTCAGTCAGTTCTCTCCACATTCTCAGCTCTTACGTAGATTATGTCCTTCCCTTCAGCAACTACCTTATTTCCTCCAACCAGCCTTGACAAGTTCCGATAAATACTCTTTTATGAATCGACTCTGGAAATTATCTGTGAACTTAATGTATCAATAACGTTTGTAGCGGTTTGCGTTACGAGATTGTATAGAACTTGGTAATGAACAGATTAGATTTCTTCTCGGCTAGGAAACTTGTCATATGATTAATTAAAGACATCTGCCCGGTCAATAAAACATCGATTATTGAAACCAGCATTCATTATGTATGATGTCGCTAATATCGCGGAGTGGGGCAGGTATGATAACGGAAGTCGAAGAGAACTAATTGTGGTGTTAACCTTTAACTGGGTAAGTCGAGATTTCATAATTCATTGACTTTATATACATTTTCTTAATTTTTGCTTCCGAAATATGATTCACATCAGGCTACTTAATTTGATTTGGATTTGTAATTAAACTTCTGGATGTTCAGTACCTGAATGTGATAATATTTCGGTGGATGTTTCGCTCGACTTACCTAGGGTTACCCGATCATTTTGCGGCTAGCATAATTCAGAGATAATCATTCCCATCACGGCATTGATTGTTGTAATTCTTGTACGAGGACAATCTATCGGAACGTAGGCAGATATCTATGATAATATTTCTTTATTCCTTGTGTGTTTAATTCCGCAATGACACATGTTAGTTTTAAGTGATTCGTATGAATCGCCATTTTGTAAATCTGATACAAAGTATTCAGAGCTGTCTTTGACTGTAACGTACTATAAATAGTATGAGGGATTATCACAAGGTATTATTCAATTATTGCTTATTGAATGTTTGATTATCAGTACTGCTGCGTTCGCGTGGTTGTAGAGTAGAGTACAACATCAATTTAAAATGCAATTCAATTCAAGTTTCCAGATTTGTGCTAACTAGCAAATTCCAACATTTTGATTATTTCCTTTCAATCACAATTTGATTAATTTTCTTTTAGATACAATTTAATTATTATTCTTCCAAGTTTCATTTCTTAGTGTTATTAATTCAGTCACATGTTAACTATTTGCTAATTTTAAGTATCAATTGTAATCGTTTAATTCTTTCAGATTAAATTAAATGTTCGCCTAAATTGATATCTCTTCAAGATATCAATTTTGTAACAGTGTTTTCACAATTTGGGGAAGATAACATTATCGGAGGTGGAATCACATGATTATTCCAACCGACAGTGTTGCTTGTCCTTTTGATCTCAAGTCAGGTACTGTTCGTTCTTTGAAATTACAGAGTTTGAACGTCTGAGGTTCCTCACCCCTTCACTCCAAGACGGTTTAGTGACTTTCCTGACAGGACCGGCTTCCAGTTCCTACGAGTTCCAAGGAGGGTAACATTTTCTTGTTTGAATGACCATAATTTCATTCTCTGATTTTGTTGTTTAACCGAAGTTGTATTCCACTAATTTTTATAGAACCATTCGAGGTCTACTTTAGTTCCTCTTATTCGATTATTCTTTCTATTCAATTAAAAAATTGATTTAATTTTATAATTGTTGTCTTCAAATTCAATTTATGTTACAAATTGATTCACTTTTATAATTGTTTTACTCCAAATTCAATATTATTTAGGTTACGAATTGGTACTCTAGAATAATTGTATTTTAAATTGTTTTATAACACAAATTCCATAAGAAATAAATCAATTTGTTAAGTTGAACTTGTATGGTTTTTCTGAATCTCCATCAACCAATAAACCATCTCGTAGTGCTTGTATTCTGGACTGTGAATTCATTTATTCTTATAGTTTTTTTTAAGCAATTGGCGCTCAGGCAATCCACCAGTCTAGAATCACAAAGCACGTTTTACTACGAGCCCTGAGATTGATTCATTCAAATTGAGCTAGTTAGGCCAATTAAAACCGACCCAAGCGGGTCAGTTTCACATACGTTTCACTGGCGCCCAACGTGGGGCCAGTGGAACGGATGTGAACTGACCCAAAGCGGGTCCGTTTCACTGGCGCCCAAATCGAAGATAGGGTTTTGTTTCACTGGCGCCCTGTTCTTTATCGTGGTCTAGAACACGGTTGATGGTTATTGAGAGAAATATATATTAGAGGTGAAAAATTGGTCATTCTATTATTTTTATCTCATTTTTTTGGATCTGTTTGAATTTGCACGAAGTTATTGACGTTTATCTTCTGACTTATTA
The DNA here is from genome assembly GCA_958510875.1 of Endomychus coccineus. Lineage (NCBI taxonomy): Eukaryota > Metazoa > Arthropoda > Insecta > Coleoptera > Endomychidae > Endomychus > Endomychus coccineus. The sequence continues at coordinate 142,066,527 of OY294067.1, read as the reverse complement.
TCGATTTTATAGAATTCTCTAATTATGGAGCATAATTTTTTGAAAACTAAAGAATTGTCTTATGAATTAGCTATTAGGGGTCAATCCACGGATGGTGACGCTAATTCTAAACGAAAGCTTTTGAGGGGTTGTTTGCATAGAGAACAACATGATATAAGTTTAACTTCAATTAATGATGAATTCGATTTTGAAGAAAGTATTCCGGAAATTTCAGAGTCTCTTAAAGACATAAAAGATTAATTAATAGATATCAGGGTGAACCAGAATAATGCTAGGAGGATAGAAACTAGGCTAAACTAGACTCAATCCTGAATCTTTGAATGATAAGATTCAAAAAAATTAATTAGCAGCTGATGTACTTGCTCTAGAAGGAGATTATGCTGTTAAACTTCGGCCTGTTGGTCAAGTTCCAGGTAGTTCTACTCCGCTTACTCCAATTAACCAAGGAATATCCTCGAATCGTCCCAAAGTTCCTGTTTTCAAATGGGACTTATTTTTTGATGGGTCGGGAGATCATCAAAAAGTTTATGATTTTTTGGATAGAGTAGAAGAATTGAGGGAGGCTCGAGGTCTAACAGAGGAAGACCTTTTTTCTTCAGCTGTCGATCTTTTCAAGGGTGATGCCTTGGATTGGTTTAGATCCGCGAGATCTTCTGTTTCATCTTGGATGGAATTAATTGAGGTATTAAAAGCAGAATTCTTGCCTAAATACCTTGACTTTGGAATATGGAATCAGATCAGGAACCGCAACCAACTTTCAGGAGAAAAATTCAGTTTGTACATAGCTTCGGTAGAAAAATTATTCTCCAGGCTTGAAGTTGCTCCTGATGAAGAAACGAGATTAGAACAAATTATGTCTAACTTACAACCTCACATTTTGAATCAATTTACATTACACAATTTAACATCAATAAAGGATTTAAAAGTGAATTGTAGACAAATAGAAGATTTCGAGTTTCGTTTTAAAAGTCAAGGTGTAGTACAGGAAAATGTACCTAAAATAAAGTTTAGACCTACAGTCAATGCGTAACAAACCTTTTCTCCAGTTGATGGTTGGAATTGTCGTTCTCAAGGGCACAAGTATACTTCTTGTTCTGCTCCTAGGAAAACTTTTTGTTTTGGATGTGGAGTACCTAACATAGTTAGCACATCTTGTAAGAGATGTAAGTGAAAAAACGTGACGTCGAAGCCTACATACCTGGCTACAGCTTCGACTTCAAAACAAAACCCAGGTACTTTCACAAATCAAAACAGACGAAAGTAAGAGGAACCTTCGACAGGGTTGAATGAGAAAAGTGGTTGGTTAGAATTAAAAAGAATTGTTCTCCTAAAATGGTTTCCCCAGTTTTTTTTAATTTACCTCATGACAATAGACCTTATTTGAACATTAAAGTTTGTGAGGATTCTTTTCCTGCACTGTTGGACACAGGTTCCAACATTAATGTTATTGGTTCAAAGGGTAATTTCATTATAGAAAAATATAAATTGTCAATAAATAGGGATAACAATGTCAATGTTGTAACAACCGCTGATGGTTTACCTCAACCTGTCTTAGGAATAGTTAACGTCCCTATTTCATTTGATAATATTCAGACTTCTGTTAAATTTAACGTAATTCTATCTATACAAGCGGTAATATTGGGTATAGAATTTTGCAAATACCACAATATTAAGGTCGATTTTGGTAATTCTATCTGGAACATTGAACCTACAGTAAATTCAAATAATGTTACTGCAATTCATAGTTATGATTCTCTAAATACGTTACAAAAATCAGAATTTCAATCAAGAATTGAACTTTTTGAACAACTTTCTTTGTCGGAAATAGGACGGACTCCTTTAATTGAACATACAATTACTGTGTCGGAAACAGAACCTTTTAGAAAAAGACTATATCCTTTTTCTCCTGCTTTACAGAACCATTTAAATTCGGAAATTGATGAGATGTTGAGGCTTGGGGTAATCCAACCTTCTTCTTCACCTTATAGGAGCCAAATGCTTTTGGTGAAGAAGAAAGATAATTCTTATAGGGCTTGTCTAGATAGTAGACACTTAAACAAGTTAACCACAAGGGATGCATACCCTCTTCCTTTAATTGACACCATTCTGAGCAAATTGCAAGGCGCTAACTATCTTACGACATTAGATTTGAAAAAAGCTTTTTGGAACATTCCTTCGGAGGAAAATTCACGTAAATACACTGCCTTCGGTATTCCAGGCAAAGGCCTTTATGAATTTTGTGTAATGCCGTTTGGTTTAACTAATGCTCCGGCAACAATGCAACGCCTTATGGATTTTTTATTTGATGAAAGTATTAGTCATCTAGTTTTTCCTTATTTAGATGATATAATTATCGCTACAAATACCTTTGAAGAACATATTCAGGTGCTACATAAAGTTTATGAAAAAATCAAATTTGCTAACCTTACAGTTAATGATGAAAAATTTAATTTTTGCAGACCTTCTCTCAAATTTTCGGGTTTTATCGTCGATAGGGAGGGGTTGCGCCCTAGTGGTGAGCTTGTTGAGGTCGTTACACTTCTTTCTTCACCGAAAACATCCACTCAAGTTCGTAGGCTGTTGGGATTAATTTCATTTTAACGTAGATTTATTAAAGATTGTTCATCTCTAACAGCTCCTATAACAGAACTTATTAAAAATAAGAAAAAGCACCAACCGATTACTTGAACTCCTGAAGCTGAGTCTTCTTGTCAAGAGCTGAAGCGACGCCTAACGTCGGCTCTAGTACTCAGAAGTCCAGATTTTTCTGAATCATTTTCTATTCAAAGCGACGCTAGCGACGTCGGGTTAGGTTGTGTACTTTTTCAAGAACATAATGGTTTACAACATCCAGTAGCTTATGCTAGTCGAACTTTAAGTAAAGCAGAAAGAAAATATACGGTTTCCGAAAGAGAATTATTAGCTGTTCTGTTTGCGTTGTCTAAATTTGGTTGTTTTATAGAGGGTACAAGGGTTGTTTGTTACACTGATCACGCCAGTTTAGTTTGGTTACATAATTTGAAAGATCCGATTGGTCGTTTGGGTAGATGGGCTTAAAAATTGTCTCAGTTTGATTTAGATATACGCCATAGACCAGGATCACAAATGGTTGTGCCAGATTATTTGTCCAGGGACGTACCTAATATTAATGTAATTAATGATCAAGAACTTATTCCGGACAAATGGTACAAGGATATGTTGAATAAAGTACCTACTAATCCCGATCAGTACTCTGATTTTAAAGTAGTTGGTAATGGGTTGTATAAACACGTTAAACTCCCTACGTGTATATCTTCTAATTTAACGGAATGGAAATTAGTAGTTCCAACAGCCAACAGACTTAAAATATTTGAACAGTTTCATTGTGTTCCTACAGCCGCCCATTTTGGGATCTCGAAAACTATGTATAGGATATGTCAACAGTATTATTGGCCTCGAATGAGACAGGATGTAATTCGATATGTAAAGAATTGCGCTGCTCATAAGAGTCCCAATGTACAAAGACACGGCTTAATGGGGCAAATGAAAAATATTGACTTTCCAATGCAATAAATCAATATATTTTGGTCGCGGTAGATTGGTTCACTGAATATGTGTTTATCTATCCTTGTGCAAAAGCCACTTCGGCTTCGGCTTTACATTTTTGGAAAATCAAGTTTTCCTTACTTTTGGGGTATGCCAGATTTTATTATCAGATAATGCAAGCCAATTTTCATCCAGGCCATTTTTAAAATTCCTTGCTGATTACAAAGTTCAGAAACATTGGTTGAATGCCCGTTATCATCCACAGGTTAATAATAGCGAAAGAGTTAATAGAGTTTTAATTACCGCTATTTCTTCGTTTATACACGATAATCATAAGGACTGGGATGCAAACATTTCTCAATTAACGCAAGCGTTACGCTTAACAAAGCATGATTCTACAGGGTTCAGCCCTGCATTTTTAATGTTTGCACGTCAAATTCCTATTTCTCGCGATTTTTACGGCAAAGTTGGAGATAACGACATTCTTAATGTTTCTAACAAGATTCATCAGATATTGAGTCATTACCGAATGTCTTCAATGAGGTAAGGCAAAACATTGTGACGGCATATAAGAGATACAAAAAGCATTATAATTTGAGAAAACGCCCAGTATCTTTCAAGGTGGGTGATAATGTTTGGAAAAGAAATTTTGTTCAGTCCAACGCAGCGAATTTATTTTCAGCTAAACTGGCTCCTAAGTATATACCATGTGTCGTAACCAAAATAATTTCTAATTTAGTTTACGAATTACAGAATGAAAACAAGCAGAATTTGGGGAACTGGCATGTGAAGGATATAAAAGAAGACCTGTGTAATGACGATTCTGAACAGGAGGATGAGAGTTCCAGTGATGAGAGATAGTAGCAGGTTGCTAATTCTGCGGTGGATTTTGAGGTTCGCATTCATGACTGTCAGTTCTGGGAAGTCTAGAGCCCTTAATTGCCACAGTAGATGAAAACTGTTAAGGAAGCTGCAAACTATTGGTGATCTGCGGAGGTTCCCTGTTGCTCCGATCTGCATCGCTCTTTCTTCTGCACGGATGACGCTAAGTATCATTGTTTTACTTTGATTGCCAGATTTCTGAATTTTGTTATCTTTCATTTTAGTATAATCCAATTTATTTTCTCTAGTTACCTCAACTTCATCGGATACATTATTTTTATATAGTTGTTATAGTGAAACCACCATTTTTAGGACTTGATCACCCTGGAAAGTGAGTGGATTTGGAAGTTTAAGACTTCCACTTTACGAGTTCGTTTTTCAATAATTGCATAAGTTAATTTGGGATCCGCTGGTCCATGTTATGTCATGTTTGAAAATTAACTCTTGTATCTTCTTTTAGAGTCTGTTCTCTTAGTGTTTACGACAAGTAAGATTGGACTAATTTTGAGTGAGTTATTGTCTGGAAAACGTATAATTTCAGAAATAAGCTCTTATGTATCCGTGAGTTATTGTCTGGAAAACGTATAATTTCAGGAATAAGCTCTCAAGTATCTATAATTATTTTTTAAGGGAACTAAACTTTAAGGGAGTCTAGTGACTCAAAAATTAGACTTATTTAAATCAAATTCAGTATTTTTTTATGGAAAATTGAAATTTTACTCTTATTCATAGAGTTGCGATATAGTATTTTTTTGATTCGACATTATTGGTTAGTCTCTCATTACCATTTCATATTTTTTGATATACAAGTAAATTGTATTGATTGTTAATCAATTTGGCCCGGAGTATAGGGGACTTTAAATTGGACCTACACTTATGCTTGGGATAACTTTGTGAAAACATCTATTCACTATTGTGGACTTAGTTCACTAATATGCAGCTACTTATTTTTTTCCTCCTCCTATCAATTTTGCAAGTGATTTTCAAGATGCTTCCATATTTTTAGCGTGAACAGGTTATAATTTATAGTTGATAGTAGCTGCTAAAATAACTAAATAGAAAATTTAGTTGTTGTAATTGAAATGGTAATGCTTTTTGTATCTCAGAGGCGTGGGAACTACGGTGAATCTGTTTGTCTGTTAAAATTTCGTATAGTTACAGATAAAATTGCCAATTATGTTGAGTAACCTTATTATAGGGATTAATGTACGTAGGTACATATTTTTTTTGTACTTTTTCTTATGGACATCCACAATTACCCGCTTAGGGTTAGATTGAAAGGAATCAGAATACATAGTGTTTTTTTATATATTAAGAGGACGTTGTGTGAACCAGAAGGGGTGCTAGAGCGGGAGGACCATGCGACGGCGCAGAGCGGGGTTTCGTCTTGGTGGGCTATTATTATTTTTTATTTATTCCTACTCCTACTCTTCTTTCCTTTAGGCACTCAAGACCGTGGGACCCAATCCCATTTCTTTCTCTTCTTCAATCTGAAAACTGTTTCTTTTTATTGCTTAGTTGCCGATGGCTCTTAAGGAAGGGGATTCTGTAGTGGACTTAGTCCAGCTGGGGCGTTACTAGTAACTGATGGTAAGGTTCCTACCGGGGACGTCTGGGTTCCGCAAGGGGTCGTTCGCTGAGCACACTTTCTGCGACTCCACAGCTATCCTGTAGTTTTTTTAGTTTATGTATTCCTGTGAACTTCTAACTGAATGACTGTGAATGTTACATTATTATAAAATGTGTTGAACATTTTAAATTCCATTTTAATTTTTTTAAATTCCTTTTGAGTATCGTAATATTGGAACTGCTCAACCAATATTTATGTGAGGACCACAAACCTCTTCTTAGTATCGTGATTCTGGAATTGGTCAACCAGTCTCTACGTCAACACCGAATTTTTGGTACTCTCTTAAAAATTTTTTGAAGCTTCACTTCAGAATTTTTTCTCGTGGTAGAGGGGGAATGTAACGTGTCGCGTTTCGAGATTGTATAGAACTTGGTAATGAACAGATTAGATTTCTTTTCGGCTAGGAAACTTGTCATATGATTAATTAAAGACATCTGCCAGGTCAAAAAACATCGATTATTGAAACTAGCATTCATTATGTATGATGTCGCTAATATCGCGAAGTGGGGCAGGTATGATAACGGAAGTCGAAGAGAACTTATTGTGATGTTAATCTTTAACTGATTAAGTCGAGATTTCATGATTCATTGACTTTATATACATTTTCTTCCGAAATATGATTCACATCAGGCTGCTGATAATTTGATTTGGATTTGTAATTAAACTTATGGATGTTCAGTACCTGGATGTGATAATATTTCGGTGGATGTTTCGCTCGACTTACCTAGGGTCACCCGATCATTTTGCGGCTAGCATAATTCAGAGATAATCATTCCCATCACGGCATTGATTGTTGTAATTCTTGTATGAGGACAATCTATCGGAACGTAGGCAGATATCTATGATAATATTTCTTCATTCCTTGTGTGTTTAATTCCGCAATGGCACATGTTAGTTTTGAGTGATTCGTATGAATCGCTATTTTGTAAATCTGATACAAAGTATTCAGAGCTGTCTTTGACTGTTTCACATCCGTTTCACTGGCGCCCAACGTGAGGCCAGTGAAACGGATGTGAACTGACCCAAAGCGGGTTCGTTTCACTGGCGCTCAGCATAGAAGGGCTACAGTTTCACATTCATCATGTTCTGGAAGTTCACTAGATCGTATGTCTATAATGAACATTGAAGAATTCAATGTTATCATCACATCTTCTTTCGAAAAGTAGGTAAATGGACCTATACTCCTGCATGCAAGTTTATCCGGTGTTGTTCTTCTATGAATTTGTTAATAACTTTATGTTCACATGATAGAAGTATTGCATATTTGAAGGTATATGAATTTTCTCCTTCGTTCAATTTTGTAACGATCTCCATCTTCTGATCTTCTGTGATCTGCAAATTATGAAGATGAGTTGAGTTACTACATGCAGAGGTTTCCTGCTGATTGGACTTGATTAGGTGTATTTCAGTTCTCCCGATTTCTTCGTGAGTAACTTCTCCTGTCATTTTCCCAGAAGCATTCCTTGAACTGAATGGAAATCAGAAAATCCATCTGATCATCTCAACAATTTTCGACTATTCCGAGAAATATTTGAAATTCTCTGTAGAAATGTTCACAGGACATAAGAGAACCTGAATCGGTTTATTCCTCTCTTCATCAACTTCTTGCTGAGAACAAGTTATTTCACTAGGTGATCAGTTTTCATGCTTAGTGAATAGCCTGCTTGGACCATCCCACCATCTACTTGGAAACTAAAGTAAAATATTCTTTTCAATAAGAATATATTGATAAAAGCAAATGAAATCTTGAAATCAGTGAGTGTCGTTATCCTGCATTATGCAAAATTTTAACTAGGATTCACTTCGATAACTGAAAAAAAACATAACTTCACCGTGCAGTAGAATAATAGAGATCATTTCACTAGATTCATAAATTGCTCTACTTTCTTGAAGAATTGATATCGTGACCTAGGTACGCTATCGATATAGTGAATACAAATGTTATGCTAATAAATGAATATTCATGTCAGCAAGGTGAGGACTCAATTTCAAACTTCATAATGATGTTCAGAACATCGTAAGAGTACAAGGTACAAAGTACCTTGATGATTTGTATATGAAGAACATAAGGTGTTAGTATAACTTAAAATAAAGCAGTACGCATGAGATCACTGGAATAATGTAACCAACCCGTTACAGCATTGAATATTCCTACTTTGAATCACGATTGTAATTAGTGCTGTTATCTACATGTATGTGTTATAATTAACCATAACCAATCACCGAGTTATTCCTATAATAATAATAGCTACGAATCCTAAAAACCTGGACACTACAACCGTAACCCTGATAAATGACCACTTTGCCCTACCAGTAAGTCACTGGGTGGCTACTATGCCCGACATAAAAAAAAACAATTTGTTACCTATCAATCTTTCATTTCATCTACTTACAACATAGACAACTTGACCATTTTATCCACTCTTCGTTTTCTCTGACTTAGAATAATAGTCCCCACAAAACAAGCACTCCGTATCACTGACTTCAATGTCATCAAACAAAACACGATTAGTAGTTAATTTTGATTTGCTCTTCACAGTAACTTTTTTTATTTCTTACTTTCGCCTTCTTTTCATACTTGCTCTCTTTCCTCAAGTCTATTTCGATTTTCTTTTATCTTACCTCTTCTTCTCTTCCTTCCTTCGCTGTTAGAGGTTAATTTTTGTATGGGCTTGCAGAATGGCCGAAGATCCCTTTTTCGTTTCCTTTCTCATGAGGACTCATAGCAATTGATGACGGACTGCCAGGTACGAGAAAGTTGTTTACATCGGATGAGGTAATTGGAGTGGAGAGTGGGCTCATATGACGTATTGAGCGTTGTGGATGGGCTTACAGCAGATGAGCCACTGAGCTTTAATGAGTCTCCAAGAATGAAAACAAAATTTTTGTTACCATAAAATATGATCACCGGAAGTTCACTATTCAGTGGAGGAACTGCATCAGTCTTATCACTTTTATCAGAAGAAGTTCCTTCTTGATCTGAAGCATGTGACTCCTGATGATGTATATGCGACAGAGGGGTCTGAGATGTCTGTGGTCACAGCAACAGTGAAATCCGTGTCAGTGGATTCATTCTTGGGCCATACCACACCTCCAGAATCTGTTTACGGCAACGATCGGAGTAGCTGCATTCAATGAGTTACAACCCTACCAGGATTATTTCGCAAGATTCTCTCAATTTCTTAAACATAATAAGTCTTGAATGGCCCCATAAAAGATACATCTAGTGGCTGCAGCTTGTGACTACAGTGAGGTGTAGGCAAACTGTTTTGGTCTGAGTTTCCCTATCTCTTTCAATGAATTCAAGGTTAAGAGTGTGCCTATAGGACATGTCAGTAGAAGATGCAATTAGCTGTAGGAAATGTGGTGAGGAAGATCCCCTTGGGTAGGAATGTGAGGGGATGCCTAAAATTGTGCCAGAGCAGGTCTGGAAGTGCATGACCAACATGGGGTAGTGAGTGAAGATTGCCCCCTGTATAAAGGGGCGTTATATAGAATGAGGAGTAGAATGAATGTTGAATGATGGGAAAATGGCTACAATCAAATTGTAGAAGGTCGGAAAGGGTGATGAATGATGTTGGAGTGATGATGAAAGAAGAGAAGTTCAAGGTTGAAGTGCTACAGGAGCCAAATGAATGGGGTGGTTGAGTACGTGACAGTGTTGAGTTCTAAAAGGATTCGGGTATTGTGTTGAATAATGAAAGTATGGATATGATGGGAGTGACCGAATTGAGGAGAGGATAGGCTATTTATGTTTGGTTGAAGGAAAGAATTAGAGAATGCTTTGTATGTTCGATTTTTTGCACATATGGAGAGGACCTGGAGCCGGTGATTGAGTATAGGAAATTTGTGTGATGAAATTGATACGAATGGAAATGCCGTTTCACCTTTGTGGCTCAGCAAGAAAATACGGCATGATAAAAGGTAAGAAAGAGGATGGATGATGCAAGAATTGTTAATTAGTGGAGGTTTGGTAGTGTTGAATGAAATGATGGATGTATTTACATATTGTGGTCCGAATTGTGTGAGTGATATAGATCGTGATTTTATCGGGAGTGACAAATTTTCAGTAAAGGTGATCAAATGGGGAGTACATGAAGATCGAAGTTCCAGTGATCACAACGTTATTACAATTCAGCTGAGTGCTCCGAGAAGATTGAATGAGAGTAATGAGAAAGTTATGGTATGGAAGATTGGGAAAGATGATTGGGAAGAATTTGATAGGGAATTATTGTCCGAATTGGACGAAACAATGATGTGTGACCATATATAATTAGGAAATAATGATGAGGTGAGATTCATGAGCGAGGCTATAAGAAGTGCAGGAGATAGATCGTTTGAGAAATGGGAAGTAGGCGAAAAAGTAGGGAGAGATAGTGAAATAATGATTTGAAAAGGATGAGAACTGATTGTAGGAACAAGAGGAAATCATTCCAGAGAGCATGAAGAATAGGCGTAGATATCGATGATTCTGAAAGATATCATCTTGTTGCTTCGAATGAATATAAAAATTGTATAAAGAAGGCGAAAGACAAAGATTGGCAGGAGTTCGTGTCTTGGCAGAGTAACGTGGATCCATGGGAGAAGTGTTTAAGATTTGTAGATGTAAGAAATTGAAGAATGTTTCAAGTAGTGTAAGAAGAGTAGATGGTTCATTAACAATAGGATGGAAGGAAATCATGGATTCCATGTTGCGGGGGTTTTTCCGTGAGAGGAGTTTGACTGGCAGGAGATAGGTATGGCAAAGATCGAAGAAAGGAAGGATTCAGGACTGGATGGTAACAGATGCGAATGCGGTAAGAGAGTTTGACATGTATGTTCATTATATATGAAAGCGATGTATGATTATTTCCCCAGTGGAGGCAAGGTTACCAAGTAGTGGAAGCTTGGTAAGTGATTGTGTTATTGAAAGGTGCGGATGATGATAAGGTGTATGTCGTATAGATCTGTTTGTTGAGTATGTTTGATGAAGTGTTGGGATGGCTAGTAGTACAAAGAAAATAGGAAGGTATGTGATGAAAATGCGAGTGGCGATAGGGTATGGAGGAATGTGAGTAGAAGCTGCTCACAGGGATCCATATGCGGATCTTTTGTGTGGAACCTATGTATGAACGAGTTATTGATTGAATTGGAAGTGAATGAGTATGAGGTAGTTGCGTATGCGGATGATTTTTTGGAAATGATCGTGGGTGAGAGTAGGGCTGAATTAGAGAGGGAGAAATTGAGGTTCTTGGAAATAGTGGGTGAATGGGGAAAGAAATTTGGAGTAGGAGTGTTTGAGAATAAAATAGTATGTATGTTGTTGAGAGAATTTCTGTCCTCGACAAGAAACCCTACAATACGATTGGGTGAGATGATAATAGAGTATGTGAGGAGTGTGGAATATTTGGGCATCACTATTGACGAGAGACTGAATTTTATACTACATGTGAAGCAGTTGAGAGATGAAATGACTCACCTGGGAGGGTATTTGGTATGAGTCATCGAAATGATTGGGGAAAGGGAATGAAGGCTGTGCAAATGATATACAAGGGATTTTTAATGGCACGTGCATTGTTTGGGGCAAGTGTTTGGTGGAAGATGATACGGACGAAGACGGTTGAGGTATGGTTAGACAGATGCGAACGGGTAACATGTGGTTGCTTGAGAACTTGTAGAACTGTGTCGACTGACGCCATGGAAGTTTTGATGAGGGTTCTTTCCTGCCGCCACCAGGTTTTATCGCGTGCGACATTGTTCCGGTGGCAAAAGGGAGGAGGGTTTGGTGTAGTGAATGAACTTGGAGTGAGAAGAGCAAGTCTAAGAAAGATGAAGAATATTATGAGAGAATGATGTTTGAAAGAAGAAGAAAAAATGTTGTAGTAAATGAGATAAGTGAGCAATAAAGATGCAGGGGAACATTGCCAAGAAGGCCTAAGCTTTAACTTCATTGGTTGGCAAGTGACGCTGACTACGGTAGGATCTTCGGAGCGTATCCGAGCTATTCTAGCAGTACCGAGTTGGGGCTTTAAACTCAACTGTAGGAGAATTTATTTTGCGAAAGATCAGACCAGATCAGATCATGCATCGATTGACAACACGGGGGTTGGAAGGCCCGGAGTGTAAGCCCCGTCCGACCGCTTGGTGTAGGCTCCATGGCAGTAGTGATTGAAAGCCACATGTTGGCTAGGTGTTAGAGAGTAGCATTGTTAAAATCCTTCATCTTCGACGGGTGAGCTGCGTTTCAGCTCGAGAACTGACCATGCATAATCAGATCAGGTCGTGTTCCGCTCTTACCCGTGGGTTTCGGGGATTGCTCTTCCTGGACATACTGGCAGGTAGGATACGTCCTTTTGGGGCTGATTGGGCGTGATCTCGATCCGTCGCCCATTGTGTGGTGCAGTAGAGTCCTCAGGACGGGAACTTCACGTAAAACTAATATTTGTGAATCTGTGCGTACAGTGCCCATTCAATATTATCAATATTGAGTCTCCTTTTGATGGTTCGACATACTCCAAGGAGTATTTAAACTCAGTTCACATGCACCTTGAAGGGTGGTAGGAAAACGCCGTTTCAGGTGGAGCACCATCATTGAGTTCTTCTTTCACGCGCTGCCTGGGAAATCCGACAGCTGACATACAAGCTGCGAATGCAGAGAGATCGCTTCTGTCAGCAGAGGTAAGAGACCCCTCTTGCCATCGGCCTTTCAGCTATGTGGAAGATACAAGTATATTTTCTGAACGTCTTTTAAAGTGTCGGAAATTTTTTGACATTTTTTCGTTGAAGGCTTGTTCTTGTTGCTGCGGTCACCTGTGGTTTTCTCGAAGCAATTTGAGAATCGCGCTTTCTGAAGCCGTTTACATAATCTCTACGAGCTAATTCATTTTCATGTCATTGAAAACAGCATAGCGCCCAAGATATTTTTTGTTACGACAACCTTGTTGATTTTCTTTCAGAATACGGCATTTTGAAGTGCCCCTCGGTGCAATAAATTGCTTAGCCCTCGTTTGCCAAGCCATACAATCTTTTTTCACTGTATTGATAGCTCGTTGCGTCGCCAGAAGGTCCAAAGTCTGCTGCTCACTGCTCTGATATTTGGGCACCATAATTGAGTCTGAAATAAAAAAATATGATAATGCTTATAAACATCAATAATACCGGAAAATGCATTGATTCAATGAGTTACAATGAAATCACGTTGTAACGATTGGAAACAACAGAAGTGGATTAAGATGGCTAGTTTTGCTCCAGGATATCCGGTCTACGCATCCTGTCTATGCTAGCGATTGGCATCCGGTGTTGGTAATTAGTGTTATCGTGTAGATGGTGTTATCATTGATTGCGAGTTTGGTTGGTTGGATGTATATACAGGATGTTTGTAAAAAGTTTTTTATGTTGTACATACAGTTTGTATCTAAAAGATGTCATAACGACACAGTCACTTGGTTTCGGAAGAGGTGTCATGGCGGCTATCACTTGAACTGTCATGGTGACTGTGACACATGATCTGTCATCTGTCATGTCTATCTGTCATGGCGACTGTCACGTGGTGATTGAAGTGAATCTATGAAGCGTCTGTCATGTGAAATGTCATGGTGAATCTATGAACTCTCACAATGTCTATGACGTATGTATCATGGTGGCTGGAAGAGGTGTCATGGCAGCTGTCACGTGAATCTTCAACGAAAAGTCATCACGTCTGTCACGTGGGTCTTCAACGAGGTGTCAAGGCGTCTGTCACGTGTGGATCTCTCATGACGTGTGTCACGTGTGTTTTCAACGAGGTATCATGACGTCTGTCACGTGGGTTTACAATAACGTGTCTTGACATCTGTCCCGTGAGTCTTCAAGAAAGTGTTATGGCGTCTGTCACGTGTGGATCTCTCATGGCGTGTGTCATGGAGTCTGTCACGTGGGTCTTCAATGAGGTGTCATGGCGTCTGATACGTGTGAATCTCTCATGGCTTGTGTCTGTCACGTGAACCTTCCACGAGGTGTCATGGTGGTTGTGACGTGGTGGATCTATGAAGGGTCTGTCACGTGAACTGTCATGGCGTCTGTTATGTGAGCTGTAATACCGTCTGTCACGTGAACTTTCATGATGGATCTGTCATAGCGTATGTGTGTCATGGCGTACGTGAACTGTCATGACGGGGCTGTAATTTGCGGCAGTCACGTGTGTGTCATAACGTCTGTCACGTGAACTAACATGATGAATCTATGAACTGTCATGTTGTCTATGACAGGTGTATCAAGGAACTGTCATGGCGGCTGTAACATGCGCGTCATACTGTTTGTGGTGTGCATGTTATGTGTGTGTCATGTTGTATGTGAGCTGTCAAGAGATATTCAGATGACTGCACATCATTTATGAATGATGTCTGTCAAATATGTTTTATTGACTTCAGCATCATCATCAGGGTGAAACTGGAAGTGGGCTATATAGTCGACACATTGTCACGCCGGGAGTGGTTATTTTATCATGATTTACGTTGAGAAACATTCAATATGGTTGAGATGAAGAAAAAGAAGTCAATTTTGATGCAACCATAGCTTTATGAGTAGCAAATGAGAAGTCTTGACATGCAGAATGTTAATTTCGATATTTTCATGGTGAAAAATTGATATGCTGTATGTAAATCGGTGAAAACATCTAACCATAGCTTTGAGGATATCAAGATAAATAATGACTTTGATGATTGAGTGATGTTTTATTGGATTGAAGATACGGCGAACATAGTTTACCAACGATGATGACGTCACTGCTCCATACCAGTGACGGTAACTGCTTCAATCCGGTGACCATAGCTTAAGAACGATGATGATGTCACCGGCGACGGTCACTGTTTCAATCCGGCGACCATCGTTCACGAACTACGGTCTGGTAAGGAATAAAATGTGAATAATGATAATGATTATATACTCATTTAGGTAGTACATTCATACACATGTTTCAGCCCGTGACTCAACATTCTGACACGTACTTCAACATTCAGACATGTGTTTAGCACATTTTTCAATATTCAGACACGTGTTTAGCACGTGTTTCAACATTCATACACGTGCTTCAACATTTAGACAGGTGCTTCAACATTCAGATACGTGCTTCACCATTCAGACTAGTGTTTCAACATACAGTCATGTGCTTGGAATGTATTTCAACGTTCAAACACTTTTAAAACGTATTCGATACTTGTTTTTGACGGAGAGTCACATGGTAGAAGTGCTCAACCACGTGCTCCGACATACACAATATAACATCATCAACTAGAATATAGACAAATGCTTATTAACATATGTTTCTGTTTGATATCGATGCGCCTTCAAGCACAATGAGGATTGTTAAGCAAAAAGAATCGTTGAATGTTATGAATTTAGGGTCAAGCATTGAAAATGTTGAACAACCACAAAGTCACAGCCCTTTGCTGCCAAATACTCTACGAACTGTAATATGTGATCCAAGTGGTTGTTAGAAAACCAATGTAATGTTATCTCTATTTTTAGATGCAAACGGCCTAAAAACCGAAAACGTGTACATCTATTCAATGTCTCTACACCAACCAAAATACCAGTTACTGAAGGAAACATTGAAGAAAATTGCTGGACTTGGATATTTCCCATATACTGAGAGTAATGACGTCATAGACCCAAAAAAAGCGATGCCTAATTCGGTAATAATATTCGATGATGTAAGGAATGAGAAACAGGAGAAAATTCGTGCTCATTTTTCAAGAGGAAGACACAACTCGAATAATAGCTTACATCTTTTTCAGTCGTTTGGTAAATCTCCAAAACATTGCGCGACAATCCAAATTGCTTGATTATTCTCAAACAGGATAAACTCAATTTGAAACATATATTTACCGATCATAGAAGTATTGACATGTCACTTGAGGGATTCAAAGAGATATGTAGCGTATGTTGGAGAGATAAATATGAATTCCTTATGATAAACAAAGATTGTGATATGAACAGAGGACGCTATTGCAAAAGTTTTGATAGTTATGTATACATCTAACATGTATTTGTATATATACTTTCATTTGAAACAAACAAACCACTCAGCATGAACGTGGATGTACCTAACAAGTTAAAAGCAAATAACAATTAAAGAAGAAAATTTAGGAGTTAGCAAACGTTGTGAGAAAAAAATATATGGCTGTGAAATTGGGTGAAGCTGAAGAAGATGCAATTCTAGCTAGTATTCTCAAAAACGTATCTGAACTTCTGGAGAAAATTGCGAAAAATGCTGAAATGATCGAACAAAATTCGTTGATTGAAGCTAGAAGTGTTGTTTCTACGGCAACACGAATGGATAGCATACCAATTCCGAATATTGCAGGTGAAGGAGAAGAATTCGTGTATAATCACCGAGATACTGGAGAGGATGTGTTTACCCCCGAACCTACTATCGATCAGATTCGTGAAGAATTCAGGAAACTTTAGAAAGATAATTCAGCGGCTACAAAAGAGTTTCTGTAACAATACCCCACATGAGCACGTTATTACTTAGAAGGATTTCTATTGGATGATGATGTCAAGAGATATGTTGATAAAATGGGTTTGCAATATAATTCAACTTCAGACAAATAGTTCATGTGTGATCAACCTATGGAAATTCAGGGTGAGAGTAATATAATTATTGAAGGTTCCTCGTTCAAGGGTACCACAGGACTGTATAATTTGTACACTGTGAGAAATTGGAGGAATTACAGTCAAATGATGGCAATAACTAGTGCCAATATACGTGGTAACGATCCCGCTGATCGAATAAGAAACACTGTAGAATACAAACTCGTACAAAAACCTTCCATTAATTCCATGGAAAGATCAAGGTCCAAAACATTCACTGTATATGCATATATCAAGAATAATATGCTTGAATATAATGAGAAACCAATCGAATATGTTCATTGGGATGACTTGAATGAATTTATAGATAGACTAAGACTCTGTGAGGGTACAAATTACTCTTACTTGTGAATAAACTATATTTCCTATTTTATCGCTTGGTTGCCAACAGCTACAGTGAAAACGGTCGTGAGTTATATTTTAGATGTTAAAATTTGGGCATCAGAGTATTTTAACCAACGAATAAAATCATGTTACTCAACTGGGGGATTCAAACACTCAAATGTCCCCAGGCTGAATTACCCTGAAGGTATGCAAAAATATAAAAGACTCGTACCAAGAATGATCGAAATTTACTTACTATTAAAATAATATTGTTGTTACAATTTGTCACAGAACCTAATATTAATGAGTTATGAAATGCATGAATTGAAGTATGAATGAAATTAAATTTATGAATCACATTGAATAACAGTTAAATTTACATATACATACATATATATATATATTTATATATAACTTAAGAGATATAGAATTAAATTTTCTGAATTATGAAATAACTTAGATAATTTAACATAGGATTATAAAGATGAATAAACGTAAAAGATTGAACCATAGGCGGGATTCGAACCCACATTTCTGGATTTCTAGTCCAGGGTGTTTACCAATTACACCACTTCGGTCCTATTAGATTTTTATATTTTTGTAAATATAAACCTCTGAAAGGATAGTAGATCATTGATGAACACAATGCGATTCGATGCCCTACTATAGATCAACTATTCACGCATATTCATCTAAAGTCCAGTCGTTTTTTGAAGTAAGGATTGTAGGTTAGTACTGCTATGGTTGGCAGTTACTTGACAGTTCTTATTCAAATGACAGCATCCTTGGTTCTTATATATTTCAATAGAACTGACTGAGAATTGTTCTGGTTAATTATAAACAAGTTTAAAGTTTCTTTGCCTAATTGGCCACTATCGTGTATGTAACTTAAGAGATATAGCAAAAATATAAAAATCTAATAGGACCGAAGTGGTGTAATTGGTAAACACCCTGGACTAGAAATCCAGAAATGTGGGTTCGAATCCCGCCTATGGTTCAATCTTTTACGTTTATTCATCTTTATAATCCTATGTTAAATTATCTAAGTTATTTCATAATTCAGAAAATTTAATTCTATATCTCTTAAGTTACATACACGATAGTGGCCAATTAGGCAAAGAAACTTTAAACTTATATATATATATATATATATATATATATATATATATATATATATATATATATATATATATATATATATATATATATATATATATATATATATATATATATATATATATATATATATCTATATACAAATCGAACAGTTAACTCAAAAACTTCGCAAATTAATCTTCATCTTTAAATACCTTAAATATATGTTGGATATACAAAGTCCTAAAATATTTTATCAAACCCTTGTGGAGCCACACTTAACATATGGCATTCTCTCATGGGGAGGATCTTAAAAGTAATTTATGGTAATAGAAATACTTAGGTAACAATTGTTCACTGACTCACAAGTTATGGATATCAAACAACTATTTTTCCATGCGTTATGCATTAAACAATACTTCGATATCAAAAATACGCTAACTCATGGATATCAAACGCGCAGAAGACAGGAATTAGTATCTACTAAGCCAAATAAACCCATAGGTCAACGAACGCTTTTTTTTTTCTCTGTCCTAAAGCATATAATTTCCTTCCTGAAACAATAAAAAAGATTAATAACATTAAGAAATATAAAAAAGAGTGTAAATGGTACTCGTTGCAAAACAGAGATAAAATACATGCATTTTTCAAAACGATATTTTGATACTTACAACAAAAGCTTTAGAATTCAGAGAATTACCTTTTGCTTAAAAAAATTGTTACTTACATTTTATTATCTAAAATCTTATTTAGTTTAGTATTTTGATATAGATTGTATATATTTAGATTTAAGTATTTAATATTAAGTAGCTATCAAATTATTATATAAACAAGTGCATTAATTATATTCAATATTTAGTATGTATATACCACATTCAAGCATTGGATGCAATGCTTAAGTGGATCATTACATTTATTTGTTATAACAACATGTATCTATTCAATGTGTTTATTATAATGTATTTTTTAGCAAATGAATAAATATTATTATTATTATTATATTAAATATATATTTATTACGACAAGATGAGATCTGTTATATATATTTTCTATACAAATAGAGATCCGTTTTGTAAGGTGAGATCCGATTTCGGATCTCGTTTTGTTTCTAGCGTATATCGACACCATTTACATTATTCATGTTCATAGAAACAAAGTTCGAAATTTTCAATGGATCTCATTTTTACTCATAATTTCACCTCTTATACAAGTATAGTTCATAGAAATTGATAAAGGTGGCGCTTCACAATACACTAGCAAATAGCTATTTTATGCACTACACGAGATCCTCTGGTAGCGGCAACGCCGTAGACTGCTAAATACGTGAAATGAAAGAGAGGTATTATTATAAGCATCAGCTGAGTTTGATTGTCTCGTTTAACTAATAATTTATTCACTATAAATTATTACGGTTATCAGTCTCCTGGACTAAAAAATTAGAAATACGTTGTTGAAATGTTTCAAAATAGGACAATAAAGATATATTTGTCATGCTCCCAAATCGATTTTAACATTATCTCTTGAACGTTTAGTTCATTTTTGCTAGTGTCCAGGTAGATTTCGAAAGGTAATTATAATTCAATTCAGATTTAAATTAGAATCGAGATAGAATTTCTGGAAATTACCCGTCTAATCTAATTTTCTAATATATGAATGATATATATGATATGAACTCAGTTTTTACTTAATTTCGCATACACATTGCACAGTCTAGGTAGATTGTCAAAACAAATGTTAAATTTAAGGCTCAAAAGTCTGTGTACTCAAATAAGCAAAATTTCAAATATCAATTTTAAAATTAATAGAAGTCAACGTTCCAGTAATGTTTAACTGGAAGAATCAATGTCAACGTGGACCTACACCACGGAATTTTGCTGATCCAAGGTAGAATTCATACATCACGTTCATGACCGTGAAATGTTATATAATAACATTTTATATATCTGGAGCAACGAATCAGCAAATATTAAAAATAGTTCTTATTAAGTTGAATTGAATCTTCTAAATTATCATGCTTGAACAATCTGCCTAGTTATTTCGTACTTAACCAGTACAATTTTTGTCTAAATAGTAATAATGAAATTCTAAATCTCATTTGCTTATTGCGCGAAGATTTACACCATATCCTCCATTATTTATTGAATTCCAGTACTTCGGCCGTGTACCTTCCACACCATTCTTCCATCATAATGATGTACACATTTTCAATTTCAATAAGGCAAATTATCCATTACTGTATAACCTGTTCCTGGATTTTGATTGGTCTGTATTATATCATACATGCAATGTTAATGTCGCATTACAATTGTTCTATGAACATCTTACCAATTTGCTAACAACTTGCGTTCCATACACTTCCCCCAAGAAAAAGAACAAGTTTCCACCTTGGTTCACGTCTAACATAATAAGGAATATCAGACTTAAGAAAAATTATTGGCATAAATACAAAAAAGATGCTAAACTGGATGACTATGAGGCATTTAAGACTTTAAGATCGGCAATCAAAACCGATATTGCCTGTTCATTTTGACTCTATATATAAAAAATAGAAAATAACATAAAATGTAATTCCAAATCTTTCTGGTCATTCCTTCATACCAAAAATAAGAACAGTTCTATTCCTGAACACATTCATTGTGATAATCTCAGCTACTCTAGTCCTCATGATATTGTTAATGTCTTTATAAAGTACTTCCAAAGTGTCTATATTAACTCCAATTCAACAAATAATAAATCTTCGGATAACTTTAATAACTTCAATAATAATATTCTATCTCTTTCAACTGTAAGTTCCTCTGAAGTGATTCAAGTTGCTAAATCAGTTAAAGCAAGTCACACGGAGGGTCCATATCAACTTCCTGCTTTTTTTGTGAAAGATTTCATCAATATATTCGCAGCTCCACTGGCATTTATATATTCATTAGCCTTAAACTCGCGTACTTTTCCGGATCTGTGGAAAGTTTCAAAATTAGTAGCATTATAGTCTATGAATGACTAGAAACGAGAACACAAGTTTCAAACTTTCAAATCAGACGCTAAGATTCACGAGCTAATAGAAAAGGTAAAATAGGTTTGTCAGTTATTGGAAAGATACTTTTGACATTCTACCTAAGATATACTTTTAAAGTCACACGGAGGGTCCATATCAACTTCCTGCTTTTTTTGTGAAAGATTTCATCAATATATTCGCAGCTCCACTGGCATTTATATATTCATTAGCCTTAAAATCGCGTACTTTTCCGGATCTGTGGAAAGTTTCAAAATTAGTACCGGTTTTTAAAAAAGGTAATAGAGATGAGGTTTCTAATTACCGCCCAATTGCCATCATCAATAACTTCTGCAAAATATTTGAATATATCTTATATGATGCTACTTTCAATCAGTAAAACTGCAGATATCCCCTGAGCAGCATGCCTGGCAGAACAACTGTTACTAACTTAGGTTGCTACAGTCAATACTTGGCGGAAGTTATGGATGAGGGTGGTCAGGTTGATTGTATCTACCTCGATTTTGCTAAGGCATTCGATAAAATGGATCACAGTATTTTATTGAATAAAATGTCTAGCTTTGGATTTACAAATCATTTGATTGAATTTTGGAATTCTTACCTGAGTGATAGATATCAATATGTAGAGTATAGAGGTTTTAAATCGTATTCATTTGATCCCACCTCAGGTGTACCTCAAGGGTCAGCACTCCTATTTAATTTGTTTATCAATGACATTTCTTCCTTATTTCTCTGTTATTTTCTTCTTTACGCAGACGACTCAAAACTTTACCCGGCAGTGAAGCATTCTTTATGTTATATGTCACTGCAGCATGATTTGGATGCACTCACTACTTGGTGTGTAATAAATCATATGGAGCTCAGTATTAGTAAGTGCACTGTAATGACTTTCACCAAGAAAATTACCCCTATTATTTACAATTACAAACTTGTTGACACAGCTCTTGCTTGTTCCTATAGTTTTAGAGACTTGGGAGTTTTGTTTGACGTGAAATTGTCATTTGCGTCTCACATTGAATCAATTGTTTCTAGCGCGTACAGAATGCTGGGCTTTATCATCCGAAATTGCCGCCTATTTAACAATAGTGATTCAATAACAATATTGTATAATTCATTTGTTCGTTCCAAGCTCGGATATGCTTCAATTGTGTGGAACTCCCATCATAAAATTTATATAACCAAAATAGAGCGAGTAAATCGACGTTTCCTAAAATATTTAGCCTTCAAAGCTGATGGTAATTATCCATCTATCGGATTTTCCCATCAGGCTCTATTAGATAGATTCTCTTGTATAGAGTTGGATAAACGTAGAAAAATTCAAGTATTTTATTCTTTATAAGGTCATTCATAACCTGGTTGACTCCTGTTATTTTGTCAAGACTGAATTTACATGTTACATCTGCTCGCACCCGTTCCACACAAACATTTTATCTGCCAATCTCCAGAACAAATACCTTATTATTTTCCCCAATATTCCAAATGTGTAGATTCTACGAAATGATCGGTTTGACTGTTGATATATTTTGTTGTAACCCTAATGATATCTGTAAAGCTGTGTATAATAGTTAATTTTAATTCATACCATGTAATTATATTATATGTACTCCTAAGCTCCAGAAGGGATCTCTCCCGTTGAGCTAGTGTAATT
Organism: Endomychus coccineus; assembly: GCA_958510875.1. Taxonomy (NCBI): domain Eukaryota; kingdom Metazoa; phylum Arthropoda; class Insecta; order Coleoptera; family Endomychidae; genus Endomychus; species Endomychus coccineus. Next base: position 142,043,805 of record OY294067.1, on the reverse strand, counting down.
AGATAAATAAATGAATAAATAAATAAATAAATTAGCTTTCATGCTTTATATCTTCTCTTCTTTCCGTACGTTTCGGTCTCACGACCATCATCAGAAGACTTATTATGTCTATAACCGGGTTACTTAAAACTAATTGTATCAACAAAAAGGGTCCTTATCGCACCAATTCCAATTAAAATGCTCACGTCGCCGAAATGAACAGAAATATGAATAATAGATATTGTAACACATCAATGTTATAAGTATGAATATCAGGAATCCACTGTTAGACAGTACTCTTGAAAAATGCAAGCTCACGTCAACATAGTCTATGAATGACTAGAAACGAGAACACAAGGTTCAAACTTTCAAATCAGACGCTAAGATTCACGAGCTAATAGAAAAGGTAAAATAGGTTTGTCAGTTATTGGAAAGATACTTTTGACATTCTACCTAAAATATACTTTTAACATTATAAAGACGCATGTAGGAATTTGCAAGAGTTTTAATTAATTAAGTTAGTATAAATCTGACTAAGTGTCTGAATATCTGTCCTATGATTTACAGATTTGGAGTCACGTTTCATGTGAATCTCCAGAATAGATCTTTTATGATAATTGGTTTCCTTAGTTGAAATATTAACATTTTTATAATCGAATTGATGGTTATAATCAAAACAGTGTTTAGCAAGGGCGGTGTTTGTTTGTTTCTCGTGCTATACTTATGGCCATACATTCTTTTTTGTAAATATTGTTCAAAGATTCCAGTCCCATCGCAATCTAAACAATTTAATTTGTACGAAATAAAACTACTTTCTTATACTATCACTCATATTTAATATAGTCGTTACTATTCGTACCTTCGTTTTCGTCTGAAGATGACACGTTTAGTGTTGAAACTATAGTAACGACTATTTTAAATACCAGTGATAGTATAACAAAGTAGTTTTATTATTTCGTTAAAAATAAAGTAGCGGCTTCCACAATTGAATTCAATTTGTATACTGTGTGGGTTTGTTTATCTTCAGGTATTGAAGGTTTTAGATTTGAGAAATATTTCAAACACAGCTGGTATAGGCTCATGCGCGACATTTATATCATACTTTTCCAAACATTTCTTAATTTTCTCTGAGGTCTTCGGAATGTATGTTAATGTTATAAAATTGTCTGTATTACCTTTTATGTTATTTATAAATGACGATCCATTATAGATTTTATTTATTCTCTCTTTAATGATAAGATTGAAAAATGTTTTTGGGTAGCCATTCATTTCCAGTGTACTACGAACAATTTTTGAATTTTTGGGACGGTCCTCTGCGTGGAACAATTTGACCGCGCGATCTGTAAGGCTGTTTATAACACTTTTTTTCTTGTTGGTGCAACGGAATTGAACGTTGATACCAAACTTCTTTAGTAAACCACGAAGTTTTTATTTTTCCATCTTCATCATGCCTAATGTTCATATGTTGGAAATGTATGTTTTTGTTCACTTTTATTTCACAAGTAAATTGAAGTTTACAGTGGAAATTGTTGAATTTGTTAATCACGTACTGAATTTTTATCATTGGGAACACACATAAGGCAATCATCTACATACCGTTTGAAGAATACGGGTTGAAAATCTAATGAATTCATAACAGATTCCTCTAGGCATTCCATAACAAGGTTATCAATAGTAGCTGAAATAGGAGATCCCGTTGCTGTACCGAATATTTGTCCAAAATATTGCTCACCGTATTGAAAATAAGTGCATTCTAAGCAAAACTGAAATGCATTTATTTATTCCGATTGATCTAGAGGTGTGGGGTTTTCAATCTCTGCTCAACTTTTTTTGATGCTACTCAATGCCAAAAAGATTGGTATATTTGTAAATGAAGATACAGCATCCAAGGAAATTAGTTGATGATTTACGGGTATGGATTTATTTTTTATAAATTCATTAAAATTCCATGAGTCATTCACATAAAACTCATTTTTTCCTATTATATTATTGATAGATTTTGATAAAAATTTTGATGAATTGTAGGTAGGCGCACCAATATCATATATGGCAGAATATTTCAAGATGTAACATATGTAGTAGAATTACATTATGCACAAAAAATCGAGAAACGATCTACGGAGAAGGGACTGAATACCCGGGGAATAGTGAATTTGTCTCTAGGAAGCGTAAGAACTACTGACATAAAATGGTAGGCGGTGAGGAATTCGGTACAATTATAATAAGGAAGACACCAAGACACAATGTAACAGGGGTTAGTTGTACAACAAATAATCCGACATTTCATTTCCTCAGTGCGAAACTTGGAAACAATTAACAACTTTGGTTGTTACTTTGACTACACGAGAGGGATCCTATGATGTTCGAAGTACATCGTATGAGCCAGCAGTGGAAGTAGGAAGACGAGATAGGCATAGGTATTTTTCTTCAAGGTTTAAAGGTTATAGGCATAAGGAAAGACCTCATTAGGTCCACAACTTCGTAGATCTGATAAAAAATGAAGTCTGGTAGAAAGAAGTTAGGCAGGTTTCGATCTTGACAGTGACACATTATAATGTGTTACTATTGCAATTATTCGAGTTTCGTTAATTGTTGCGATGTAGACATTTTAATTGATGACGTGCTCAGTAAAATAAGTTGAAGAAATCCAGCGCTTTAGTTGATGTGAATTAATTCTCAAACCTCTTCTGATGACGGTCGTGAAACCGAAACGTACGTAAAGACGAAAATATAGTAGACATCTGTCTTAATATGTCCTATTTTCCAATCTGAATGATTGGATATAATTAAAACTTTATGATGTAAGTGTATTTCGAATAAAGGGGGCATGTCTTATATAGGGTAACATTACATTACCCAATATACAGGATAAGAGAATACCCTTGAATTAAGGCCTAATTGAAGGATGCTCTGTATGTGACATCAACTACTTGATAATAATTCATTTGAGTGTTATGTTCGTTTGTTTTGATGTGCAGTTTATTCACCTGTCATAAAAAAATATCTTACTAGCCAGAGACAGAATTTCAAAAATCTTGTTAAAATTTTTTGAACCTTTATAAATGAGTCTTTTTGCTACTGAAAGTCTGGAGAGAAATGTATTCTTGATCAAATCTACTATCATGAGAATATAATCATTGATTTCCTTTTACATGTTAACGTTTTTCTTTATTGAAATTAGTATATTAAATATGTATAAACTTGGAATTGTTAAATATTAGAAGTGAAATATTGGTTCGCAAATGATATTGAAGAGGGGCTCTTCATGTGCAGTTGAAAATTTTCATTTGTGTAAATGCATTTTCTAGTTCCGATCCAGCTCTCCAAAAACTTGACGTATAGGTGAACAATTCACTGAACTGAGTGGTAATAATCAATAAATAATGGATAAAACAAACAACAAGTGAATAAGACATTTCGTGATGAACTCTAATACTCGTAGGTGTGAATGAGAATGTGATACTGAGAGCATGTAGTATATATCATTGGGTATAAAAATTATTACATGAATTATTTGGGTATAAGATCTTCTATTTCAAAATTCTTGGATATGTAGCAGTTTTTCAATGAAATTGAATTCGATTAGCTTGAACGATTGAGTCAATGTATTTTTATCGATAATGACATTACTAATTAGATCAATGGGTGGTTCAATGTTCCTAGATTCAGTCTGTTTTAGTAGTTCTACTATCTTTTGTTTCCGCAACATTTCAACTATTTGGTAACTATTCACTAGAATAACCAGTAATATTATGTCTGCAATAACATAACTTCAATTCAGCAATAATATTGCGGGAAGCGTGGATGCTAATAAAGTCAAACGATACGGTGCGGCACCCGTCTTTAGCGCGCGAAGGCCCGATCGATTGTTATTCGCATTCATCGGTTAATTATATAAGGTTATATTTGTAATGCTTTCGAATAAATTTTATCAAAATCTCACAGATTTTGTTAATTTTTGTTAATATCTAGGTAGATTTCAATGGTTATAATTCAATTTATATTTCTATTACAATAGTATTTCTGGAGATTACCCGTATAAAGAACATTTGCTTTTATTTTGTATTTGAAACGAACTCCTGGAAATCAAAATTATAATTCAGGAAATGATTACAACAAAATTAAAACCGAGATTACACTTATTAAACTTTAATATACTTAACATGTTTGCTTGCATATCAACATTGCCAGAAGTATTATAACACTTGTAAGTTGCAAGTGTTGCAAGTTATGCTAATAAGTAATAATGAACAACAAATAAAATAATTAAGACATTCTGAGATGAACTTCAGTAGTCATAGGGTAACGAAACATTTAAATATTGAGAGCATATAGTAATATTATTGGCATAAATATTATTACCCTATATAAACAGGGAAGTTTTTAAGGTGTTGGTATTTATTATTATACTTATAGTCAGTATATTTTTACGACATTGGAAGAAATTTGTACTCATATAGTTAGTCTAGTGATCAACAATTAGTAGAGATTCAAGAAGTTTTGCATGTGCACAGTTATTGCTAGACATACAAATGAATAACGTATGAGTTGGACCGGCAACACCGCCAGATCTCACCTATACCAAAAATTTCTTAATATACAACTTTGGATCTCGTCTTGAATGTATCTGCTACGGAACTCTACCTGTTACGTATATATATGTATATTTCAAATTGAGAAATTGTTTCCCCTCTCTTGTAATTCCTGCGAAGCATGTATCTATTTGCATTGCCCCGATAAAAGAAATCTAAAAAATTGTTTCCATATGGTGGATCTCGGGTTGTCCACAAAATAAAACGGATCTCACCTTGACGAGAAAACATGTATATATATATATATATATATATATATATATATATATACATATATATATATATATATATATATATATATATATATATATATATATATATATATATATATATATATATATATATATATAATATGAATACTCAAATGATTATTTCAAACATTACATGAACCAAAAGTTGGGTAGCCTGACCTGGTGACTGCTGGGTAAGATGTTATACTTGCTCGATTATGGATTAGTACTTCACACTTGATGTATGGATTCCTGCCACAATTCTAATATAGTTTCCACGATTGTACATGACAAGTCAATCAGCAACTTCTAAATCGATTTTTCCACAGCAGATTCAAGCCAACCTCAGAACTAGTACATCTGTTAATTTTTTCACAATATAAAAAAAAAACTGAAATCACGAGATGTTCAAACTTCTATTGCCCTATTGTCCTCAGAAGACAGACATGAACAGAATACATGATGATTGTTGAACAAAATTAGGACTAACCTATGTCCTGTCAGATATCACCTGGGAAGGCAAAATTAATTCGTGAAGTTAGTGAAGAAATCAATGGAATTACAAAGATATTTACCTCTATCACGATAGGGTTTTTCCTTTCAATGAAACAAACTTTACTTCCGTCCAAAACCAGTCACGTTGAAACCAGGTTTCAATCCCCTAAGGTGCATCTATTACACAAATAATTCCAATTATTTCAATCTAAATTGGTAATTGATGCCTTTCCTTTCAACGGAAGAATATTCCCATAATTTGGTTCCAAACATAAGTTTGGTATCACCTCCCTGTTGAAATAACTTAGAAACACGACCTTCCGCTTGAACGATTTGACAAAAAGAACGCTTTTTCTCGGCCGTTTCCGGTGCTTCGATGTCTCACAGAATGATCTCTAATAGAAGCGGCAACTACAGAATCTGACTCTGAATAACCACGACTCGAAGAATATACGGTCTAGCATAGCTGACGTCACAGGAGTTAACCGATTGTAGTACAGCGGTTATTTCTAAGCAGTTAAGTGGAATTTACACGTTTCAACTCCTTGTTGCATCCACGTATGCTGGTTACAATAAACATCACAACAAAATAGTCTCTATAATAGAAAAATTGATAGAGGCTAATGTAATTGAACAAAACCCATATGTAAAGACAAATTCATTACAGTTATAGAGATGACCTCAATGAATAAGTTCGGTAGAACCTCCTCTTGTATATGGATATATGATACAAATATATTTAATTATTATTTCTGACAAGTTCACGGACAAGGATTATTCATCACGGGCGATGGAAGTTATGATATGGAAAATCGTAGATTTGCAACGTTAAATCACCGAATGATAATGAAGATGTTGTAAATAAGAAATAAGTTGATGCTTTAACACACAAACTGAATCTGTAAACAGAAATTTGTGTCAAAGATACCTTCAATGCTATGGTTGATAATTTAATCGGAGATGTCAACCAGGATCTGGATGAACATAAATCAAAGAATCATTCACTAAACAGCTGACGGACATCCAGAATAAATGTGATGAGACCTATATGAAATCAAAGTTTTAAAAAATCAGTGATACAGTGATAGTGTGAGGGAAAACAGAAATGAATTGAAAGAGATCAATAAGACATTTAACGAAGTGAACCTGCGTCTAAATGACATAAGTAGTAGAGTGAACGCATTAGAACGACAGTTGACCTCTGTGGAACCTTCTAAGAAGAGACCCTCATCATCCACAACCACAACAATGCAAGTCTCTGTGAAACTTATAGCTCCAAATCCTGTAAATATACTAAAAAAATTAATTCTATACTAGATTTCTGCATTGATAAGGTAAGTAGAGGACAAGTTGTGCATGAGCTTCATAAGTCGAGTAGGAAGAATTTCGAACGCCGCAAAACAAAAAAAGGTTTATATGATTTGCGGCAAATGTATCTGGCTAAAACGAGTAATTATGCTCGTGAAAATAGAGGATTCGAATACATTTTGGTTATGATCGATTGCTTCTCGAAATTTCTGTGAACTCGTCCGTTCTAAACGAAATCGGCCGAAGAGTTTCGAGAAGCTGTCAGTTCTATATTGCTAAGATGACATCGTAAGCCTAGGAATCTGCAAAGCGATCAGGGAAAAGAATTCTTAAATGGACACTTTGACGATCTAATGAAGAAACATAATATCAATCATTATGATACTTATGGTGTGGAAAAAGCAGCCATTGTTAAACCTGTCATTCGAATGTTAGAGAAAACGCTCTACAATGACTTGATATACTTGAAGAAATCACAGGAAAATATGATAAACGTGAGCAAAGTACTTTAAATATGACTCCAATAAAAGTGACGGAACAGAATGAGATCTGGATATTGAAGTGATCCTACTCGCACATTGAGTTAGCTCTGCCTCACAAATACAATGTTGGGGATGTGGTTCGAATTAGTGAAGCTAAGTATATATTTGAAAAAGGATGTGGTTCGAATAAGTGAAGCTATGTATATATTTGAAAAAGGATATACACCCAATTGGTCAATGGAATGGTATTAAATTATGAGAGTTCACATAACTGCTCCTGTTACTTATATTTTGCAAGATATGTTGAGAAAAACAATAAGTGGAGGATTTTACGAGGAGGAGTTACGGAAATCAAAACGACCCGATTTGTATTAGGTCGAAAAAATATTACGAAAGAGGAGGGGTCAACAGTATGTAAAGTGTTTGAGTCTAGATGATGATCACAACAGTTGGATCGATAATCCGGACTTCGTTCATTGAATCCACCATTGACGATTTGGAGATTATTAGAAACAAACAAAAAGCTGGAATATTGTTGACTCGAGGGCATGGATATTATAATAGAACAAAATTCTATGACCTGGAGGGTGAATCAAGAGTGGAGGTTAAAGTATTTGAGAATCATATATTGTTGAGGTTATACTTACGTCTTTTGTATCGAGAATATTTAAGAACCAATAAAAATAATATTTTCAAGATTTTTGGTTTTCCTTCCTCCTATTCTTGAATAAGAGGAATTCAGTTTCGAATTAGCATCAGTCTGTATGGAAACATACGTAGGAGAAAGCCTTCTCAATATGCTCATGAACAAGCTCTCGTTTGATCTTCATATCCCTGGTTATCAATACTGTGGTCCCGGTACAAAATTAGAAGAACGGTTGAAAAGAGGAGATTCAGGTATCAATCCACTCGATAAAGTTTGCCGTCAACGCGATGCGTATAAGAAAGAAGGTTGGGTTTGGTAGTGCAATTGTTGATGAGGTGAGAAAACTTATGAAAAAAAAGATTGAGCCATCCAATCTGAAGAAGATATCTCGAACAGTTCTGAAAGTTGCCCGAGAACAATTCAAAAAAGCAGGTGATCCGAAAAACGTTCGATTACCAAGAGTAATTCCGATTCCTAACATTTTTGATACCTCCGTTTGCCGGCTTATCAGCTGCTGGAGCCTTGACACTGGGTAGAGCAGGCATCGCTGAGACCGTCAATAACAGCAAAGCCGCTCGGAAAACCTTGGAGGAAACGGAAGGATATAATGAAACAATGGAAACTATAGCTTCGAGAAAACAAGGATCCGGTCTATATTCAAAGGAGTGTCGCAAAGGTCTTGGGCTATATTTGGATAAACATTCAAAAAACTGTTAGTAAACCTACCCAGAAGACCTCTTACTGATGTCGATCTACGAAAACCAGGAAAAACTCTGAAGATTCCCCATTTGAGAGGGGTATTTATGTGTGATAAACTGCCATCCAACGAACAACAAAAAATCGAGTGTGGAGAAGGATATCTCGGACAATGAAGGACTCACTGGGTTCAGTTTAAGATAGTCGATGAAACAGTTTTCTATTATGATAGGGCAATTTACGCTCACCTCACGAACTAGTGGATTATTGATAAATTATTCAATTTGGACAATTTTCAGCAATATAACACTTATAGTTGTAGTCAGTTATGTTCAGAATTCCTCAACTCTTCAGTTGTTGTCTACTGGAATTATATTTATATGTATATAAATAGATTATTGATAAAGTGTCCATCAATCATGTCTTAGGCGTTCACTATCACGTGTAAGAGCTCCCGCTTGTCTGTAGATTTTCACCCAACAATAGAACAGTGAAGAGGGTTCTAATAAACTTTATTATGAAGATGTGAAGGGTGAGGAAAAAGAAGTGACTATACCTACGGGTTGACAGACATCGAAGAATTCATACAAAGAGAAGTTTGTGGGATAAGAGTGGAGCGAAAAAAAGGTGACCAAAAATTATGAATAAAATCTAACAACACTCTACACACAGAACTAAAGAGTGATTTTGAATCATGATTCCTCATGACAGTATAAGTGAACTGTTGTGATTCAGCAAAAAGAGATTGACATCTCGTGAACTAAATGTATCTGACCGACCTATAAATATGATCAAAGTTCAAACTATTAGAGAGAACTTAACCGCAGGAGCATATTATAACAATGATAACAATAGCTCATGCGATGAATGAGTCTCCACCTCTTGTATCACCTGGTTTTTTCATTGATATAGAGTCTAAAAACCTTATTTATCTACCGGTTATCAATAAGACGTCCTTCGATAACATCACACTGAATATTTTCTATGGTTGGAGTTGAAAAAAACCGCTAGAGATCATGGATTCCGACAATAAATATTAATTCAATATTCACCAGGTTTCATTATATATAAAGAATCCATCTGAGAAGTTTGTTGTAGCCAACGGCACCAGTGAACATGAGTTTGAATTTCAGCAATAGAAGACATCCTCATGTTGGCCATCAGTTATTATCTTCAACGAGTTCGGAAGAGAAGGCGCTGCAGCACTATCATTGGAGAATATAAATTTTTTGAAGTCCCTCGGTTGCAATGTCGGGAAAACTTCAGATATTCGGCGAGCCAAACTTCAATGGAGGCATGATTTGGAAAGAAACCCGCAACTACTATCCACACACAACATCTTCCGGCAACAGCGATGAAATTGAAATATCAATCAATCAATAAGATGTGTCGGTAGATTTGGCGCCGTCTGCCTTATTCATCGAGGCAGAATCCAGCCTGAAGCAAGTGGTGATGGTGAATGCTAGCCAATAATTTTTGAGCGTTTCTATTTGAATATATCAGTCATGAATTGAATGGGAAAGAGATACACGAAGTACTTGATCCTGGTATTGTCAGCACCATAAGAGCTTATCTTACATATGCCGCACATGAATCTATACCTCTGACTATTCCCGAATAGTCATATGAAGATGCAATGCAATTCATGGATACCGTTAAATTTTCTACTAGGCCTATTCATTGACTATAACGAAGTATTGAGTGGTAAACATAAGCTACTATTGATAAGATCTCGAACCGATGAAGATTGCTATACCAATAGCAGAGGTACGGAAAGGGCTAAAATAAATGTGAAGACGATAGCATTAGAAGTGCGAGATGTCTTTCCAAATAATCAAAATAGATTCCAAATGTTTGGGGCATTTGAGTCCTGAGTAGCCTTTATTGATTCCTTTCCGTAGTTGAGATCTGCGTGAAAATCCGATGATGAAGGAGAGCACTCGCGACATTTGAACAGTTGAAACATCAACGGATTTGGAACGTCCCAGATATGTGAGTCTAGCTTTCCAAACTGATCGAAAAAATATTCCTGTTGAGCAAAGTACATATTTAGATGATATAAACATGCTAAATGTGAAATTATACATAAATTCGGAATGTTATTCATATGAAGCAGTGAAATTGAATTTCGTCGATCAACAATACGTGGAAGCGTACCAGATGTTCTATGACTTCCAGGAATGATACTCAAATAAAATGATAAGCGAGTAGATGCTCGATTATATTGCATTCAAGAATAAAGCAATTTTCGTGATTGATTGTTCGGAACAAAACGATGCTATGGAGTCATCAACAGTTGACGTTAAACTAGAGATGAAAAGTATCCTGAATCTCCCTAAAAATCACCCTCGCTTATTGTTCCATCATTAACGACCGTATCATGGAGTATTCCTTGATTACCGAATCAGTTCGAAATTTAGTTTGAAGAACCAAGTGATGAGCTGCATGAATCATCATATTAACTAAGTTCCAAATATTGTTCTACCAAAATAAACATGCATTTTTCGAAACGAATGTTATTATTATCATATTTGATATTCCATTTCTCAAACGATAGGTGGTGATGTAAGCATCCGGCGATCATAGTTTGTCAACTATGGTCGCCGGTTGCTGGCAATGAAACATTTTGAAACAACAAGTGACGTCATTGCCCAGTTATCAACGTTTGCAATGTGATCATTCAAAACGGAGAATTTAACCCCATTATTCACGTTCGCGTTCTGACGTATGAAAGAGAAAATGATTCAGAAAATGTTCACTGAGAAAATGAACTCATTAACGAACGTTCGTGATTCGAATGTGGCTGAATAGTTCACCAATAATTCGATTAAGTTAACAGTTAATGAAGTGTCTAAAATTTGGACTCGACATAAGAAACGATAAAAGAAACTATTCATTCTGGAATATACAACTAAACCAACGCGTTCTAATAAATGAAGATCTATTGAACTGGTTACGTTTTCGCGGCAAAAAATATCACTCTAAGAAGGGTGTTATAACAAGATTGTTGAGGAAAAACCCACACATACACCATTCAGAAATGTATGATAAGACTGATGCACGAAAGAAATATTACGTTCTAGACGCTATTGATTTCGAATCCTTATTGATGCAGATGAAGTTATCGAGTTACTTGAACTGTTTTCGTTAATGGAATTTATTATGATGAAATATTGTGAGTACTAGAGATTCTGTGAACAACATTGTGTGGAACTGTTGAAAACAGGAAAATAACCAATTGATACAATCAGTAGAAGAGTTGAGATCTTTAGTGTTGGCTGGAAAAGAACAAGCCGAAAAAGAGCGTCAAAGAGCTGAGGAACGTGAGCGTCGAGCAGAAAATGGAACTCTGAAACCTGGAACTTAGGGTAAACTTGCTGAGGAACGTGAATGTCGTGCGAAAGAACGATCTCAACGCTTGTCTCAACAAATTCAAATGAACGTTATCGCCTTACGGAATAACATTGCGCCGAATATTGTTCCAACTTCGATAAGTTTGAGAAAAAGACGAAAATTAGGTCATTTTTTATTATAATAATGTTTATATTATAGTTGTATCCTCCAATTTTAGGATTATATCGAACATTGAACGATATGAAACCTGAATGGTGCCTAATGCGTCGACAGGAGGATGGTTGGCGTGATGCCGACAGAAAATTACAGAATAGAGGAATACGATTAATACGGAAGTGGTCGGACATATCTCGATCGATATTGGTGACGACGTGAAACAGAATTCCCGAACCGATTTGAAATGATATTCAAGAAGAAATCTCATTCGTGCTCATTCATGATGAACAACTGATTACTGTGTAACGAAGCTTAAATTTTGAAATAACATTTGTCTTAGATCAGGCAGGAAATACGAATATCATGCGTGAACTCCGAATGTATATTCCGTGATTGTCATTTTTCTAAATCCCCGTAATTCTGAATAAGTGTAATTATTCAAATGAATGAATCGAATTCATGCCCACTTAAAAAATTGCATTCATTTCGATTAACTTATGTTACAAAAACGGGGATCTGGTAAGTTGACGCATCCAAGTTTGAACAGCTTTATGTATAAAAAGGGCGAACAACCAAAATACTCCGATAATATTTGTTTACTGTGCCAAGAGGAACTACCGAGATATAATGAGCGCGCATTTTAGATCTAAAAAGTAGCGTCACTTTCAAGCATCATTCGTGACATAAATAAAAAGTCTCGGCACAAAATAAGGAATTGGTGGTACGGACTTTACCAGAACCTCGAAACACATATAAAAGCAGTGACAGACAAAAGATCGAGATCTTTTCTTAATTGATTATCGAACAGAATCAGAGTCAGTACCGTTGGAGTGTGATTATTATATTAGAATCAGAGTGAATTAATTATTATCCGAATTTAAGTCAGATTTGAAATTTGAATTAACAATAGTGTTTCGCTCAGTGAATTTTACATGAGGTAAATTATAGCTTAGTAGTTTATTTTCTGGCATTACGATACATTGATTTCCGTGGTTTGTGATTGGTAACGTTTGTATGATAACTGAGATCCGTAGCTTACAGTAATTTGAATCGTTATATTTGAGTTTATCCCGTCATAGTTCGGACCGCGCACGATTTGAATCCGCATGTGAATTGAAATATTTAAGTAATTGTATGTTGTGTACAGAGTGTGTATGTTTGAACGACAGGGGCGTCTCTGGTATATTTGTGCACACTGTGACATAGCGGAAGTATGAGTATATCCTAGATGACCAAACCGTCAACAGCTTGTGCACGCTGTGACATACCGGGAGTTTAAGCTAGGGTGATGGTGTGATTGATAATCGTAATTACCTCTTATCCGAATGAGAAGCCCCGGCCGTGGGTGTAGGGGTTATTACAGATACGATAGTTAGGGTTTGTACACGCTGTGTCATACCGGAAGTATTGACCCTAATTGTCTAGATTCTGAATCTGCAAAGTGTATGAAATCTAACACTGTCATACAATTATCGAGAAATCCGTTGATAGCTAATACAAGGGTGGGTGATGTGACAGAATAAACTCAATCAGAGTAATTATCCGAATATACCGTGAAATCTGATATAGTTCAATCGGAAACCTAGTGCAGACCAATATTTTCCGATTCGAGCCAATTTTAACCGTTTAATATATCGTAGTGTGTTATGAACATTTCAAGTGAGACTGCTATCTGCATAATTACCGAACACCGCTTATTACTCTGGTACCTGTTTGATTTGTGTTTTCCGTGAATTGATGAATGTAAATCATTTATCAACCGATAACGTACCGTTGAATTGAAATTAAATACCGAACATATCGTAAAAATGGATATGCTGTAACTGTTTTCTTTTTGCCGCTTGAGCTTCTTTACATTTTCCGTCTGGGTGAATTGTTATGAATTATGCCGTTCAATTGCATTCATTAATTATTCTGAAAGTGTATTTATTGTTATTATATATTTAATATTTGGAATTCCCCGTTTTATTAAATTATTTCTGCTCCATCTTTTAACGAGTCAAGTTTCAACCAGGTATCAATTGTAATTAAAGCCGACACATTTGATACTGTTTTCTGCCCAATGGGCCCTTGTTGTACTTCACTGTAGCTACCCTAGGGACAAGGCTATCCATAGATAGCATAGTGACAAGCCTCGTGGTGAGGACCCTAGCAAAATTCCTCAAAAAGGAGTAAACCTTTAGAAAAATCTGGCACCCGAGGTTGTGAAGTTTACCTCAGTAAGCAGTTTACCGAAAAGTCACAAGGTACACGTCATAACTGACGTCAACATCGAGTCTTTGATGGAACGTGTCATCTCTCACGAAAATAGAGCTTATGAATTAGCAAATGATAATGATGTAAAAATATAAAGTTCTTCTATTATTTCGAAAATAAAAACAAAGTTTACTATGAAATGCGCTTGCAGTGCACTACAATTGACTTTTTTCCTCTTCATCTCAATCATATTGAATGATTCTCAACGTAAATCATGAAATTCATACTCTACTTGTCAAGACCTTTTATTTGATATTCATAACGCTATTTTCTCAGAAACATGAATCTCAAACCCTTATCGCGGAAGATCGGTCAGGCTGATCAATATATAAATAGTTTTTTCTTGTGCAGCACATCATGTAGAGTCAGAATATGAAATACAACAATCACTTCTCATGTGACAATGTGTCTACTATATAGCCCACTTTCAGTTTCACCCTGATGATGATGCTCAAGTCAATACTAGCATATTTGGCAGACGTCATTCATAGATGGTGTGCAGCTATCTAGATATCTCTTGACAGTTCACATACACCATGACGTAGACAACATGACATGCACACCACAGACGTTATGACACGCATGTCAAAGCCACCATGACAGCCGCAAATAACAGAACCGCCATGATAGTTCACGTACGCCATGATAGCTCACGTGAACGACGCCATGACAGTTCAGGTGACAGACGCTTCATAGATCCACTACGTCACAACCACCATGACACCTCGTGGGAGATTCACGTGTAGACGTCGTGACACACGTCATGAGAGATCCACTTGTGACAGACGCCATGACACCTCCTTGAAGACTCACGTAATACATCCCATGACACCTCGTTGAAAATTCGCGTGACAGACGTCATGACCCCTCGTTGAAGAGCCACGTGACAGACGCCATGACGCACACCATGAGAGATCCAAACGTGACAGACGCCATAACAACTCGTTGAAGACCCACGTGACAGCTGCCATGATTTTTTTTTTTTTTAGAATTAATTAGAATTTATTTCTCGAATACATGCATGTTGTAATACAGTTCTAATATACTTTTTACAATGGAATGATTTTCATGTATGCTGAAGCTCATGTGAGCTATTGAAAAGTGTAGTTCATTTTGAGTTGTTTTTACACACATGTAATTACACAATAAGTATAGTTAGTAATAATAAGTTAGTTTTTGGTGAAATAATACTATTGAATGTTAATAATAAAAGAAAGAAAAATGTTGATGGTTATTATAATGAAACGATTTATATGTGGTCATTGAAGAATTCTCTGGTATCGTAATAAATGTGAGTTTGAAAAAATTTTTTTACCTTAATTTTAAAAAAGTTAAGAGAAATTATTCCTGTCATTGAGGACGGAAGGCGATTGAATGTTTTTATTGCCATATATAAGGGACCTTTTCTGTTCACTGTATAATTGAATTGGGGTGGTATATACTTGTTTTTGTTTCGCGTGTCATAGTTGTGGATATCCGTGAATTGTTCTAGTTCATGTTTTTTTTTGAAAGCTAACAAGGAAAGACGATAAAGATACAAATTTGTAATTGTCATTACTTTCTGATTTTCAAAATGACTCCTACAGGATTCGGTTCGTTTTATTCCACAAATAGCTCTGAGAGCTCTTTTTTGTATTATGAATGTGCTGTTAATATCTACTGAATGTTCCCAAAACTGTATACCATATTGGACTAGACTGTAGAAATAAGGGTAATATACTGTAATTGATGTTTCTTTACCAATGTTTTTTCTTATGGTAGATATTGCGAATGTAGCACTGCAGAGTTTTTTGTTTAGGTTATGAATATGTTCTTTCCAACCCAATTTTTCGTCTATGTAAGTTCCGAGAAATTTTACATTTTTTGTCCCCTGTATTTCCCCATAAGGTGTTTCGATATTGATTTGGTTTATATCATTATTTGGATGGAATGTTATACTATGTGTTTTTTCTGTATTAAAACTTAACTTATTTGAGGAGAACCAGTGCATTATTTCTGTTAGCTGTTGGGATGACGATACTGACAAATCTTCAATGTTATCGCTTGAGTCTATTACACTCGTATCGTCAGCAAATATGCAGAATTCTACAGACGGAAAATTAGCCACTAAGTCATTAATGTAAATCAAGAATAATATCGGACCAAGAATTGATCCCTGGGGAACACCATATTTAAGTTTACCGTTATTAGAGTGATATTGTTTTATTTGTGAATTACGATTATGTGTTATTCGAATAAAGATTTCGCGCTCAGATAGATATGATTCGAACCAGTTGTACGCAATCCCTCGTATGCCATAGAATTCCAATTTCTGTAATAAAATAGAGTGATCAACACAGTCAAACGCTTTAGATAGATCGCAAAATGTAACTAGTGGAATTTGTTTATTTTCAATTTTGATGTTAAGTTTGTTTATGAGATCGTATGTAGCATCCGAAGTGTTCATATTTTTTCTGAACCCGTACTGCGATTTCGTGAGAATGTCGTGTTTATCCAGGAAGATAATTGTTTGTTCTTTTACAACACTTTCCAGAATTTTAGAAGGAGATGGCAGCAGTGATATGGGACGGTCATTTGTTGGTTGTTCTTTATCACCTTTTTTGAACAGTGGATTGATTACTGTCTTTTTAAAAATGTTTGGGAATACACCAGATTTTAAAGATAAGTTAACAAGGTATCTTAATGGTCTTTTAAGGATGTCAGCATTTTTTTTTCATAATTGTGATTGGAATGTTATCATGGCCGGTAGACTTTTTATTCTTTAGTTGTTTTAATGTTATTTCTATGTCTGATTCAAATACTGGTTTAAAAAAGAGAGAATCTGGATGAGAAATTTTCCCATTTTTCAAGTAATCGTAGTGGGATTTAGTGTTATTAGATTTTATATCCAGTGTGCTTACAACATTCAGGAAAATATCAAGAAATGAATTTGCGACATCTTCTGGGTCATCTATAACTTCATTGTTTATTTTCAGTTTTATATTAACTGGTATATTGAATAATTTTTTTTTATTTATATTTGCATTGATTATTTCCCAAGTGGTTCTTATTTTACATTCAGACTCGTTGACGATTTCTATAATTTGTTGTTGTTTAGCCTGGTTAATCAAATTTTTGAGCAGGTTGCAGTTCTTTTTTACGTATTTCAAGAACATTATATTATTCGTGAATCTCTTCAGGTAAAGGAGGCAACGCTTATTTTTACAGGATGTTCTGATTCCGTTCGTTAACCACCCGCGATTGTTTGGTTTGGATCTACATTTGATTTTTGACGGGGAAAGCTGATTCGAAACAATTGAGGAGAGTCCCATAAAATTGTTCGAAAGCTGTGTTGGTTTCTGTGAGATCAAAAAGAACTTCCCAGTCAGAGACATTCAATAATTCTCTGAATTTGTTTTCGTTTGTAAAATTGAATATTCTTTTATGTATACTTGCTTCTTGAATAGTTAATAGGGCGTTATTTTTTAGCGATATCATCTGACCGTTATGGTCTGACAGTCCATAGAAGTCATTTTGAATGTTCAAAATTTCATCTTCATCGACATTCGTTATTATGTTATCTATAATCGTCTCTGAATTGAATGTTAATCTAGTGGGGGTGGTTATAGTTATGCGGAGGTTGAATATTCCTAGTAGGTACATGAAATCTTTTTTGTTATCGTTATCAATTTTAAGGTCGATATTGAAATCTCCGCTAATTAAATTTTATGATTGAGAAACTGCTTGTTCAATTCGGTGATTAGATCATATAAGTAGTATGTCAAAAAAAACATTCAACCAGTTGGCGCTCTGTATATACAAAGTATGATCATTTTATTTATTTTATCTATCGCAGCTGTGAATTCGATGTCTTTTTTCACACACTCTGTTTTCAAATTGCCTATTTTTTCAAGAATAACATTAACATGCGAGAAAATTAGAACACCTCCTTGTGAGTACATGGATCTAGAGAAATTTGATACTGATTTGTAATTGGTAATATTCAATGTATCGATTTCACCAGTTTTTAGCCAACTTTCCGAAAAACATAAAATGTCCACTCTTTGTCCCTTTTCTTCACATTCCAGTAAAAAAGTTGTGATATCTTCTATTTTATTCCAAATACTCTGGATGTTTTGATTCATAATAGTGATTATGCCATCCAGTCGTTTTTTGACGTGCTTCTCAGGTTTGGACGCGATGTTATCTGATTGGACGATTTTCCGTCACGTGTTGGTTTTATGGTGGCCTTGATGGCTCCGAAGAAATTACCCCTGTCTTGAGCATTCATATCAGTTTCTAGAGGTATCGTTTTCCCAAAAAGCTTCTCGCAGTCTTCAATGTTGTGGTGTTTACCATTTATAATAAGTTTGTCACTTTTGATAAAAGATTTTTTTCCTTGTTGTTGGGCTAAAATTTGGTAAGGGCGTAATTTTTTCTTGTTTTCCAAGTCACTCTGGGAGAGGAAAGATGTCACTGAATGGTTGGTATTCATCAATTTCTTGCCATTTCTGAGTATGTTTTCTCTTACCTTGTAACTTAGAAGTTTCAGAAGTACCGGTCTTTTACCGTTCTTGTAACGCCCTATTCTACGAGTCATTTCGATATCTTCTTTTTCTATTGGTATCAGCATTTTTGTTTTGATGATGTCTAAAACAGTACTTTCAACCTTCACTTGATCTTCATTTTCTTCCTCGTTTATTCCATAGAATACTACACAGTTTAGTCTGGAGTAAGATACAAGAACATTTAATTGTTTGTGTAGTGTATTCACTTCCATTTTCAGTTGTTCGTTTTCTTGTTTGAGTTCATTTATATCGACTCTCACAGTTTTTAGATCGTCACTCATTTGCACGACGGTTTTTAATATGATGTCGACTTTTTGTTCTAGAGATATAGAGTTTATATCTTCCATTTTCTAATTAATAGCGAACTATTGCAGATCTCGAAATGCACGTGTCACCACTATCAAATCTCAAACTGAACTGATACTTCTTCCAGCCACCATGATACATACGTCATAGACATCGTGACAGTTCATAGATTCACGTAACAGACGATTCATAGATCCACCACCACCAACACGTGACAGCCGTCATGACAGATAGTCATGATACATGACAGATCATGTGACACATGTCAAAGTCACCATGACAGTTCACGCGATAGCCGCCGTGACACCTCTTCCTAAGCCACGTGACTGTGACGTACCTGTATATGCAACATAACACACTCTTTACAAACATCCTGTATATACATTCAACCTACAAAACTCGCAATCACTGATAACACTATCTACACGATAACTCGAATTACAAACACCGAATGACAGCACAGACCGGATGCGTAGACAGTATATCCTGGCGCAGAACTAGCCATCTTGATCTACTAACATAATATATAGCGGTATAAATAGGATGTTTGTACTAATCAACATTGTTCATATAAACTACAATAGATTGTATGTCTCTTTGACACCATTTTATAAATACGACTCTAAAAGCCGAACTGCTAACCTAACCTTCAGTTTGACACACACGTTTATAGCTAAAATTTTTCATTAGCAACCCTGTGGCGTTGGCCCTCATGCCAAACGTAACAGTCAACCCCTCCAGTTTGCAATTGATAAATAGTTAAATTGAAAGCATTCAATTTTGAGATGTAATAATAAGAAGATGCATTTCCTGTCGGACATGGCAAAACAGCTAACAGATCGTAAACGGCCCCTAGCTGTCTGAAGTTTTATGTTTCTCCTTTTCTAAGCGCATTATATATTTCTCTTCGAGGTGTGTACTTTCCCTGCGACTGGGCTTTAACGTCTATATTTCTCTTTTCGAAACCAAGACAAAGTTCACATTGATCCTTTTTGGGCTCCAAAAACGCAATGTTGAATTCTGTATCGAATATTGTATAGTATATCAAATAATTTGAGCACACAATATTTTTCTTTTGACATTATGTTTTGTAATCTCTATAGATCTCAGGGATTGTCCTGCTACCATCTATATACCCTTTTTGGTCACAGAGCGACAATAACGACTTTCTACTCGTGAAATGGAATTTATATGATTCCTTATACTGTTTTTAATGTATTCCGATACAGCTGCGTGATCACATCTTGGGCTGTATATTCCCTGAGTAATTGATCCTTGCTTTTCATTGATTGTTCGTATAATAGATAGATAGATACATAGATAGATAGATAAATAGATATATTTGTAATTCATTGAATACATAGTACAAGTTTGAATACATTAAAAAATACGTGAGTTATAAATAATAATAAATAATTACAAATAAAATTAGATCCACTTAAGCACTTCGTGAAATGCTTAAATGAGGTTTTATAAATAGTGTATTCGCACTTTAACAATGAAAAATAAATAATTACAATTTTAAAATATGATGCATATCATCGCTATCTTTGGAATGACACATCATTTTGGAATTTTCCAAAATTTCAAAATTCAACGCTCCATTTTCATCTGAATTTTTTGTTACGCTTCTGTCCGTATTCCATGCCTGTTGATTTTTGTTTTTTCAATTCAAGTATGACCTTTTTGATTTCATTTGGAGCAGTGGGCATTGGATATAAGGAATTCATATTTACTTTCATGTTATCATGAAACCAATTCTTTCCTATATTTGTAAAAATGTTATATAAAGGATTACATATTTTTATTTTATTTGTTATTAACTTATTGTTTCCTTTCAATTCCTTGATAGCTATATTATTATGATCACCTGGTTTGTTCTTCATTTTTTAAATTGTTTCCCACAATTATTTATTGTCTTCACGTTCTTCACTATTTTTTTAATAATCGTTTTTAGTCTATTGGCTATTATTTGATTTATTTCTATAATTTTTATATTATATTTTAGGTTCTTGGTTATTTGTTAGTTTGAATTACTTAAATAACTTGTCTGGATTTGTGGTTGATGTTAATATGCCTTTCGATATCTATGGTGTTCTTTTCTTATATTTATTTATTTTTTCATTTCTTGAGTTCTTTTATCTATAGTTTCAGGTATTACATCGATGAATTTTTCTGTTACAGGTTCCACTTCTTAGGGTTCCAGTGTAATCACCCGGTCTACGCACTCCAGTTCATTATTTAATGTTTAATAGTTGATATATTTTTCAAAAATTGATTTTGTTGACATTTAACTTTATGTTTATTCCTTAAAAACAATTTGCACATCTACTGGGAAATAGTCGGTAATGTGCGTTCTGATTATAATAGGTTATATAAAATCACTTAATTCGGTTTTACTTTTGAGAAAAATATGATCAATACAGCTTCCTTCGATATATCACTTTTAAATAAATAATTATGCAGATAGTTTTCAAAATCTTGTTACAAATATTTCTTATCTATTTGCGGTGATTTGTAAGCACCTTATTGTATAGGTTTGATTTCGGATTGAAAATGTGTGCTTATGACTTTACGTTCATGAACTAATTCAGTTTTGTATTTATATTCAATATCATTCTTAATGTACATGACAATTGTAATTATTGTAATTGTCCTCATTGTTGATATCAGTGTACCCAGTGTACCAATGTATATATTTTACATGTATCAATTTCACTATGAGTACAATGCATTGAAAATTTTCCGTGAAACTCTCTAAAAATATTTGAAAGGATGATAGCTCCGAATATTCAAATTAATCATTTTGAAATTTTTGTTTTGATTGTTAATTCCGGAAATTTTATTTCATTTGAACTCATTTACAACTTGTTCACTTTTAATACTATTAACTGGGAATTCTCTAATGAAGGGGTCCATTTATCACAAGTTAAACCATTTTCAATTACATATCTTATATCTATATGAAATAAAAAATTTTATATCAATATGCAATATTAAATTTCTAAGCTTACAGGTTTTATATTTGGTGCTCACTATCAACCTCCTCTTATGTTCTTAGGTACTGGTGTAGTCATTTTTTCAGTAGTCTTCAATTTTGCATTAGAGCTTGAATTACTTCTTAGTTTCTTCATAACTGGGTTAATAACTGTAATAAACTTTCCGTCTTTCTCTTTTTTACCTGGTTCCGATATTATATTTTCTTCTCATAGTTATCCTCGTCCAGTGTATCTCTGATATTTTGAGTATCAGAATCACCTGTAGATTTTGTCGTATCCACAAGATCTTCTTCTATGTCTTCACCATCGTCCAATTTTTACAACTCTTCTGGTGTATATATTTCACCATTTATGTACAACGTAAGTATTAAGCTTCATAGGGGCATTTAAATTTTTATCCCTTGATAATTTAATGTTTCTAACAATTTTGTGATTTTGCCTTCCTTTGTAAGTGAGATCTTGTGAGATGAAAATTACCTTTCAGTTTTTTGCAATTTTGCAATATTTTCAGTTTCAGTAGGAGTGAAATAAGTTCAACTATAATTGATTTATTATTGATATTATTTTTACCAATTCCATACACATTATTCATGACATCAGTATTCATCCTAATATCAAGCAGGACATTCAATTTTCCTGTTATAAAATCGACGAGACTTTTTTGAACGTACTCATCTTTCTTGATGCCAAATACGATTATATTATTTTCTCTCGCTCTTTGCTCGAAACATTTCAATTTATTTCTAAGTGTCTTGAGTAGGTATGGCGGCACCATGAGCAGACAGTCTTATCAGATGTCGGTAAGTATTATCACTGTATTACCGGCCGGGCAGAGGTTGGTTCAAAACTTTGCTGAATGTCCGTTAGATGGCGGGATGTTGGTTGAGCTTGTGGCGTCCCTTAATTATAATTCTATGACAAAAGTTCTATGGCAGAGAAGTATCGGTGAACGAGGGGAGAAGGAGATCTAGGATCTTGGCTAGCGAAGGCAGGTTGCCGTGGAATTTGAATATAAAAGATAATTGAATTGTATTGAATAATAAATATACAAACATATTGACACTTCATTTTTACGAGGAGTTTTAATTATTATGGGATTGATTTAATATCAGAAAACCCCATAAATTGGTGACCCCGACGTGATCCTCGGAAATGGCGGACAATGAGGATTTAGAGGTGGACAAGAAGGAGCAGATCGGCGGCATTATCCCATCGAGAATTACCAAATTTCCTCCCTTTTTCCGCGATGATCCAGGATTTTGGTTTGCTCAAGTGGAATCGGCGTTCAATATTCACGGTATCACAGAGGACAAACCCAAATTTGAATATATCATTACCTACGCAGACAAAGAATCCACACCACATATTTTGACATATTTTGTCGTTAGCGAAAAATCCTCCCCATGAAGGTAAATATGAAGCAATAAAAGCAAAAATAATATCCGCATTTTCTGAATCAGAAGAATCCCGTCTTCGCAGAATTCTACAGGGACAGAATTCGGAAGGAAAAAAGCCCTCACACAATTTTTGGGATGAGCTCCGCAATCTTGCTGGAGACCGGGTAAGTGCTTCAGTTCTCAAAACTTTGTTCATTGAACAATTGCCAGAACAAGCACGTTGCATTCTTTCCATTTCCGATGAAGTTGATCTTGATAAAATTGCTAGAATGGCCGATAAAATAGTAGATTTTCAACAACCACAGGGAGTTTCGTCAATTTGACAGGCCGTGGTTGGCAAAAGTACTGCCGCTACCCTTGACCCTTCAGTTGAAGCATTGATAGTAAATCTTTTTAAAAAACTTGAGGCTAAGATTGACCGACGTTCGCGTTCCCTATCACGGGGACAACAGAATCGTTCGCGTTCACAGTCTAGGCTCGGTGAGATAAAAAACCCTATTGTTTTTATCATTATCGTTTCAAAGATAAGGCTAAGAAATGCGAGGAACCATGTAAGTGGGGTAAGGAGAATTCGGAAAACTATTTGAATCGCTTCGAGAACAAGCGGTCGAAGCCGACAATAATAATAGAATAGGAAAAAGCCGTTTGTTAATAAGGGATAGGAAAACCGGAATTAGATTTCTCATCGACACCGGTGCCGATATATCGGTTATGCCCAAGTCCCTGGTAGGAAAACCATATTCGCCAGCCAAATTTAAGCTTTTTGCAGCCAACAATTCAACGATCAACACTTATGGTGAAAAACTCATCAATCTCGATCTAGGACTACGACGTTCCGTGAATTGGATCTTCACCATAGCTGACGTGACACAACCAATAATTGGAGCAGATCTCCTGCGGCACTTTGACATATTGGTTGACCTTAGGGGTAAGAAGTTAGTTCATAAAAACACCAACCTTTTTACTCTAGCTACAATCACAAAGAGCCATATGAAAGCGTCACTTCTGTTTCAAGAGATAATGAGTATCGGGATATTCTTTATGAGTTTAGTGAGGTTACTGTTCCAGGTAAAGCAATGGGAGCAGCAAAACAAAATGTATTCCATCATATTTTGACACAAGGTCCTCCTATAGCGCACCGGTCTAGAAGTTATCTTCAGAAAAGCTGAGGGATGCCAGAGCAGCTTTTGAGTTCATGCTTAACGAGAGAATTTGTCGACCGTCCAGCAGTCCCTGGGCCAGTCCTCTACACTTAGTGAAGAAGTCGTCAGGTGAGTGGAGACCATGCGGAGATTTCCGGGCCCTCAATGCAGCAACGATTCCGGATAAATACCCCATAGCCTATCTACATGATTTTGCTCACAGACTCAGAGGTTGCACCATATTTTCAAAGCTTGATCTAACACGGGCATACCATCAGATACCTCCGGAAGACATTCAGAAAACAGCAGTTACGACGCCTTTTGGTCTTTTTGAGTTTTTATATATGCCTTTTGGTCTGCGAAATGCAGCACAAACATTTCAGAGATATATTGACTCAGCTTTAAGTAACTTAAATTTTTGTTTTGTGTACATAGATGACATTTTAATAGCTTCTAAAGATCCACAAGAGCATAGAAAACATGTGAAGATAGTTTGGAGAGATTACGAGAGTTTGGACTTACAATTAATGTTGCTAAGTGTGTATTTGGTGCAGCATCTGTAAAATATTTGGGATATCTGATCAACATGCAAGGAACCAAGCCTTTGCCGGAGAGAGTTCGAGCAATAGTAGATTACACCAAACCTACTAACATCTCTGAGCTTCGGAAGTTTCTAGGAATTGTCAACTTTTATAGAAAATTCATCAGGAATGCAGCCGAGACTCAGGGTCCTCTTCATAACTTCTTGAAAGGCGCCAGAAAGAAGGATAAAACTCCTATTATCTGGACATCAGCAGCTGAAGAAGCATTTGAGAAATGTAAGAAGCAACTTGTACAGGCAACACTTCTTCGTCATCCTGTTGAGAACGCAACTTTGGCTCTTACTACGGATGCATCTGACACTTCAGTTGGATCTGTGTTAGAACAATTCGTAGAGGGAAGTTGGGAACCTATTGGTTTTTTTCCAAAAAACTTAGCGAAACCCAACGACGATATAGTGCATATGATCGAGAATTGCAGGCCATCTTCAGCAGTCTGAAATTTTTTCAGTACATGGTTGAGGGAATACTCTTGATTATCAAAACGGATCACAAACCTTTAATATTTGCATTCAAGCAAAAAACAGGAAAAGCATCTCCCAGACAGCTTCGACAACTTGATTATATAGGCCAATTTACGACAGAAATAATCCACATAGCAGGAGAATTCAATGTTGTAGCAGATGCACACTCTCGGATTGATAATATTAATTTACCTGTTGTTGTATCTGCCAGGGAACTTGCCCATGCACAAAAAGACGACCAGGAATTGCAGGAGTTATTGAAGTGCAAAACTGCCTTAGTGCTCCGCAAACGTAGAGTGGATGACAGTGATGAAGAAATTTTTTGCGATATTTCAAACGAAGAAATTCGACCTTACATTCCAAAAGTTCTTAGGAAGCTAATTTTTGAGTCGTTACATAATTTGTCACATCCAGGGAGTAGGGCTACCAGGAGAATGTTGCAAAAGAGGTACATTTGGCCTGGTATGGCTAAGGATGTGGAAAGCTGGGTTCGTTCCTGTTTAGCTTGCCAACGGAGTAAGGTCAGTCGGCAGATGAAACTTCCTATAGGAAAAATTAAGGTTCCAGACACTCGTTTCAGTCATGTACATATCGATATCGTTGGTCCGCTTGTAAAATCGCAGGGTTTTACTTATATTTTAACGATGATTGATAGGTTTACACGTTGGCCGGAAGCGACACCGATTAAAGACATCACGGCTGATACCATAGCTGAGGTATTTTATAGCTCTTGGATTTCTAGATTTGGAGCTCCATCCATAGTCACCAGTGACCAAGGATCTCAGTTTGAATCATTGCTTTTCAAGACTCTAGCTCATTTGGTTGGTTGCAGCAGGCAAAGAACTACGGCGTATCACCCGGCAGCAAATGGGATGATAGAGAGACGGCATAGATCTCTCAAAGCATCATTGAAATGTCACAACACATCAGAGTGGGTCAAAATTTTGCCAACAGTTCTTCTATGTTTGCGTTCAAGCTTGAAAGAAGACATTGGAGTAACGGCAGCGGTGTTGGTGTATGGTACGACTCTTAGAATTCCGGGAGAATTTTTTGTTAACAAAGATATTTCTCCTGATCCTCAAATATTCGTAGAGAAGTTCAGGGAGAGGATGCGCCAAATTCGTCCTACTCCTGCAGCTCATCATCATAGAAGGAAAATTTTCATTTACAAGGATTTTATACTTGCACACATGTTTTTCTTAGAGTGGATCGTGTCAAGAAACCATTGGAGCATCCATATGAAGGTCCTTATAGGATAGTGAAGCGTCATTCTGATTATGTTTTTACTCTAGACCTAAATGGAATAGAAACAAACGTTAATGTGGATCGGCTTAAGCCAGCTTTTATTGAAGCAGCAGCAAACTTGGAGACTCAGCAAGCAACTTCTTGTTCAGATACCGGAAATATTGGAACACAGCAGATCGCAAAAGTGAAAAGAAAGTGTTCTTTTCTCAAAATTCACCCTAGTAACAATGTTAGTTTATTTTCTGTCGTAATTGTTTTGTTTGTCATAGACTCGATGTTCGCAATTTTTAGTTTATCAAAATTGCTCGTGGGGGAGTAATGTGGCGTCCCTTAATTATAATTCTATGACAAAGGTTCTATGGCAGAGGAGTATCGGTGAACGAGGGGAGAAGGAGATCTAGGATCTTGGATAGCGGAGGCAGGTTGCCGTGGAGATAAAATTTGAATATAAGAGATAATTAAATTGTATTGAATATTAAATATACATACATATTGACACTTCATTTTTACGAGGAGTTTTAATTATTATGAGATTGATTTAATATCAGAAAACCCCATAAGCTGTCGCTTCTGTCCTCTGGGGTTTGGTGTCGCTTCTACCTGCTAGGTGGCTAGGGTTTGCTTTCGCCTCTGCCCGATAGGGGTCTATGGTTTGGTGTCGTTTCTACCCGCTAGGGGTTTGGTATCGGTAGTTTATGGTTCTTCCAACTATGGTTTGGTAACCTATGGTTCTCCGAACTATGGTCTGACCAATCTATGTTTTTCCAATCTGCAGTCTGTAAACTAGTCATCTGTGTACTCACATTCTACTGAAACGAATTTTTTTTTCTACACACCGGATTCGAACCCGAGAAATAAATTCCAAAGTTAGGTGGCTTAACAGCCCAGCTATGGAGGACTTGAGAACAAGTGATTTTAATGTAGTATATAACCTGAGTCACTTCTACTGAAATGAATATTTTATTTTCCTGCACCAGATTCGAATCCGAGGAATAAATTCCAAAGTCGACATCTTAACCGCTCAGCTATGGAGGACATGATAACAATCGACTTTAATGTAGTAAATATAACTCCGGTGCACCCCAGCTTTGTTACGTAAAAGGTGTGTCTAGACTAATGTCACCTGTTTCACCTTGATTATAGGTGAAGGTGAGCTTAGCCTTGCTCATAATAATTCCAAGTCGGAAGAATGTGATTTTTATTTTGTGTCACACAATTAGTTTGAGAATAGTAATTTGAGACTTGTTATTTTCTCATCTGCGTCACACACGCAGATCAAAACAAATATGAGATGTTAAAATTATTTTGTAATAATAATTGGAGTTTATGATAATCCATATCGCTTGTTGACCTTTACTGAACTTTCTATAGAAAGTGATAGTAATGGATGTTTACATCACCATCATCCATTTGAGGAATAAAATATCAAAAATAATAATAATAACTTTTATTTGAAACAATACATATTCATTTTGGCAGTATAACATTTAAATCTAAAATAAACCTACAAATGATTCACGCAGTTCATCACTTGGTTCTTCACACTAAACTCCGAATTAATCCAGTAATTGGAGAATACTCCATGATATGGTCGTTTATGATGATACAATAAGCCCGGATGTTTTCAGGAAAATTCAGGATACTTTCCATCTCTAGCTTAACGTCAACTGTTGATGACGTTATAGCATCGTTCTGTTTCGAGCAATCAATCACGAAAATTGCTTTGTTCTTAATTGCTATATAACCTAGCATCGGTTCGCTTATCATTTTATTTGAAAATGATTTCTGGAAATCATGGTACATCTGGTACGCTTCCACGTATTGTTGGTCATTGAAATTCAATTTCATTGCTTCATATGGATAACACTCTGAATTCAAGTATAATTTTACATTTAGCAAGTTTATATTATCGAAATATGTACTTTGCTTAACAGGATTATGTTTTCGATCAGTTTGGAGAGCTAGAATCACATATCTGGGGTGTTCCAGATTCATTGATGTTTTAACAGCCCAAATGTCTCGAGTGCTCTCCTTCATCAACAGATTTTCACGCAGATCCCAACTAAGGAATGGAATCAAAATAAGCTTCTCAGCACTCAAATTCCTCAACATTTGGAATTTAACTTGATCATTTGGAAACACATGTCCCACTCTCAATGCTATCGTCTTCACATTTATTTTATTTATCTTCGTACCTGTGCCATTGGTATAACAATCAATATCGGTTCGAGACCTTATCAAGCGCAGCTTATGTTAACCACTCAAAACTTTGTTATAGTCAATGAATAGGCCTTGTAGAATATTCAGCGGTATCCATAAATTGATTTCATTATTGTAGACTGAACTCATTGCATCCTTATATGACCATCCAGAAATAGCTAGAGGTATAGATTCATGTTCTGCATATGTTAGATAAGCTCTGAGGGTGCTGACAATACCAGAATCGTGTACTTTGTCTATCTCTTTTCCATTCAATTCATAACTGATATATTCAAAGAGAAACGCTCCAAAATTATTGGTTATGGTACATTCACCATCACGACTTGCTTCTGGCTGAAATTCTGCTTCGATGAATAAAGCAGACGAGGCATAATCTACCAACACATCTTGTTGATTGATTGACATCTCAATTTCATCACTGTATCCGAGAGATATTGTGTGTGGATAGTAGGTGTGAATTTCTTCTCGAATGATGTCTTTATTGAAGTTTGGTTCGTTGAATATTTGAAATTTTCAGGACATGGTAACCAAGAGACTTCAAAAAAATTATATTTTCCAATGATAGTGCTGTAGCAGCAACCTTCTCCTCTGAACTCGTTGTAGATAATGACTGATGTCCAATATGGGGATGCCTCTTATTGCTGAATCCAAACCCATGTCCTCTAGTGACGTTGGCTGTAACATCCTCCTCACATGAATTCTTTTCATATAAGGAATGCTGGTGAGTATTGGATTATCATTTATTGTTGGAAGCCATAATCTCTTGCGGTCTTTTTTAACTCCAACCGTATAATAATTTCTTCTCCACGAAAATTTACCCGTTTCCAATTCTGATTATATGATATATATACGATTATATATACTACATTAAAATCACTTGTTCTCAAGTCCTTCATAGCTGAGCGGTTGAGGCGTCGACTTTGGAATTTATTTCTCGGGTTCGAATCTGGTGCAGGAAAGTAAAATATTCAGTTCAGTAGGAGTGACTCAGGTTATATACTACATTAAAATCACTTGTTCTCAAGTCCTCCATAGCTGGGCTGTTAGGTCACCTAACTTCTGATTTTATTTCTCGGGTTCGAATCCGGTGTGTAGAAAAAAAACTATCCATGTCAGTAGAATCTGAATACACAGATGACTAGTTTACAGACTGCAGATTGGAAAAATGTAGATTAGTCAGACCATAGTTGGGAGAACCATAGATTACCAAATCATAGTTGGAAGAACCATAGACTACCGACACCAAACCCCTAGCGGGTAGAAACGACACCAAACCATAGACCCCTATCGGGCAAGATATAATTTGTGGGGGTTTTAACGCCCCCTGCCTGCCCGTCGTTAGACTCTAGACATGTTCATAAGTAGATGAACTCCGCTACTTTCGCCTCAGGATATCCGGTCTCCACTTCCGGTCTAGCTGTCGATGTGCATCCGGTGCATGAGCTCGTCCTTATCAGTTTGAAAGGATGTAGGTGATAAGGATTTTATTTTATTTGTAAAGAGTATACAGGGTGTGTTCAAAAAGTGTGTCACATGTACAGAGTCACGTGACTAACACATGGCAGCATGGCGGCCCTAAGGTCCAGCTGTCATGGCGACCATAAGGTCCAGCTGTCATGGTGGGCATAAGAACCAGCTGTCATGGCGACCATAAGGACCAGCTGTCATGGCGGCCATAAGGACCAGCTGTCATGGCGACCATAAGGACCAGCTGTCATGGTGGGCATAAGGACCAGCTGTCATGGCGGCCATAAGGACCAGATGTCATGACGACCATAAGGTCCAGCTGTCATGGCGATCATAAGAACCAGCTGTCATGGCGACCATAAGAACCAGCTGTCATGGCGACCATAAGAACCAGCTGTCATGGCGACCATAAGGTCCAGCTGTCATGGTGAGCATAAGGACCAGCTGTCATGGGGGCCATAAGAACCAGCTGTCATGGTGGACCTAAGGTACAGACTGCTTCGTAGAGGGGGCTCCGCCACCTCTAGGGAGCAATCTGTACCTTCGGTCCAAAAGGTACAGACTGCTTCATGAAGATGTCACCACCACATGACAGATGCCATCGAAGGTACAGACTGTTTCGTAGAGGTTCGACTCACCCGACTCATGCGTCTCATGCGACTTTAGCAAATGAAAGATCTACACTCGGGAATCATCGGTTGCAACGTTTCGTGCGACTCGTACGACTCATCAGACTCGTTCTAGTTTGCATTGCCGGTCTTAATTATCAGCGAAACAGTTTAGTTCAAGATGAAGTCGGTGGTAGTTGACATTCAGAGCTTCCAAATCTCACACCATACAATGATAGTTAAGGAACTAGTTTTGTTGGATTGTGAAAAGAAGCTAGAAAAATATTTTTTATTCAAGCCACCCACACCGCTAAGTGAACTCTCAGAAAATCAAATGAAGCAAGTGATGTTTTGCGAAAAGTATCATGGGATTCCATACAACTCTGGATATCAGGACTATATTCGGATGGAGGAAATTTTCAAGGAAAATATTGATCTAAATAGCATCATATACGTTAGTGGTGTGGGCAAAGCCAAATTCATAGTGAAGATTCTCAAAAAATTGGGGTTAGATCGCCAGGTGAAAGTGTTGAATTTGAAAGGCAGCTGCCCACAATTTGTTCGAGAAAACTGTAGATATATCTGCCTTCATCACTCTACCAGCAATAATTCTATGTGCTGCAGTGTAAACAGCTGGAAATTGTTTGAATATGTTACAAAGGAAGATGCCCATCTGGATATATTACGAGGGTTTCAAAAAATGGGTATGGGTGACACTCCACCGAACTGACCAGTATTGATATGTCTTCGGAAGAATACGCACGTAAACTGCTTGAATTCCATATGAAATTAGTAGCACTGAATAAAGACATAAAATTTTACGAAGATAAAAAGTTAACTATAAATCAACTAGGCAATTTGAGTATAAGTGGTGGAGATGGCTGTGCTGAAATCAAATTTCATAATCCTAACAGCAATATTGAATGGGGTCCTATATACAAACGTACCACTTCAAGTGAATCGAATTTATATATGTCCCAACAAGGATGCCTTCGCAGAGAAGGAATGTAATCGAACTGAATGGAAGCCTATGGACCATCAATTAGTTAATGAAAATCACCTAGAGGTATTCTCATACGTTATTCCTAAAAGGATGTTAGCAACTTTCAACTATAAACTCAAGTTATTATTCCATGATGGTAGTGAGGGGGACTTGGTGAATTGGCATCAAACTATAGTCCCAACACCTGTGGTGACAGCAGCAATCAATTGTCAAAGCAATGTATCTGAAGCTCAACCATCAACATCCCAACCACCACCACCAACACCACAGAAAGAAAATGAAATCTATGCTATGCAATGTTTCAATCTTAGTGCATTATCAGTTTTACTACTAAAAATCCTCATTAAAAATGTAAAGAAACATATTAATAATAAATAAATAATGAAAGTATCGCTATTGTTTGATTTTGAATAGGAGATAGGGAATCAGTTAGATACAAACATTTAACTTTTAACTTTTTATTCATGAATACACACACACAAAAAATATATACAATATAAACACCTAAATCTAAAAATTATTCCCTAAAAACTCCACAAAAAAGGCCATACCCCGTGCTGTACGCATTTCAACCATCTGCGAAAACAAAGAAAAATAACTTTAGTTGATAAATAATAATAATAATAACAATAATAATAATAATAGTGTGTGTGTGTGTGTGTGTGTGTGTGTGTGTGTGTGTGTGTGTGTGTGTGTATGTGTGTTTGATTCACTCACTTTTTCTTTCAAGCGATTTGAATCGCGAGGTAACCCCACCACCAGGGAACATTCTCCATCTAGGGGTGAAACCAAATACCTGCACCCCTCCAAAACCCGCAGTTGTGACATCTGTAATTATGAATAAAACAAGGGTACTCATTAAATAATAAAAAAACATCAGCATAAGGTAAACATACTTCAAACATCAGCTCCGCCAAGTAGTGGCGGAAAGCATGGATGCAAAATCCCTCGTAAATCTGCTGTGGAGGAGGTGCCGGTGAAGGTGCAGGTCTTGGGGTGACCAAATCATCGATTGAGCTATCGGGAAAGTACAATTAGAATTGAAATAATTCTAGACTTAATACGAATACATACAAAATGCCTGGAGAGCTCGCTGAAGACGGTGGGGTATCATAGGGAAGTTGGGTAGGTAGTTCGTTTAATCTGTAATTATTAAAAATTAGTAGCAAATATTTCGCAAGTAGAAAAATCACATACACTATATCATGCATATCCAGCGGAGGAGGCAGCGACTCTGCTGATGGAATCTCTGGACATCTGTTGGAAATGAGAGTAATTTAGTAATCAAAAATTATATAAATTGGGGAAAAAACATACGTCAAGTCAATTATTTCTTGAGGCTCGTCCAATTCTGGGAATAAATCTTCAGCATCATCAGCTGCCGCCAATTGATCAAGATGTATCAATTCTCTCCTAATTTCCTCATCAGAATAATCACTGAAAACAAATTAATGCACTTATGATATATAGTGAGATTGAAATGAAATAGAACAACTTACTTATCAATCATCCACAGGCGCACTTGCGTTTTTGTAAATATATCCAACCTGTTGGTCAACTCTTGAACATAATCAGAAAATTTCCCAATTTTTCACTAGGTCACACAACACTTACAAGAATACTATTTTTCCCTATGAAGTACCTAGAGTTTTATACACACAGAATATTTAATCCAAAGTCCTACGAATTAAATTAGTTCCCAGGAAAAATGATAAAGTTGTTATCGGTTGAGGAAAAAAATGTATGCGGATAAATATTTCAAGGAAGTTTCTGCAATCACGCGATTTCAAATAGAATTTAACATCCTGCTTGTGGTTGTAGATCTTACCAATATGAATATAACAGTCGACCGAGACTTCCTGATTGTGGTTACAGTTAACTTATTATCATGATATAACAGGCGACGAGACATCCTGCATAGCGTGTGAACATAGCAGGAAAGTGATAAGAAGTTCCTATAAAACTCGATGTGCGCATACCTCATACCATTATCAAATCATTATTCTACTAGCTTTTGAAGTGACTAGACGTGTTTTGTGTGTGCTTAAATCAAGGTGAGTTTATTTATTGACTTGAATATTATATTCATATGTAGAGTTAATTTCTATGTACTGAATATTTATTTTGCTTTTATTAAAACTGTGCAGGCTAAACTTTAACTTTTTGAAGTATTTATTGATCTTCTTTTATACAATTTGATTGGGTAAATATTAATAATAATTTGGGGGTATTTATTGATCTTCTTTTATACAATTTGATTGAGTAAATATTAATAATAATAATTTGGGGGTATTCATTAATTTTCTTTTATTCAATTTGGTGGGGTAAATTCAACACACAAAAATAATTCATCACTTCTAACTCCCACTGATTTGTTTTAGATTTAAAAATAATTTAAAAAAAAATGGATTTCTCCAAATTGAACAAAATCTCGTTATTGCAGAGGGCAACACCCACGAAAGTCTCCGATTTAAAATTGAATGCGACATATTTGATTTTAAATTTAAAAACTATAAATACTAAATTTGGAGAGGCTATTTTGGCGGAGTTGGAGGGAGAGCTAACTGTTTTCCTACCCAAACGTTTAACAACAACGCTTACTCCCCTCATCGAAGATATCAATAAAGGGCGCAACACAGCCCTAATATATCGAGGGGAAGAGGCCATCGGGACAGGAAAATCCTGCTCAAAACTCGAATTTTGCGAATTGCCGCCTAGAAGTTGAGAGCCTTCCAGCACCACCACCACCACCACCACCAACAACAACCCTCCTGTGTGTACTACTTTTATAAATTCCATAAGGTAGGCTGCTTGTTTATTGTTTAAAATATGGTTTCAATCGCTAAGATGAGTGGGGAGATCGTTAATATTATCAACGAGGCTCAAAAGGATTTGTTAAAATCAAAATTATCCCCTCAGGAAATAACGAAGTGGATAGGTTTCTGTACTAAGTACATTAGAACCTTTTCTAAGCATATAACAAAGGATACTTTGAACTTGTCGTGTAAGAATCAATTGCAATGTAATATCGGTCATTTAAAAAGATTCAAAATTTTATTAGAGATCCAAAATAAACCCCCTACAACTAATAAGAACCGTAGTGAGCGAATTCGTTGGGAGGATGGTAAATGTGCATTTTCCCAACGAATTCGAACTGGCTTTATAACAAACATTTCTCATTTAGACCCATTAAATTTTTTATATGATGCCTTTCATCTGTTTCACCCTAGAATCACCAAAATTTTACATACTTACAATTTTATCAAGGTAAACACAACATTTTGCGGGGAATATATGCGACTTAATGCGATCGACGAGCTTATCCAAACAGAATATAAATATTTCCACACAAAATCCGCCCCAATAGATTCTTTTACAAATTTATTGGAGTGGTTCAAGGAGCATGTTATCGATAAACTCCAAGTAAAGCTGGATGATTTTTTGGAACGAGACTCGGGGTGGAGTCTTAGGGAGGTTATCAGTTTGGGCATAAATATTAATAAACATGAAGTCATCAATTCTGGGTCCTCTTATATAGTTCTCCCAAAAGAGATACTTCGAAAGCGGGCTATTATTAATGTTAAAAATTATGATGAATATTGTTTTGCCTGGGCAGTAACAGCTGGACTACACCCTAGTACCAACCCAAATTCCGATCGTGTTTCTTCATACCCACATTTTAGTAATGTTTTAAATTTACAAAATCTAACTTTTCCCCTCCCTATATCTCAAATTCCAACTTTCGAGAAGAATAACGATATTTCAATTCATGTGTTTGTTTTGGAATTACGTGGAGGTAATGAGCAGGGTGAGGGGGAGAAATTGAAGGTTCTCCCTGCATATTTAACCAAAAATAAATTAGATAGACATTTCAATTTACTATTAATCCAAGATAAATATTATCGGGATGTAGAACCTGCGAAATCCCCAAATTTCATTGACCCCACAGTTAAATTTCACTATTGCCTAATTAAAAAATTTATCTAGACTTGTAAATTCTCAAATTAGCTCGCACCACAAAACTTATTTGTGCGATAGATGTTTAAATAATTTTTGGAGTGAGAATAAGTATAAAAATCATGTTGAGGATTGTGGTAAAATGAACATGTGTAAAATAACATTCCCTCAGGATGATTATTTAAAATTTAAGAATCACTCAAACAAACTACCCATACCATTTATTATTTATTTTGACTTTGAGGCTCTCCTATTACCTATTCAGAACTGTCCTCAATCTAATGTAAGTTCATATACGAACAAAACTCAACTACACGAGGCGTATAGTGTTGGATATTATTTAAAATGTCAATTCAACAATTCTCTATCACGATTTGATAGCTATGGAGGATCAGACCCCGCCAAATGGTTGACAGATCAGTTAGATAAAATTGGAGAATTTATCGATCTAAAACTTAAATCTATTGTACCTATAGACTTGAATGGTATCAGTTTACTTGATATTATGAAGCAAACGAAATGCCATATTTGCGAGAGACAGTTCGAAGAGGGGGATGTTCGGGTTAAAGATCATTGCCACTTCACGGGCAAATATCGAGGTCTAGCCCACCAAGATTGCAACCTAAATTATAAATATCGATTCGTGGTACCTGTTGTGGCTCATAACCTCAGCGGGTACGATATGTTTTTGCTAATTCGAGATATCGCCAAAACGTCCAAGCAGAATATTCAAGTACTCCCCATCAATAAAGAGAAGTATATAAGTTTCACTAGAAGCACCAAAAATTCGGTGGTTAAATTCCGTTTCATAGATTCATGTAGGTTTTTAGATTCAAGTTTAGATAAATTAGTTTCTTATTTGAATGTGAGTGACTTGAGTATTCTGAAAAGCGAGTTTGCGCACTTATCCGATGAAAAATTTAAATTATTAACTCGTAAGGGAGTATTTCCCTATGAGCACTTAGATGATTGGGGTAAATTGAACGAGGAAAATCTTCCTCCAATAGAGAAATTTTTTAATAAATTACGCGACGAATCGATAAGTGAGGATGATTATAGGCATGCTCAAACAATTTGGACTAGTTTTAATTGCAGAAATTTAGGCGATTATTCTGATTTATATTTGAAAACAGATGTTTTAACATTGGCGGATGTATTTGAGAATTTCCGCAGCAAATGTATAGATCTTTTTGCTTTAGATCCGGCCCACTATTTCACGGTTCCCTCCTTCACGTGGGACTGTATGTTGAAATATACAAATGTGTCTTTACAATATTTGAAAGACATCGATATGGTCTTATTTGTGGAGAAGGGAATTCGCGGAGGTGTAAGCCAATGCAGTAATCGATTTGCAAAGGCCAATAATAAATACATGAATAATCACGACCCCGAAAAAGAGACAAGTTATCTCATGTATTTCGATGTATGCAATCTATATGGGTGGGCTATGATTCAATATTTACCCTATGATGGGTTCGAGTGGGTTGAAAACCTCGATGATGTAGACGTCAGAAACGTCTCAGACGAAAGTCCAATTGGTTACATATTGGAAGTCGATTTAGAATACCCACCTGAACTACATGATCTACACAAAGATCTCCCGACACATGATGTCCGACACATACAGCACCACCCAACAGTAAATTACCTAAATTATTAACAACTCTCCACAATAAAACTAAATATATCATTCACTATCGAAATTTGAAACAATGTTTGGCGCTGGGGATGGTGCTGAAAAAAGTCCATAGGATTTTAAAATTTAAGCAAGCCCCGTGGCTTAAAGCGTACATAGATCTTAACACTAGATTGAGGGCAGCTTCTAAGAATGCGTTTGAAATAGCTCTCTTCAAGTTGCTAATCAACGCAATTTTCGGTAAATCTATGGAAAATGTACGAAAGCATAGACTAGTTAGATTAGTTAATAAATGGTATGGACCCTATGGGGCTCGCTATTATATTTCACAACCTAATTTCAATAGCAGTAAGATATTTGAGGAGAATTTGGTAGCCATAGAACAGAATAAATTAGAAGTCCTATTTAACAAACCCATTTATGTGGGGATGTCCATTTTGGACATTTCCAAAACCTGCGTGTACAATTTTCATTATGGCTTCATGTTAAAATTATATAAAGACCCAGGATTGATGCGATTATGTTACACTGATACTGACAGTTTGATTTACCACATTATAACGAACGATGACATTTATGAGACAATTATAAATAAGAATATTGAAAAATTTGACACTAGTGATTATGCCCTAGACAACCTCTTTAAGATTCCCCTGGTTAATAAGAAGGTAGTAGGCTTAATGAAGGACGAGAATAAAGGCCTCCTCATGGATAAGTTCGTCGGTTTGCGGGCAAAAATGTAGAGCTTCACTGTCCAAAATCATGACGCTAGTGACGTCACAAAGAAAGCCAAAGGGGTACGCAAGTATGTCTTACGAAATACGATAACGTTCGAAGACTATGTTAGATGTTTGGAAGAGAACATCGAAATGTATCGCGTGCAGAGATCTATCCGCTCTTTCGACTTAAAGCTTTACACCATAGATCAGAATAAAATCTGTTTGAGCCCCTTTGATAATAAAAGGGTAATATTGGGGGACAAAACAAGCACTCTACCTTATGGCCATTATTCTTTAGGTTAGAATTAAATTTTTTTTTCAATTATAAAAGATATATGTATTTTGTTTCAAAATTATAGGTTAAGTTATTATTATTATTATTATTATTATATTATATTATATTATATTATATATGTATACTTTTTTCCAAGTATTTTTTATATATATGTGTACTTTTTTTTTCCAAATATTTTTTATCTAAATAAATATTTTATGTGGAAGTTTGGATGTTTTAATAAAACCAAAAATAATAGCATCAATTCTTTTATTGTTCTAAATCATACAGAACTTTATTCTTATAGAAAAATAACATTTCTCTAAGTGTATTGCTTAATAAACAGTCGAGCGAACTACCGATGAAACAATACAAGAGGGCCATTTCATCGGGCTGCTGCTGCTGCTGTGGGTCTCTCATACTTTTAATCATATCAATAACATTATGATAGTATGTGGAAAATCCAAAATGTTCGAGAAAAGACACTCGATGCAATAGCACTCCATCGTTGATTTGAATAATTTCTCGAACATCTTCCTCACACAACCACACATGGATATTATGCTTTGTAACTTGAAGTAATTTAACATTATTGAAGTACACAAGTTGGACTATTTGGCAGTATTCATCAGATAATATGGGTGTAGCATCGAAATCTGATCGTAAACTTGCGAAGAACTCGATGATTTTCACTCGAAGAATATCGATTAAATCGATCCATTCTAGCAGGCTAAAGCTGAGTTTGCAATTTTGAACGTATTGAACGAGTGAGATTGTAGGTGAGAAGGTCCGTACAGGACTCAATCCACATTTGATTTCATAACTTGCCCCCACCAACGGGTACGTTGTATTCATCAATAGGAATGGTTCATCTTTTGCCTTCATCTCGAACTCTTCTAAAATATGATCCAACTCAGAACAGTTGCTGCTGCTATCTTCATCAACACTAGCCTGGGACAACATCTTATTAAAACTGTTCTGGATTGTTCGATTCACCAGAACCTAACCCTCGCTCACAAAATATTTACTTGCACATGCGCAGGTCATTAGCAGCATATTTCTTTGATTTGATTGGAAGTTTGGATGAGAACATCGAAGCATAAAACTTGAAGTGTGGGGGGAGGAGAAAATTTGTGGTGTTGGTTGCGTAGTCCATCGACTATGTATGAGTCAAAGAAGAAAGTTTTATTAGAAGTTCCTCTACGAATTCCTCGTAGATCCATTATTTCACAGCGGTAAGGCAGAAGCGCGATCCGATAAAAATCGACACCAATTTCATGTAGCACTTTGAAACAATCAAGTATATAGGACCGAGGTTTTGGGGTTATACCAGGAATTTGATGTAATATAAATTTCTTCCATCTATTTTCGTATATAAAGTAGCCTTCAACATTCATATCAATTATCTTCCAATCGTTTTCGGGTGGGTTGAAATCTCCCCCAAAATAGAAAATATCCACATAACCACATTCCTTCACAGCCCCAATAACGAACGTTACAAATTCTCCAGCGATTATCCAATTTTTAGATGGTAATTGTAATTCTTCAAGGGTTTCCATCAAATTTGGAGGACATGCTACACTTATAAATTGTTTTGCATCGTACACGGTGGTAAGTACATTATGAACAAAACTGTTGTATAATTGCAAAGACATTTTCACGCAGACTGATTCGATTATTTGACTTCCACTAGGTTGAACCACCAGTCAAATATTTTATTAGGAAGACATGCGCAGCAGCAGTACATTATACAACATCAGAATTTTCAATCCAACTTTTCTCTTTTATACCATACCATTTTACATACATTTTATCACCCTTTTTTCGAAGCACCTTCTCGATCAAATAAACATCTGGCTGTTTGGTTTTCTGTAATTCTTCCTCGTAGAAACAGCCGCTGATTGGTGCGTTGGTCATATCTTCTAGTAGATATGTGACCGGGTTGGTAATTTTAACTTTGATGATTTTAAATAATTCCGCACTCCAATTGGGCGTAAATCCCTTCTCAAAAATATGTTTAGCTTCACTTATTCGCACAATATCCCCTACGTGGTATTTGTGAGGTAGGGCCAACTTAATGTGCGAGTAAGATTGCTTCAATATGCGGCTTTCATTCTGTTTC
This sequence comes from Endomychus coccineus, assembly GCA_958510875.1. Taxonomy (NCBI): domain Eukaryota; kingdom Metazoa; phylum Arthropoda; class Insecta; order Coleoptera; family Endomychidae; genus Endomychus; species Endomychus coccineus. The sequence goes on along the minus strand of OY294067.1, from coordinate 142,002,906 downwards.
GTAACCTTAAACGGAGCCATTTTTATAGTTCTATGTTTACGATGATTATATTTTTCGGTGACTTCAGGGAGTGTATCCACCCATTTGTATTTCCCACTCAGACTGAATTGCTTGTAGATCGCTTCTTTTAACGTTCGAATGACGCGTTCAGCAATGGCGGCTTTCTTCACAGAATACGTATTATAATGGTTGATTTTATGTTTTTTCATTAGCTCGTCAAAGTGCCTGTTGAAGAATTCTTTTCCTTGATCGCTTTGCAGGTTCCTAGGCGTACGATGTGACCCTTCTAGCAATATAGAACTGACCGCTTCCCGAACCTCTTCGGCTGATTTCGTTTTCAGCGGGCGTGTCCACAGAAATTTCGAGAAGCAATCGATCACCACCAAAATGTATTTAAATCCACGATTTTCGCGCGCATAATTACCCATTTCGGCAAGATCCATTTGCCACAAGTCATCCAAGTCTTTTATGATTGTTCTGCGACGTTTAAAATTCTTTCGAACAGGCTTATGAAGCTCATCAACCACCTGCGCTTTACCCTTCATCATTTTTTTAGGTCGATCGGTGTTGTCGGAGCTAATATCTTTTGTGGTGGTGGGGAGGTGGTAGTAGCTCTTTTATAAGGATGATATGGAGGTATCTGTAGAAATGTGGATAGTTTTTTTTCTACGCCAGCCAGTCTGGTACCTATGTCTATTTGTTCAATTTTCGATATTTCGCTTCTAATGTCCTGTATACTTTGGTTTACGGTGGTATAATTCGATCTAGATGTCTGCTCAATACTACTAAGCGTTTTATAGTCCAATTCTATGGTTATAAGTTTACTATTGATGGTCTGTATACTATCGAATAGGTCGTTATATTTCGAACTGTTTTCTTGGTCGTTACTAACAAGTGTTTTATAGTCTTCACGTAATTTCTTCAATAATTTTTCAAGATTTACCTCATTTGCTTTATTAGTTTTGAACGATGCTATCATACCATCTACAAGTTTTTCAATTTTAATTCTATTTTGTGTTGTAGAAGCAATCAGAGAGTCTGTGAATTTTTTATTTTCGATGTGAAGGTACCCACCCTCATTATGTATACTCTGTTTTATAGCTGTAGAGTTGACATCACTTTGATTTTTGTATGACTGTATTTCGGTATAAAGGATCTTCAAATCTTCGCGAAGTGCATCTATTAATCGTGTTAAACTTGGAATTGAGGAATTCGTGATGTTATTGACGTTTATATGAATGGCTGCATACTTCGCCAAAACTTCACTTAAATTCGCATTCACTCTAGTGATAGTGTTATCTACATATGCTTTGTTTGCAACATCATTATCCGAGATAGGTATTTTCACATTACAAATTTTCAAATTTTCCATATCCACATCACCTTCGGGCGTATGCCTTAAAATGTTCATAAACATCGATCTGCGTTTAAAAACGTCGACGATGCTATCACCCGACAACGCTGATCGTCTACCGAACTTATCAAGACTCATTATATAAATGGTGTAGGGTTGAAGTATCCAGTACTAATATATGATGTTTGCCTCTCTTAGTTCATTTATTATAGCAACAATTTCATTATCGTGCGAAGTATTTCCAGCTTGTTGTGATGCCATCAGTAGTTTTAGTCGGTCCACCAGCTCGTTTGGATCATCCCAAAAAATATATTCCATAGGCTTCTTGTTGTATGTTAAATGTAAACCGCTACCGCTTGCTGCTGCTGTCAAAGTCGTCTCCGACGACGATACAGAGGCTGGTCTAAACATAGGTTTAATTATGGACATGTACTTTATCGCACTGGTACCCTTCAAACGACCATTAACATTTTTATGTGCATTTGTTAACCTCAAAATTTCTTTGTATGCTGCTCGATCGTTATTCGTGAATTTCGTGGGTGTTTTGTAGAATATGAAATCGTACAATCCAGGTGTTCCCTTTGCGCTATATCCTGCAGTTTCGATATTCTCCCCGAATATTATCTTTTTAACACCTAGAATCCAACCGGCAGAGCTCGCATCATAAACAGGACCATATACTTTATCGATTTTCTTGTTGTTTTCCCAATGCTCTTGAACGTATTTACGAACTTGTGGTGGGTAATGTGCAAGTGAAGGTTCAATCTTAGTCATAGCATCATCGAACGCGTCATCCTCCTCTCCCCCCTCTCCTTCTTCTTCTTCTTCGTAATCGTTATCTTTAGGTTCTAATTTTATTTCTTTTTTCATTAACTGCGCAGTAGGATGTTTAATTTTTTTAACGATCGCTTTCAATGGTGTGGCGATAGGTTTGAACAGTTGTTCTATTGATTCGTCTTCTTCAGATTTACCTAGCTTCAAGGTTAAATATCTCTTCCTTATAGACTTACTCAATTCGAAGATTTTTCGCTTACGTGCTAACTGATCGGCGTCCATCTTGTATTTGGACTAAAATTAACAATTCACGTTTTTATATATACGTCGAAACCTTTGCGGTATCTACCATCGTTCAAGTCGAAATCCTTTGCAATGACCAAAGTTCCGAAATTATCCGTCCAGCACATGGCGCACATCTTCTTGAACTGATTGAAATCTACGTCGGGCGATACGTGCTCATCAAATACATGCTTCAAATTGATCTCGTCCTGCTTAAAAAGAACGATCAAATTACAATTGTCGCGAATCAATTGTTTTGGTATTTTCGAGTATGTTTGACACAGATATGCTGCATCGATATTCTTTTGTCTACACATGGAATAGTATTCCCGAATTTTTTGTTGGCCCTCGCACGCGATGTCATCAAAAAGGAATATGGAATTAGCTTTAGCCTCGTTCGGGCTTATTATTTCCTCGTTGTCCTTATAGGGAAAATAGCCGACACCTTTAACTCGATCTAAAACTTCCTGCAACAGTTGATACTTGGGTTGATACAACGACTTTGAGTATACGTAGACGTTTTTGAACTTTGCCCCATTTGGATTAAATAATAGCGATAACATCACGTTCGTTTTACCACACCCACTAGGTCCACAAATTATAGCGCGAAAAGAGTCGGGTAACAATTTACCATGTTTACCTATGCGATTAGTAGTCGCCGACCCAAGGTCTAAATTTTCAATGGGCAGTGTCTGCTCTTGTTGAACGGTCTTCATATTGTGAGGTAGTTTGAATCTGATGATTGCTTTTATAAATAGAAACGTTTGGAGATCGCGAGCTCAGTATCAATGTTGATCTATCAGGGTGAAGGTCTGTTGAATTCGCTCATAAACAGTCTCCCGTTCGAAGTACATATTCCATCGTATCAATTCTGTGGACCTGGTACTAAGCTACAGAAGCGACTTGCGCGTGGCGATAAAGGTGTTAATCCGCTGGATTCGGCCTGTCGCGAACACGACATAGCTTATTCCCAGCACAAATCTCTAGAAGATCGTCATAAGGCTGATAAAATATTAGAGGACGCAGCTTGGCAGCGTGTTAAATCTAATGACGCTAAGGCCGGCGAAAGACTAGCTAGTCTATTGGTTACTGGGGGAATGAAAGTTAAACGTAAACTAGGAATGGGTCTTAAGAAACGTGCTGGTCGTCGTGGAGGATGTTGCTTTCGGAAAGATATAGTGGGACATATTTCTAAGTCTATGGAACCGTCTGCGTCGTTGCGAAAGTCTGCTATGAATGCATTGAAAGCTGCACGAATAGCTATTAAGCGAGTCGGAGGTAAGAAGCGAGTTAAAGTACCACGCATAATAGCCCTGCCGAAATCTGGAGGATTCCTCCCGTTATTACTACCTATTTTGGGGGCGCTGGGGGCCTTAGGGTCTGTGGCGGGTGGTGCAAGTGCCATCGCTAATACAGTAGTCAATGCTCGAAACGCCAAAAAGAAGCTTGAAGAGGATCAGCGTCATCATGCAGCTATGGAATCGTTAGGTAAAGGATTATACTTGCGGAAGAATGCGAAAGGTGGATTTGGGTTGTTTTTGAAGAAACAACAAAAAAACTTCCAATAGAGCTGCCCAATAGACCGTTGTACGATGTGGATTTGGTGCGTTTCGCGAAAAAAATGAAAATACCTCATTTTCGTGGTGTCTTTATGCGAGACAATTCACCTAGGAAACGTCCTTGGAGACAAGAATGTGCCATTTTGAATTTGGATTCGATCAAAAACAGCGGTACTCATTGGGTGGCCTTTAGAAAAATAAATAACCAAGTGGAATACTTTGACTCTTTTGGAAATTTAAAACCACCTAAGGAACTAGTTCGATATTTGGGTGGTGGTGGTGGGATGAGAATTTTCTATAATAACGATGCTTATCAAAAGTATGATCAGGTGATTTGTGGACATTTATGTTTGAAATTCCTCAGTTCTACGTAAACATCTAGAGTGAGCAGTCATGTCTGAATCCTACGATAAATTTATCGGAAAGATTATGCAACAACTTTCTGTTGATATTCAAAGACCTGGAATGCATACAATCATCCGATATATGATAATCTAATAAAAGCAATGGAAAAACCTTCGAGCGAACTAAGCAAAAGAGACTTATTATTTCTCCCGATGGAATACATTCTAAAACATTTGGATTTGGTGTCTCTCAATCAGAATGAAGTTCCGAAATATATGTTGAACACCCTTTACCGTCATATGAGGTGTACGGAACATATCGACGAAGATTGTGATTGTCTGCCACCTCCTCGCAAACTATGTTCGCAATGTTTATCTGAACAGATATCGAAGGTCATGGAGACCGAGGGAATAACACACCATGAGAAGCAGGTGTTGATTGAAGAAGTGTGCAGAGACGATCCATACTTTATGCGATCATACTTATTCCATATATTAATGTGCAAATATAAATAGAAATGTTACAATAAATTCTTATCAGTATCATGTCGCAGTTATTCACGCTAACAAGCACCAACCATATATTCTCGTTCACACCGCAGAATTCGATTGAGTTGAAGTCTGATAAGCGATACTATTTGGCTTTGTTAGGATTCACTTCTTATAACTCTATACCGAATATCGAGAACGAGAAATTTTACTATTTGGGGGACGATGGAAAGACTTTGAAAACAATCGAAATACCTTCGGGTAACTACGATCTATCCGACATTGAAGAATTAATTCGGAAAAGATTGAACGTGAAAGAAGATGTCTTCTCGCTGAAGCCCAATAACAATACATTAAAGTGTGAGATATTCCATAAGAATCACGACATTTCGTTCGTTAAGGAAGATAGCCTAGGCAAAATATTGGGGTTTTCTCGTAAAATCTTGAAAAAGGGCGTGGTGCACATGTCCGATTTACCAGTCAACATTATAAAAGTAAGCAACATCCGATTCGAATCAAACATTACCGTGGGAGCCTTCTACAGAGATAGACCTGCGCATACGATCTACGACTTCCCCATCACAGACGATCCTGGCTATAGAATTGTGGAACGTCCGAAGAATCCTCTGTATTTACCAGTGTCAGATATCGGTGAAATTACCAACATCACCGTACTCGCCCTAGATCAACATTCGAACCCGATAAATTTTCGAGGTGAAGAAAGTGTTTTACATCTACATTTACAAGAAGTCTGAAAACAGAATATGGGATTAGTTGTTGCTGCGGGTAATAAAAGAACCTCACACGCTTCATATCCATCAGTCTTCAACAAAACACCGAAAGTGCGAGAGCTAACCCTCACCAAAGCCAACCGATTAGTTCTACAATCTTTAGGGTTTCGCCTTAAATAAAAAATTGCCTAATAAGCGAAAGTTTGGTGGTGTAGATGTTGATGGTGGTGTAACGTTCCGCCGAGCGTTGTGTTTGTTTGTAATAATAACCTCGAACCTACTCCAGATTGCTCTAGATTTAATATTTCCCAAATAAGTGAATAGGTTCGAAATCCTGTCTCACTGCTCGTGATACTTGAACTTGTCACCGTCGTCTGGGTATTATTTCAGGTAGCGTTAATACCTCATCGACGTGTTATATAAATTAAGATGTTTGTTGGAACCTGCTCGGGTATCGAAGATCTTAGTTGACCCGTGTACCCTTGGGGTTCTTTTAAGCTGCCACCACTAGGTGTATATTTCAGCTCACCTAGAAGCTGTTTTTGACTATGAGGCCGCGATCCCTTCCAAGGGACCACCTCGTTCAATTACCTACTCTTATATCTTTATATCTATTCAAGCGTGAACTCTAAAGGTCGTATTTCGCTGAGAGGTGATTAGGAATTACTAATTAAACTCGTTAATCAAATTAAATAATAAATGTATATTGATTAAAACAAAACGAAATTTAGTACATCGAAATCTAACAAAACGATCAAAAGATCAAAACAAAATTTAGCAAAGGGAATGATACGTGAATATAAAAGATGTCCAGTTCAGGTTGACCCTAAGGGTGAACCTGGGGAATTATCGATGTCGCTAGGTTTTACCCTTTTCGCCAGCTAGCGAGTTCCTACCAGGATCTCTGGAGAGTTTGAATCAAATGGAAGGCTAATTAGTACACACGGAATAATGATCGATTTCACGCTCGATCACACCGATAATGGATAAATAATGTTCAAAGTTAAATGATACCTCCCTTTCTAGGAAGCCGGGGTAAACCTAACGACATGATGCTCTATCATAGCACCTGAGGGATCTCCGTTAAGCGGAATTTGTATAGAACACTTGAAATAGCCCAAATGGCAAAAAGATAGATAACATACACCTACATTAAATAATATACCTTGGCGGGCGGACCGTGATCTGAAGGTTAAATAACCACCTTATATTATGTTGCCGATTCCGAGGTTGATGTCAATATAACACTTGTTCTTTGGCAATCAAAATGCACTTACCCTGTTGGTCAAATACTCCATTTCGTCTCGAACCCCTTGTAGTAATAACGCACAAAGGATTTTAACACTCGATTCCTACGTCGGGTCACATTTATAATGATAGAAAAATTGTCACAAAAAGGATGTTTAAAAAGGGGAACAAACACTTTACGCGTGACGCGGAAGACGCGAAGAAGTCCAGCGCTGCTTTAGCCCGCCAGGGATGTATAACCCTTGTTGCAATGGACACAAATTGATGAATTAATTTAATCTCTATAAATTTCTGGCATTCAGTTTGTCTAAATCTTGACAACATGATATTAATTGATTTGATTTAATGCAACAAGAGAACATCCCTGTGGACATAAAGCAAGCTGACTTACCGAACAAGTAGGTAGTTAAGAACTACTGAGTAGATGGTGAGAACTGCCTTTTTTCCTCAAAGTAATTAGTTTTTATGAAACCATTGAAGCGGGGGGGCCGCCTCACGCTCAATCTTAGAAAATATGTTTAACTTAGAAAACCGGGAGCATGTCCCACCCATAATTTATACCAGCAGCCAATAGGAATCAGACTAGGCAAAAGAATTGTCAGTGACGGGTCTACTCAAGTCCACGTGGACTTTTCCTGACTCAGGAAAAAACTAGTACCGTTGACCGCGTACTTTGCTACGTTTGCGAAGCATGGTTCATGGCTGACCGACCAATGATACGGAAAAGAGGTCTCAGATTACCGTCGCCAGGTCTGTCTGGTATATCGTGTTCAAGATATAATAATTTATAAAATTTTCAATTTGAATTTAAATCAATATTATTCAAAGACCTCAATAAAAAAGTAATAATCCGTCGGATTATTACAGTGGAGATAACAATGTTATCTCATCAATTTTCGATTTATACCAGCAGCCGAAATTCGATGAGTCGATTCGGGAAGCCGAGTATAGATCGATTACACCGTTCGTTAAAGCCTTCAATAACAGCGACATCGTGGAGTTTGGAATAAATCAAGTGGACGCGTTTTTTTCCATGAAGGATACTCTATTGGTGATCAAGGGAAAAATCGAAGTGAAGGGTGGAGGTAATGTTATATTGTTACCGAATTATGGATACTCTATTGGTGATCAAGGGAAAAATCGAAGTGAAGGGTGGAGGTAATGTTATATTGTTACCGAATTATGGAGCCTTCCTTTTCGACTCGTGCTCGTACGTTGAGAGTGGTAGGGACATCGAAACAGTTCGAGATCCTGGTATAGTCAGCGCTGTTCGAGCATTCACCTGCTACACCCCTACAGCTTCTACACATATGGCTACCGCTAGTTGGTTGTACCCCCTTGAGAGCGTAGTTTTGCATGAAACTAAATCATTCAGTCTATTGATTCCGCTGAAGCATATATTCAACATTTTCAACGATTACCCGATGATTACATTTGGTAGGCAGACTATTCGACTGGTGCGTGCTCGAAACGATAACGATTGTTTAACATTGAAACCGCCACGACTACCGTTAAATTCCTAATTGATAGCATGGAATTGAAAGTGAAGTATATCTATCCTAACGATATAATTAGAGAAAAGCTCTTGCGGGCAATCAAGAGTGATTCGCCCATCCTAATTCCATTCCGGAAGTGGGAATGTCATGAGCTTCCTGCCATAACAAGCGAGGCCCGACGAGAAATTTGGGCGGTCAAGACTAGTGCGGCAGTTGAAAAACCTCGCTATGTCATAGTATTCTTTCAAACAGACAAACGAAACAATGTGAAGGCTAACCCCACAATATTTGATCACCTGGATATAACAAGTATTCGCTTATCTCTAAACGGCGAATATTACCCTAACGAGCGAATGAACTTGGACTTTGCCAAGGATGATTTCGCGCTCGCTCACCATAACTACACAGAGTTCTACTCTAGCTATACAAATTCCTCGTCGACTGCTGTGAAACAACCAATGTTAGATTATACCAGTTTCAAAAAGCGCGCCCTCTACATAATCGATTGTTCGAAACAGGAAGAAGCAGTGAAATCTGCAACTGTTGATGTGCGATTGGAAATCGAGGCAGATAAGGGATTTCCAGCCAATACGAAAGCATATTGTATCATCATTCACGATTGTTTGATGGAGTACTCCCCACTCTCGGAAATAGTGAAGAGTTCGATCTAAAACTTACTGCCTAACGACTGTGAGTGATCAGTTTAGTATGAGCCATCATGAGGATAGCATTGGTTGACATTCAGGGATTCATCATCGATGATGTGTTTCACCCCAAAGAAATGTCTATACAAATTGGGTTCAAACGGCATTATTCGTTGTTTAAGCCACCCACACCGCTAACGATGTTAAGTGAGAAGGACCGAAAATCTGCTTGGTATTTGGAACATTTTTGTCATGGTTTGGAATATACATCGGGTGATGTGGAATATGTAGAAATTGATACTATCCTAAGATTGACTCTACTGTGTGCAGCAGACATTATATATGTTCGAGGTCATCAAAAAGCAGAATTTCTCGCGAATAAGTGCAAGGAGCTAGATATCTTTCCGAAAATCGTAGATGTATGCAGTTTCGACAACACCCTATGCCAAACGGGGAAATTCGAGCCTACAAACAGACTGAGCTGCCTAAATCATCGCAATGATGGTGGGAAATATATGTGTGCAGTCAACCATGTCGATAACCTACAACATTGGTTCCTCACGATCATACTTCCTAAATGAAATGTACTTTTCGTAAAAATAAATAAAAAATATTATTAATATTCGATATTTCATTTCTCATATACCTCCCACACACACACACACACACACACACACACACACACACACACACACACACACACACACCATGAACGACTTCAAGTCGCATGCGAGTCGCTTCCAAGTCGCTTGCGAGTCGCTTGCGAGTCGCTTGCGAGTCGCTTGCGAGTCGCTTGCGAGTCGCTTGCGAGTCGCTTCCGAGTCGCTTGCGGGTTTTTCCTCATTTACATAAACCCCTGGAGAGTTTTTCTGGAAAAAGTTTGAAATTCATATTCTACACGTTAAGACCTTTCATTTGATACCCATGAAGCCCCACTTAAAAAAATAAAAATTTCAAATCCTTATCGCGAGAGATCGGTCAAACTGATTGACATATAAATAGTATATTCTTATTCAGCACATCACGTAGATTCTGAATATGCAATAAAATTATCACTTCCGGTTTCACTTCCGGTGTAACAATGTGTCGAATATATAACCCACTCCCGGTTTAACCCTGATGATGATGATGTTTGACAGTGGTGATGACATCTTCATGAAGCAGTCTGTACCTTTTGGACCGAAGGTACAGATTGCTTCCTAGAGGTGGCGGAGCCCCCTCCAGGAAGCAGTCTATACCTTAGGTCTGTCATGACAGCTGTCACTTGGTGGTGACATCTCTACGAAGCAATCTGTACCTTAGGTCTACCATGACAGCTGGTTCTTATGGTCGCCATGACAGCTGGTTCTTATGGTCGCCATGACAGCTGGTTCTTATGATCGCCATGACAGCTGGACCTTATGGTCGCCATGACAGCTGGTCCTTATGGCCGCCATGACAGCTGGTCCTTATGCCCATCATGACAGCTGGTCCTTATGATCGCCATGACAGCTGGTCCTTATGGCCGCCATGACAGCTGGTCCTTATGGTCGCCATGACAGCTGGTTCTTATGCCCACCATGACAGCTGGTTCTTATGGTCGCCATGACAGCTGGACCTTAGGGCCGCCATGCTGCCATGTGTTAGTCACGTGACTCTGTCCATGTGACACACTTTTTGAACACACCATGTATACTCTTTACAAATAAAATAAAATCCTTATCACCTACATCCTTTCAAACTGATAAGGACGAGCTCATGCACCGGATGCACATCGACAGCTAGACCGGAAGTGGAGACCGGATATCCTGAGGCGAAAGTAGCGGAATTCATCTACTTTCATAGGGCCCTCTCCTACTTAACAGCAAGCCAACTGCCCGACAGAGACCTACGCCTAAATTGGAGAAGAAACAGTCTTTTGAACCGCCCGGGCCCCTCTCCCCCGGTCTACTCGTGTTGGTGTTATAATTTATAACAGCTCTCGTTTGACGAGTCGCCGTCGACCTCTTATCATCGGTCTTCCACATATCGTTGCCTACGGCCGCGAATCAATTTCCCAGAAAGGCCTGGCATAATAAGCACCGACACCGGACTTTATGAGTAGAGCCATGTGGCGCAGCATTTTACCCCCGCAGAGGCAGCTTTTGTTCACCTCCGGCGGAGCTTCTTTAGGCGGACCCACTTCAGGCGGACCCAAAGTGGAGCTACTTGCTAGACTCATATAGTGCCCCTTCTGGGGCTATGGTCAATTCCACCTCCTCGTGTTACCTGTTCCACCAGGAACGTTTGACGAGTCACCGTTCGGCTTCGTTCAAATAGCCTACCGCATTGTCTACCAAGCCCGTGAATCCATTTCTACCAGAGAACTGGGATAGGAAGGCACGAAACTTGGTTTTAGTGATGAACTGCATGTGGTGCACAGTTCACCGGATCTTAGGCATTGACAACGTTAGTTTCTCCCCTTAGGGTTACTTATCTCGAGAACCACGGAAAGGTGTTGCTTGCTGAATCTACTTCCGGCCTAGTGCCGGACCAAATAGTTCACTCTCGAGACCCCTATCGGGCAGAAGCGAAACCAAACCCTAGCCACCTAGCGGGTAAAAGCGACACCAAACCCTAGCGGACAGAAGCGACACCTCGACCAACATTCCGCCATCTAGCGGACATTCAGCAAAGTTTTGAACCAACCTCCGCCCGGCCGGTAATACAGTGACAATACTTACCGACATCTGATAAGACTGTCTGCCCATGGTGCCGCCATACCATCTTGTTTTCCTGTTCAGTTTCTTGTTGTTTATTATTTGATTCTTCTATTTTATTCATCAGTATTCGTTCTAGATTGATTATTAAGTCTTTTAGTTCGTTATTTTGTTGATTTAATATTTAAAAATATTCTTACCATTTTTGATATTCCCATTCATGTTACTGCTAGCATAGATGTACCTTTCAATATTCACTCCTAATGCAGATTGTCCTAGATGTCCTAGAACAGGGCGTGCTATAAGAGCAAATAATAAAAGGCGAAGAATCTTGACAAACCATGACCAGGATCTTTTAGATTTAAAAGATTGTTACTTGTGTCTGTACCTTCAGGAGCAAAACTGCTAGAGGCTTCAATCTTCCATACTCCTATATCTTCTGGTGACGTATTATGAGTTTGGTGTTGATCCTCAGTAAGTTTCAGAATCAAACGTGATCGACTACTCATAGTTCCCACAAAAAGTAGAATTAACTTTGAAATATAATGATCAAATAACGTAAATATATTATGACAATGGTTATGAAATTTAATAATTTTCAGAAAATAACATTACTTTTGAACAACAACAGTCATATCTCGAAATGTAACATGGCGAGTAATAACATCAGATTTAATTCTTTGAAGAATACTGTATCATCTAAAATTGTACATCAAGATAATGAAATTATTGACCAAGTTATCCTAACCTTTTGCAGAATACTGTACCAACTCAAAATATGCCAGTATCCACCAAAATGAATGAATTCATAAATAATACACTTCTCAGATAAGGCTGTTCCAACTCAAAATATGATTCTATTCCAAAATTGCAACGGCACTGTCATGGCAACAGTCTAGTCGCAACTGAGATTGTGACGCTCTTACACAGAATAGAATCACTTACAACAAGGAAACACAGACTGTCATACTTCTTATCAAAATGTCAAACATTAATTTGTTCATTGAGTATATAAATTTTCATGTTTTAATATTAGGATCACATTTTGAAAGCCAGCCTTTTAAGGTTTTGTACCGAATAAAAACAAATTGAATCATGTTAACCCTTTTCTTGACTCCGACGGTATCCTTAAGGTTGGGAGTAGAATTCAAAATTCTAAACTGCCTTGGGAACAAATTCGCCCTATACTTTTACACTCACATTCCTAAAGTTGGCCGTTTTCGAGAAAAAGCAACTTCTATGTTGAAAAACATAGAGCTTATGTCCAAGAGTACCTTTTTTGTGTAGAAAACATTGACGATTCAAATGGTTGTCTCAAAACAGTACTTTTTTCAGTGGTGTAGAAGTTTTTGGAGAAAAACACCCACTACCCCTTCAAGATCTTCACCAATTATGACTGAAAAAAAATGTTTATCACACAGAACATAGCTCACTATGAGTGGAAAATGCTTGCGAGAGCTGTTTTCTGTACGATGAACGGTTTCGCAAAAAACGAAATTTTTGTTTCAACTTCAACTAACTCAAAAACTAAGCGTCTGTGCATATAGGTTAATGAGAACTTTTTTTCTCAAAATCAAATTTTCTATCGACTGTTGAAGTTCTGCCTCTAAAACCTGGGACACCCTGTATACAGCGTGATCAGTTAAGGGCGGCTCTCGGCCATATCTCAGAAACTACTGGGAATAGAAATGTGGTAAAAAAAATAAATGTATGCTTAAAGTGACCATGAGAAAATCCTGAAAATGATTTTTATGTTCTGAATTCGGCCGCAAGGGGGCGCAATAGAAAATTAAATATTAAAATTCCAAATTTCTCCGGAAATTTTCACATTGAGGTATATCTTTGTTAACATCATTAGAAAGGTTAGACATATTTGCATCATTTTGGTTCAAAGCTCATTGGCGTACCGACCTTGATAAGAGTGAAGGAAGCTATTGAAAGTGTAATCAATTAAATCGATGTAGTTTCTAAACGACTCATTCGATTTCAGTAAACTTGAGTTTGTATGTAAGGAGAAGGTACGTACTTTCAATTGACGTATCTATTGGTACACGGTAGTTCCTAATAAAATTGCTAGAGGGCGTTATTTGTAATGAGAACAGTTTTTTAGATATTATCTCAAAAACTCAAATCATACTTTATCACTATGACATGATAATCGAAAATGAGATTAAATTTGCAACAAAAACATGGAAACCGCACATCGATATCTTTTTTCGTTCCAAATTGTAACGGGTTGCGTGACGAGATTGTATAGAACTTGGTAATGAACAGATTAGATTTCTTTTCGGCTAGGAAACTTGTCATATGATTATTTAAAGACATCTGCCGGTCAATAAAACATCGACTGTTGAAACTACCATTCCTGATATGTGATGTCGCTAAATATCGCGAAGTGGGGAGGTAGGATAGCGGAAGTCGAAGAGAATTCATTGTGGTGTTAACCTTTAACTGGGTAAGTCGAGATTTCATAATTCATTGACTTTATATACATTTTCTTAATTTTTGCTCCCGAAATATGATTCACATCAGGCTACTTATAATTTGATTTGGATTTAAAATTAAACTTTTGGATGTTCAGTACCTGAATGGGATAATATTTCGGTGGATGTTTCACTCGACTTGCCTGGGGGCATCCGATCATTTTGCGGCTAGCATAATTCAGAGATAATCATTTCTATCACGGCATTGATTGTTGTAATTCTCGTATGAGGACAATCTATCGGAACGTGGGCAGATATCTATGATAATATTTCTTTATTCCTTGTGTGTTTAATTCCGCAATGGCACATGTTACTTTTGAGTGATTTGTGAGAATCGCCATTTTGTAAATTTGATACAAAGTATTCAGAGCTGTCTTTGATTGAAACGTGCTATAAATAGTATTGGGGATTATCACAGAGTATTATTCAATTATTGTTTATTGAATGTTTAATCATCTCAATTATTATAGTCCAATATTATATCATTTATCCAGTACTTCAAGGGAGCTCATGCATGAAACAACGCTGTTGATGAAAACATCTTCATGTAAATTCGTGCTTATGAAACTATCAAGATTTCAACGACTTTAATACCCATATACAGTCCACAAATATCTACAATAAGTGTCATATCATAACATGATTAAATGATGAAACAACTTATAAAAAATTAAAATCTGATCCTACTTTATCAGTACAAAACAACATGAATAAATTGATAAATAAATGACATAAGAATGAGATAATCCCTATTGAATTCAAAAATAAATTAATTTGCCATAATGGGCTAGCACCTTATATCTATGGGCTTCCAAAACTACATAAAAATGATATACCTCTAAGACCCATTGTTAGTAATATTGGAGCGCCTACTTACAATTTATCAAAATTTCTATCAAAATCTATCAATAATATAATAGGAAAAAATGAATTCTATGTAAAAGACTCATGGCACTTTAATGAATTTATAAAGAATCAATCCGTACCCGTAAATCATCAACTGATTTCCTTGGACGTTGTTTCTTTATTTACAAATATACCTGTTGTTTTGGCATTGAATAGCATCAAAAAACGTTGGGCAGAGATCAAAAACCACACACCTCTAGATCAATCGGAATTTATAGATGCTGTAAAATATTGTTTAGAATGCACATACTTTCAGTATGGTGAGCAATTTTCTGGCCAAATATTCGGCACAGCAATGGGATCTCCTATTTCAGCTACCATTGCTAACCTCGTTATGGAGTGCCTAGAGGAATCTGTTATGAGTTCATTAGATTTTCGGCCTGTATTCTTTAAACGGTATGTAGATGATTGCCTTATGTGTGTTCCCAACGATAAAATTCAATATGTAATTGATAAATTTAACAATTTCCACTGCAAACTTCAATTCACTCATGAAATAGAATTAAACAATAACATAAATTTTCTAGATATGAACATTGGGCATGATGCAGATGTAAAAATAAAAACCTCTTGGTTTACTAAAGAAGTATGGTCTCAACGTTATATTCACTTCAACTCCGTTGCACCAGCTTGTTATAGAAAAAGTGTCATAAACAGCCTTACAGATCGCGCGATAAAATTGTCCCACGCAGATAACCACCTCAAAAATTTAAAAATTGTTCGTAATACACTAGAATTGAATGGCTACCCAAAAACTTTTTTCAATCCTATCATTAAAGGAAGAATAAACAAAATCTATAATGGTTCGTCGTTTGAAAATAACATGAAAGGTAATACAGACAATTTTATAACTCTACCTTACATTCCGGAGACCTCAGAGGAAATAAAAAAATGTTTGAAGAAGTATGATATAAATGTTGCGCATAATGTTAATAATGTTGGGAAATATTTCTCAAATCTAAAACCTTTAATACCCAAAGATAAACAAACTCACAAAGTGTATAAATTGAATTGTTTAGATTGTGATGGAACCTATACTGGAATCTCTAAACAATATTTACAAAAAAGAATGTACGGCCATAAATATAGCACAAGAAATAACAACTTAGAAAATTCCACCGCCCTTGCTAAGCATTGCTTTGATTATAACCATCAATTTGATTACACAAATGTTAATATCTTAACTAAGGAAACCAATTGTTATAAAAGATCTATCCTGGAGATGATTCACATAAAACGGGACCCCAAATCTGTAAATCATAGGGTAGACACACAAAATCTAAGTCACATTTATACTAATTTGATTGAATAATCTCTTGCAAATTCTTACATACGTCTTTATAATTGTTGAAAATATTTTTAGAAAGAATGCGTAATAGTAATTTCCCAGTACAGGTCTGAAACCTTTCTTAAGTACCTACTCATAAATCCTACACATCTGGTTTCGAAACTAGATACTTGACACTTCGTTCTTCTCAGTTGTTGTGAGAATACCAATATGCAATCATATATTTTAATAATATTACTGAATAGCGGATTCTTACTACAAAAATTTTTTTTTATACTTTAATACTGACGATACAATTTCGATTATTCGTAGTTCTGTTTGTTTCGACGGCGTGGGCTCTTTTGATTGAAGTTAAATTGTGCGATTTGGACGCTTGTGATATAATTAGTTTTAATAAACCCCTTTTTATACATAGTGAGTCTTCTGATGATGGTCGTGAGACCGAAACGTACGTAAAGACGAATATTTAAAACAAAGTGTTAATGTAACCTATTTCCCGAGAATTTTTATATACAAGTCAAAAATGGAAACAATGGAAAAATAAAAAACAGCAAATTCGGTTAAAGATCGGGTACAGGAGGAATCACACAAACAGTATTCTCTGGCTCACACCAAAACTTTAACCAGGGCAGGTGCTTAATGACGAGTAACCAACCCTCAATATTCCTTTAGAAGCCTTCTACTTCAGGCGGAAAAAACGTTGGCCTATTCGCAACCCGGAACCAACGCCAGTTACTCCAAATAACAACAAATTAACAAAACAAAATATACCAGCTCAAATAAACTACAGTATCAATGTAATTAGCTATTCTATCTGTAACTTCACACGTAAATTACACAAATAAACAGTATCATTCCAAAACAATTAAACAACTGAATCGAGTACTAATGGATCAAAACAACATTATACTCAATTACCAATTAACCGATTATCTGAGGATCAAGACAACATTCATAATCCGGCACAATTGTGTTGCTTAACTTGGAAATAACAAAGCCAATCCCCACATTCGGGATACAAAACCATTACGCTTCCACCGATACTAGAAGCGAACAACAAGGTAGCTGGTACATTAGTGAACCGAGTTCAGAATAGTGAATAGATGTTTTCACTCAAATTATCACACCCATACTTGTAGGTCCAATTTAAGGTCCCCCACACTCCAGACAACAAAAGGGAATGGAAGTTTTCACTTATTATTCCCATGCATAAGTGTAAGTCCATTTTAAAGTCCCTTACACTCCGGACTACAATAGTGAATATGGGAATAATAAGTTTCCACTTATTATTCCCATGCATAAGTGTAAGTCCATTTTAAAGTCCCGTACACTCCGGACTACAATAGTGAATGTATGCAATACAACACTAAACACGTGGTAACGGGGTTCGCACCGACACACACACCCCATCTACCCTGGTAAAGGAAAATTTGAAGTGAAGCTTCACAGTTTTTATCAAGAGAACAAAAAAATTCAAAGAAAACTGATTTAACCAGAAATCTTAAAATTTCCTATCATTCAAATATGATGGAACTGACACAAAAGATAAAAGAAAATGATCACAGGACCAATTACAACATTCACCTACATTACATGTATAACACAGAGAACAAAACAGAAAATCTTGAGAAGTGAACGTTCCATGTTGTGTACATATTACCATTGGACGTGACATATTGAAAAGGTGAACAAAGTCCTACAATTTATCGATACTAATTAACAAAACTAATAGGAGAACGAATCCCTTCCAAAATCAACTATCGATAACTACACTTGGACAACTCGATGTTCCCTAACCTCCAAATCTGAATGTCACAGCTCCAAGTACACAATCGGGGTATAATTCGAAATCAAATAGCTTAAGTAGCTATCTCTACTCAAAATTCAACAAATTCAACAAGCAAAGGTCAGGTTACCTGTACATAATAAACATTAACAATCCTGAAATACAAAATTAATTATCTGAAATACAAAACAAATTGAACAAGTTACTTCAATCACTCTCTGGTATCAGTTTCAAAATTCAAATTTGTAAGTCTCAAAATTCAGGCCCTATGTTAGGCGCCAATTTGTAAGGGTTCTTATTTACTCTTACTAAAGGATAAACTGAAGCTCTATTTTATCACTTGGTTGCCGACAGCTACAGTGAAGATGGTCGAAGGCTATATTTCAGATATTAAAAATTCCGGGCGCCAGAGTATTTTAACCAACCAATGAATTATGTACATGACTAGGGGACGCAAATACTCAAATCCCCGGGTTAAATTACCCTGAAAAAAGAAAATAAAAGACTTGTACCCAGAATGATTGTAATTTACTTTGAGATATTAATATTGATATAATTTGAGACAGAACTTATTTTAATGAGGTATGAAGCGAATGAATAGCAAATATGGATGAAGTTAATTACTTAAATCAATAAAACAATGAACAGTTGAATCAACACAATATACAATACTCAATGGTTATTAACAAATGTTACATAAAATCAAAATCGATAACCTGGCTTGAGAGCTGGATGTTGTACTTGCTTGGTGATGTTTAATTACCACAATTGTTATATCGTTTCCACGAATGAACTTCACAAATAAATCAGCGACTCCTAAGTATCTTTCCACAGCAGATTAAAGTCAACCCTCAACACGTTTCTTGTTGAATTCTCCACAACGTAGACAAAATAAGGGGAAAAAGAAGGAAAAGTAGAACCCTCTAACACGATATGGTTTTCCTTCAAATAAGACAACTTTTACTTCCGTTCACAGCCAGGCACGTCGAAAACTAAGCTTAGATCCACGAAGGTATATCAATTACCCAATTAATTCCAAATATTCCCATCCAAATTGAGGATTGATGTCTTTGTTTTCAACGGAAGAATATTCCCAGAATTTGGTTCCAAACACACGCTTGGTATCATCTCCCTGTTGAAATAACCTAGCCATCGACTTTCCACTCGAACGAATTGACCAGAAGTAACATTTTCTCTTCCTTTCCGGCGTCTCACAGAACACCCTCGAAAGAGAAGCGGTAACTGACACCGAGCAACCAAGATTCTTAGAATATAGGTACGGTCCATGACTCTCAGAATATACGGACCATGACTCTTAGAATATACCGAATATACGGTCTAGCATAGCTGACGTCACAGGAGTTAACCGATTGTCCTACAGCGGCCATTTCTAAGCCGTAAAGTGGGATTTACACGTTACACCTGACAAAACGGAAGGTTCTGTTTACAAGGAAACGCAAACTGGGCACACCGCCAGAGGCAGGTCCTGCAATTCAAAGGATCGGTGAAGTTTCTGGGAGTAATGCTAGACTCCAAACAGACATGGCGCGAACACCTCGGATATCAAGTGAGAAAGGCCTCTGCGTCATTTTGGGAAAGCAGAAGAGCTTTCAGCAGCACATGGAGATTACAGTCAAAGATTCTTTCTTGGATCTTGTAAAAACGAGCCCTTCTCTGGCTCACTTGGTTTATTAAAGGTTATCAATTTACTTATTTCATCAAATTCATTCTTATATATTATTTGCCTTGATTAACTAATATCAATATAGCTTGCAGTACGTATACCGATAATCAGGAAGTGACACGCATCACGGTTTCCTCATTAGATAGGCAAATCAGGCAACAATACCGTCAATAGATATATGTATACTCACTCTTCTTTGGTTGAGACACTAACACATTAATTAAGCACTGTGTGATCCAGGGTCGTTTATAAATAACGCAAAGTAGAAAAACTCTCAATCAAAACAAATATGAAACATTCAATAATGATCAGAAAATGAACAATTATGAAAGTGAATTAAAAGTTAAAAGATTAAATATAACTAAAGTATTAATCAACAAATTATGTTGAATTTAGAAAACAATTAATCAATCCTTAATTTTAAATCAAACTTATTAGAACTGTAACGTATAAATTCCACTTAACGACTTAGAAATGGCCGCTGTGGTACAATCGGTTAACTCCTGTGACGTCAGCTATGCTAGACCGTATATTCTAAGGGTCATGGTTGTTCAGTGTCAGATCCGTAGTTACCGCTTCTATTCCGAGGCTGTTCTGTGAGACATCGAAACGCCGGAAAGAAAGAGAAAATGGCGTTCACTTCTGGTCAAATCGTTCAAGCGGGAAGTTGTGTTGCTAGGTTATTTCAACAGGGAGGTGATACCAAGCTTATGTTTGGAACCAAATTCTGGGAATATTCTTCCGTTGAAAGCAAAGGCATCAATTACAAATTTGGATTGGAATAATTGGAATTATTCGAAGGAAAACCCTATCATGATAGAGGTAAATATCTTTGTAATTCCATTTGATTTATTCACGGACTTCAATAATTAATTTGCCTTCACAGGTGGTTTCTGACAGGACGTAGGTTAGTCCTAGTTTGTTCAACAATCGTTATGTATTTTGTTCATGTCTGTCTTCTGAGGACAATAGAACAATAGAGGTTTGAACATTTCGTGATTTCAGGGTTCCTTTCTTCTGTTTATGTTGTGGAAAATTCAACATGTGTATTGAGGTTGGCTTGAATCTGCTGTGGAAAAAATTACTTTAGAAGTTGCTGATTTACTTGTGATGTACAATCGTGGAAACTGTATTACAACTGTGGCAGGAGTCCCCCACATCAAGTAGGAAGTATTAATCCATAACCGAGCAAGTACAACATCTTATCCAGCAGTCACCAGGTCAGGCTACCCGACTTTGGGTTCATGTAACATTTTAAATAATCATTGAGTATTTGTATATTGTGTAAATTCAACTGTTCACTTTGATTTAATGATTTAAGCAATTACCTTCATCCATATTTTCAATTCATTCCCTTCATATCTCGTTAATATTAAGTTCTGTCATAAACTGTATCAACATTAGTATTCCAATTACTAGTAAATTTCAATCATTCTGGGTACAGGTCTTTTATTTTTTATACTTTCAGGGTAATTCTACCTGAGGACTTGAGTATTTGTATAGAATAGAATAGAATAGAATAGAAATTTATTAGCAATAAATTACAAGAGAATAACAATTATTAATTATAAAATTAAAATAACTAAAAGTTTCAATTATAGAATAAAATCTTGTAATAAATATAATTATTGCTAATAAGGATTAAATCCCAAAATGCATGAAATGCATTTGTGCGGGACGAGAAATGCATATGTAAATGCCATATTACTTGAAACAATTATTAACAAATATTAACGATTAACCCAATAAAAAAACACCTTAACACAATAATACAAAGTACAATAATTTCACGGAAATATAATATAAAATCTTAGAAATAGTATCCATATGAAAAACATATAGATACACCAATGAACATAGATAAAACATACATCAATAATTTAATGTGCCCTAAAATATTAGGTATATTTAAATATCAGAAATGTGTTGAATAATACACAATATCGATAAGCATGACAATGAATGTGAAACGGTATAAATAGATAAAAGTGCTATGAAATAATTAAGTGTTTTTGGAGTCAATAATATTATTCATAGTTTTCCTACTAATGCTATGGATGTACTGCTTTAATTCTTTTCTAAATTTTTTTTCTTGTGAAATGAGTTGCAATCTACGGGGGAGAGAATTAAGAAGCTGCCGAATAATTGAATGAACGCTGAGCAGTAGTTGAGTAGGTTTTTGGTATCACAATATTAGTACGTTGTCGGGTGCCTAAGTATGTTCGGTATATGTTTTGAATTCATTCATTTGCCTACATGCTATATTATAATAAAACAGAGATCTTAGATCCATAGTTTGACTTTCCTGAAACAGTTTGTCACTTGGGTAAGTACTAGGTTTTTCTAACCATATTTTTAAAATTCTTTTTTGTAGTACTTGCAGTTTATTTAGATGAATATTGAGGACACCACCCCAGGCAATTATACCATAATACAAGTGAGGAACAACTAGCGAGTGATAAATAATTTTAATAAGATTTTTTGCTAAAAATTGATTAAGTAACCGGAATGTGTAAAGAATTTTCCTTACTTTCTTCGAGACATATTTATGTGAGAGTTCCAACGTAGATTTTTGTCCATTTTTATCCCAAGATAAGTAACTTCATTTGCCGATTCTATTTTGAAGTTTTTAGTAGTATCGAGATAATTAAAATTCGGAGATGTAAGTGTAGTTAGATGAAAAGGTAAGTATTGTTTTTTCTCTAAATTAATTTTTAATAATTTGTTGTCAAAGAAATTTTTTATATCTAAGAAATCCCTTTCTACCCGTTTTTCAAAATCCTTCCAGGAGAAGGAGAATAAAGCCGTATCATCTGCATAACTTATTATATTACTGGATGTTGGAATTTGAAACAGATTATTTATTTATATTGTGAAAAGTATCGGACCGAGAGCTGTACCCTGCGGTACACCATATTCCACTTCACAAAAATCGCTTCCAGAATAATTTATTTTAGTACATTGCTTTCTGTGGGATAAATGGTTTTTGAATAATTTCAACGTGATGTTTCTGAAACTTACAGTTTCCAACGTTTCAAGAAGTTAAGTATGGCTCACAGAGTCAAAGGCTTTAGTGAAGTCAACAAAAATCACTAAACATTTTTCTTTTCTATCTAATGAGTTATATATATTGATTTGTTCAGATTTGCCGACGCATCCTGTGTACTACGCTTTTCTCTAAATCCATATTGCTTAGGTGACAATATGTTATATTTGTTTAAAAACTTTGAGAGCCTTTTCTTCAGAATTTGTTCATATACCTTGGCAAAATTTGTTAACAATGAGATAGTCCTATAATTTTTAACATTTAATTCATCTCCTTTTTTGAAAATGGGTTCTAAAACACAGGTTTTAAAGGCAGTTGGACATTCCTCAGTTGCAAAACTTTTATTTATGATGATGGATAATGGATATGAAAGTTCCTCAGCTACGAGTTTTGAAGTTTTTGAAGAGATACCGTCTATGCCGGGACATTTCTTACTATTTAATTGACAAATATAGTGTTTCACCTCTTGTGGACAAGTTGGATGTAGATAGAATGATATGCTTTGGCGCTTTGTTTCAAATTTCACATTACTGTCTGGTTTTAATTTTTCGGTGAGCTTTTTACCAACTTCAGAGAAAAAAGTATTGAAAGAGTCAGCTATTTGTTTATCACCTTTTATACTCTTCCCATTTGGATCATTTAATATTTTTATTTCGTTATTTTTTATTTTATTATTACAGATCTCTTTAGTGATATTCCATAGTTCCTCAGAATTATTATTACAATTCCGAATTTTGTTTTTATAGAATTCCATTTTTTCCTTCTTTATTTTATTTGTCACTTCATTCCTTAACATTTTGTAATTATTATGAAGAGTTCCATTGAGCTGATCTTTTTGCCATTTATTGTGTAACGAATCTCGCTCATTAATTAAATTTATTAAACTGCTGGATATTCAATTTTTTCTCTTTATCAACGAACGATTACATTTGAATTATCTAGTGCAGCAATGCAATTTTGCTTTGAATATATTGATAAAGTTATCTTTTGCAGGTACCGTTTCCATGCTGTCTAGATGCTGCCAGGATGTAAAAGACAATAAATTTTTTAGTCTTGAGTAATTTATCTTTTTAATAGTGTAATTGGTGTAATTCGTAGACGTTTTAATTGCACTGTTACTACTCAGGACTATTTGTAATGCTACTGAATAATGATCTGTAATATTTGTCTTGATTATAATAGGTAGAGTTACATCACTTATATTTGCTTTACTTTCAATAAAAATATGATCTAGGCAAGATTTAGAATGAGCGGTTACTCTAGTATGCTTATTTATGGAAGATTTAAAGTCATATAGAGACATCACATTTAAATACTCTTGCGCATTCTCTTCATCAGACAGAATGTCTATATTGATATCTCTAGTAAAAATACTGATGTCTACCTTATCTTTGTATGTGCTAAAAAATTGAATGGTTCCTGAGTTATACACATGGTTATACCCGTTTATACTAAAAAGATTCACATCAAAATTTGATAAATTGAAAGTTTCAGTAAGGACTATGACATCAAATGACGAGTCAAAAGACATTAGAAAAACTCTAAATTCATCCAAGTTTTTACTTACATTTCGTATATCACTATGAATAATCCTAAATTCATCAGAAGAAGAGTTTATTTTAAAAACATCGTTACATTCATGGCCGTTTGAAACACTTTCAGTTATTATCACATTTGAATAGAAATCACGTATATATGGATTCATAATTTGTTATGACACCTTAATTTTAAATTAAAATTACACAAATGTTAGTTTTTTAAAACAACTTCACTATTATTTTAGTTTTAATACTTAGCAGTATCTCTATTAGAGTTACTTTTGACAGGTTTACTATCTTAATTACCTCCTTCAATCTTCTTATATTCAAAGGAGATCCTATATCCACTGATCTAGTTTTTGGACGGCCAAATTTTGCATACTTAAGCGTATCTATTCTATTCTGAGTTTGATTTCCTCTCACAAAAGTGGTAAATACTTCATCATTCATTGTCCTTGCAATACTATTGCCTTCTTCTAAATTATTTTTTGTTTGGTAATCCACGAAGGGAGATGCTGGAGCACCATTTTGTTTTTCTCGAAATTCAGAATTTTCCTGATCATTCAAATTTTCGGCTGTGTACACTTTGTCATCAACAAAAAGCTTATTATGTCTGATGTAACTTTTACCATTCGTTTCAAGTTTAGCTAACTTCAAATGTCCCCGTAAGATCTGATTATCTCTTTGTTCCGCAGGTGTGAGATCGTTGTTTATGTATACGAACGAACCTTTCAGTTTATAAGTATTTTTGAGCTTGTTTATTTGTAAGAAAAGACACGAATTCTATGATTATAGGTTTTTTAATTGAGTTTCCAATAACATACAGATTGTTAAGGTCAGTTGAATGTGAATCGATTCCTAATAATACTTTTAACTGTTCTAAAACGTACAGAGTAATTTCTTGTCCTTCAGGAATCTGTAGGCCGAAAATTACAATATTGTTTTTCTTGTTACGTTTTTCGATAGCTTTTAATTTCTTTTTTAGACTCAAATTTTCATTTCCTAATTTCTTTGCTCTGTTATTCAACTCTTCTATTTTGAGGAGCAGTCTCGTTTCCGATGCTTCTACAGTACTTTTTAGTTCATTTCTGTTTTTGACTATTTCACTCAATATTTGCGCATTTGTTATTTGTACCTCTTTTGACATTATGTTAATAAATGTAAGTTTTTACTTTTAACTATAAGTACTTGCAGTGTATGGCCTGCTTTAAGTTATATTTCAATTTGATAACACATAGATTTGAATGACGGTAAAAAATCCGTTTTTTGTTTATCTGATTGAATTGAATTCGTATTAGATGATTGATTTCCCATATATTTGTATATTATTATATGTAATTGTTGTTTATTAGTTCCATTTTAAAAATTCGCATGAAAATATTGTACAACTTACATTTCTCACATAATTGCAGTTTGTAAGGTATAAATTATAAATTAATCTGACTAGATTTACGTACTAAATTTATGCATATAATCACCACTAACTGAATAACACACCAACGCTGAGACGACGTAATTTATGTACTTTGAACTACCCCCTAGTTAATCCTTAATTTTAAATCAAACTTATTAGAACCTGAATATGAAATGAAAACTAATTTAACTCAGCCCGGATGTACCAGAGTAAAGAGTTAAACAAAACTATTACGATTTAATTATTCGAGGAATTCCAAATGTTATGTATCAAGTAAAGTTAAATAAAGGGCCTAGGCCACTGGACCAAAACGCACTACTCTCGTGGACACTTCTCGATTCTAAGTGAGGCACTCTCTAAATGCTTCATACCAGAGATGAAGCAAGATACCATGATTCTAGCTATATGTTTCACTACTCCCAAAATCTTCATCCCGGATAGAGGAGACTGGAGTAACGAAACTCTCAAGTTATTGCCACCAGACGGGCTCGTATGGTTTACAGATAGTTCCAAGGTTGGTCAGGACTCAGGGCGGAAGTGTACCTCAAAAGGCCAAATACTATCATCTCAGTGACTCTAGGCACTTATTGCACGGTTTTCAGGCGTAGGTCTACACAATATTGACTTATGCCATGGAAAACCTGCGAAGAAGCAATGTATATAGGCGCATATATTTTTGCACAGACAGCCGGTCAGCTCTGGGAGCTCTCAAATCACCCAGAGTCACATCAAGGCTTGTCAAAGAATGCAGTGATACACTGGCTTATCTAGCCAGGAGAAATAAAGTTCAACTCATCTGGGTCCTGTAACGCTTTCCACGTTACTGGTATAAAGAACGCTGTAATGATTAGGATAAAGATTTCTGTTCAGTTTGTAGAATCATTTATCTCGTATTTACTAACAGACTCATCTACCCGTTCAATAGGAAATCGATAACTGGATTCAATTTCCTTGTGGGTTTCGTCGCACGACGCGCGATAACGAGTAGGGGTGGCGATTAAAACGGAAATTGGAAAGAGTCATTCTGTTGTGAAATTGTAACGAGGTAAGTCAAGATTTAACCACCCTTTGCCTTTTGGTAATGATCAATCTGCCGTTGAGAATTGTTAATCAGGGACTATTTGATTGATTCGATATCTTTCACATATTTGGGATATGTACAGTCCCTGAATGTTAATGGTTTCCAACGGAAATAATTTTTGACGAACCTCTTACATTTCATGGCGAATCATTTTGTTATTTAGCATACTTCTGAGCTGATCTTTTGCATCATTAGGTATTTTTCTCAATCTTTATACGAAAATAATTTAACGAGTCTTAGGCAGACTGGTACTATAGTATTTTTACGCTCCGTGTTTAACCCAGCAATATTGCACGTGTTATGTGGTGTGTGAATTTGAGATTCACTATTCTTGACCTGGTACATTAAGTACGCAGGGTTATGTCTCATTAGACTAATAGGTTTTGGGAATATTGATCTGGGTGAACATAGAGTAGTGCGGATCGCATTTACTGCTTTTTGAGGTCCTAAATAATACCACTGTCACGCTTGCTCAAAGTATCTTATGAATTGCAAACTCCAATTCATTAGTGAGAATCGAATCAAGTAAATCATTATCTTTATAGTCAGTGACAATTTCTAACTTGTTGATTATAATTCTTTTTAGTAACTACCTTTATCTCTTCAAATTTTAATATAAATTTTAGTAACATAATAATTCAATTATTTCCAAATTTTCTTCCGATATGTTTATTGTAATAATATTCTCCTCAAGATATCAATATCGTTTATATAGTATTTATACAGTTTGGGAGATAACATAATCAGTTATGGGATCGTATTGGTTATTCCTTCTGATTTAGTTATCGGTCTCTCGAACTTGTGCCAAGATACTGTTCGTTTTTGTATTTACAGGGTCTGAACGATTGAGGTGCCTCTGTTCTTTTGCCCGTGACGGTTTTCTGGCAGAGCCGACTTCCAGCTCCTGCGAGTTCCAAGAACGGTAACATTTTTTTTTTAGTTTGAATGACCATATTTTCATTTCACTGATTTTTCTTATCTAACTAAATTTCACTAACTTCTTTCATTTGATGTAATCAAATTCAAGGTTCATAACTAAATTTATATTTCAATCAATTCTTTGTTACTTGAAATTGAAACCAAAGGTTTCTAATTTTTGTATCTTTATATAATTGAATTACTTCATATAATTCTAATTTTATTTCTAATTTACATTATACCCATTATTTATTTTGTTCAATACAATAATTGTACTTTTTTAAATTGTTATTCAAATTCCTACTTGGAATAAAACCAAATTTTTAAGTTGGACTTTGTCTTATTTTCCTGAATATCCATCAACTTTTATCCACCTCGTAGTGCCTGGATTCTTGACTGTGGATTTTTTTTAGTTTTGTTTATTCTAAAGCAGTTGGCGCTCAGGCAATCCATGAAGTCTAGAATCACAGGACACGTTTCACTACGAGCCCTGAGAATAAATAATGTTATTGAGCTAGTTGGGTCCACTCATCACTACTGATCCTTAGAGACAGGGTGATCCGTTTCAGTCCCTCGCCTAGGCTCTCAAAAAAACTCCTTTCTCTGAACAGAAGGGACATTAGAGATCACTGGAAAACTAACCGGTCACTGTCGTCTTAACAAACACCTGTATGCTATGAGCATCACAGATAACCCAATATGTAGGAAATGCAGAGAAGCGGAAGAATCCTGTTGGAATGCCCAGCATTATCATCCCTCAAGCACCGACACTTCGGAGAATCAAATCTGCTCCCTGTAGAACTCATGGAAGCCAGCACTGACAATATTCTTGGCATCTGGTGGGCCACAAACCTGCTAGAATAGAATAGGCTTCTGACCACGGGATGCACAATGGGCCCAACAACCAAGTAACCTAAGTACCCTCAATTGATGATGATGATAGTTCAAATGTATCACCAACAAACCAATCTCTTGAGCCTTTCAAAATCTCTAAAAAAAACAGCTTCAATTGCAATTGCAGTCGTGTGTATTCTCGTACCTTAGATTGCTAGCAACAACATATGTATAACTATAGAATATTTGCGTACAAACGGTGGTACTTGAAATTATGTATCAAATACGTGTAGGCAAAATATACTTTATAATAAACCAGGAATTAAATTAAAATTGACTGCTCGGATTGAAGATTTTAATTTATTCATATTATGATAAATAGGTTAAGAAGATAAAAAATTATTAATAAGTGATATATGTTTTTTGGAATTAATGAATTATAAAATTGAAAACATAGTAAAACTAGTGGTTTTCATAAATAATTGTGAATTTTAAATTCAGTGTAATGATCAGAATGCTCCCTATGGAATGATTCTATTCAAATCGGAATAAAGATAAATTATATTCAAGTATTCATGGTATCAGGTAAATATGGCGGCAGCTTGTCGATTAGTTCAATATCAGTTATCCGGTGCACCGATAACCTAGCGTGTAACCAATTAAGGTGGTTACAGACTATTCGTGTATTCACGATTCGTGAAGCGTTATTTATTCATGTTCGCAGTCAGTTTGCAAGAGCAAAACATCATTTCAGTAGAAACATATATTTTTTTATTGTATGTACATTTTCTATATTTTGTTTTTATTTCTACAAGCTTGCAATAAAGTTGAATACTTCTTGCAAATTTATTCAGCAGTCACTACGAACTTCTCTGCCGAAAATTCAATGGTGTCACTTTTTTTATCCCTATTTTTTCCATCTTCATCCCTTGGATCCCACAAATAACGCAATTTTTCAATTTCATAGATTAAATCTAGAACGCGTACATTAGAGCAATCATATTCTTGCTTGTGATCTTGTTCGGTCATTGTTTGTAATTATTATTACAAAAAAAAAACAGAATGAGGAATGTAATAAAATACATGTAATTAATAATTATTCTTGAAGAACTCAAACAGTTTTAACCTATACACAGTGTGCCCTCGAAACATTCTAGCGTGCACCACCAGTGTACGAACTAACTACGAACACCTCCCGAATTTTGGCGAATAAGCGGTACATGTTGATGCGCAGCCTTTGATGTTCGTCAACTCATCGACTCCGAAAGCGAATTACTGCGAACACACGAACCATGTTGTTTACGAATCGATTTTTAACCAACAAGTCCCTACACAATATTCGCGAATCACGCATAGCGCACCATGAATCATGAATACATACATAGTCTGTGGTCACCATTAGACTGCTACCACAGTTGCTAATTCAGGAGGAAATTGAAGTGGAACGATGGTTCTGTTTTGAGGTCCCAGAAGTACCTAAGCTAGTCATATATAAACACGCATTATCGCAACCCACCCATAATTTTGAGCGTTTTTCAAGCTGCTCAACAGTAATTTCGAGCTATTCCCAAACTTGAAGGAAAGCCGAGAAATCAAAATTAATCAATTTCACTAGGTAAATGTGCAAATGTTAGCACAGCAAGCCCAAAATTACATATCCTAGAATTTCGAGACTAGGCTTAAAATTTCGAGCTTTTTACGAGCTAAAAAAAAGTGATTTGGAGATTGCCCGGAATCACGTGGTTTTCCGGAAATATGAAAAAAACTAATTTCCGGTCTGAAGTTAGCACAGCAAAACTAGAAGAACGTAACTTTGGATTTCGAGACAGGTCTCTAACTTTCGAGTTCTTACGAGCTGCTTCGTGGTGATTTCGAGATTGCTCAGAAGCACGTAGTTTTACAGGAATGAGGAAAAACCCATTTCCGGTCTAAAGTTAGCACATGAAAACTAGAAGTACGCGACTTAGAATTTCGAGACTGGGCTCAAAATTTCGAGCTAAAAAAGAGTGATTTGAACATTGCCCGGAACCATGTGGTTTCCGGAAATATGGAAAAGACTCATTCCCGGTATGAAGTTAGCACATCAAAACTAGAAGTACGTGACTTAGAATTTCGAGACCGGGCTCAACATTTCGAGCTTTTTACGAGCTAGAAAAGAGTGATTAGGAGAATGCTAGGAACCTCGTGGTTTTTTGAGGATAAGAAAGAAACTCATTTCCGGTCTGAAGTTAGCACAGCAAAACTAGAAGAACACGACTTAAAATTTCGAGAAAGGTCTCTAAATTTCGAGCTTTTTACTAGCTGCTTCGTGGTAATTTCGAGATTGCTCAGAAGGACGTAGTTTTCCGTGAATAACGAGAAAACCATTCTCAGTCTGAAGTTAGCACAGCAAAAGTAGAAAAACACAACTTAGAATTTTGAAACTGGTCTCTAAATTTCGAGCTTTTCACGAGCTGCTTCGTGATAATTTCGAGATTGCTCAGAAGCACGTAGTTTTCCGAAAATAAGGAAAAAAACATTTCCGCTATGAAGTGAGCAGATCGAAACTAGAAGTACATGACTTAGAATTTCGAGACTGGGCTCAAAATTTCGAGCTGTTAACGAGCTAAAAAAAAGTGATTTGAGGATTGCCCGGAACCACGTAGTTTTCCGAGAATGAGGAAAAAACTCATTTCCGTTCTGAAATTAGCACATCAAAACCAGAAGTACGTGACTTAGAATTTCGAGACTGGGCTCAAAATTTCGAGCTTTTTTCGAGCTGCTTGGTGATAATTTTGAGATTACTCAGAATCACGTAAATTTCCGGAAATAAAGGAAAAACGATTTCCGGTCTGAATTTAGCACAGTAACAGAGAATGGCGGCAAAATTTTGAGCTCTTTACGAGCTATAACATAGTCTTTCAAAGATCGATGAAAATTGTTAAATCTACCGGAAGTTGGGAAAATATGGATTTCCGGTTTGATGGTGAAATATAAAAACTGGTAATATGGGACTTGGAATATCGAGATTTGGCTCAAAATGTAGAGCTTTTTACGAGCCGCGTCGTGGTAATTTCGAGAATGCTCAGTAGCACGTGATGCTCCCGGAAATCAGGAAGAAAGTCTAAAGTTAGCACAGCAACAATAGATGTATATGATTTAGCATTTCGAGACTAGTGTAAAAAAATTCGAGCTCTTTACGAGCTGGTGCATAGTAATTTCGAGATTGCTTAGAAGCACGTAGTTTTCCGGTTATTATGAAGAAAAGTATGTATATGACTATTCTATTTTTTTTCTTATGAAATTATGTCTTTTTGACAATTTTATAAAAAGTAGGTCTTATGAATATTTTCTTTCCTTGCACTGGAAAAATCCTATTGCAAGAATATTTTGATAGTAATTTATTTTTTACCATCTCGAAACGTCAAAGTGTAGCTATACAATTGTTTATCATAAAGTTGTGTGGTGTCAAAATGGTTGAAGTTATTCAACTACACCTTGACTTACAAGTTGAGTGTGAGGTATGGAAAGCATATAAAATGTTTGCGTCAAAATACTATTATATTAAAAAGCTGCTGTAAAATGGGTGTATGATAGTATAGCCAGTAGTTATATAATTTTTTCGCAATAATTTAACACGGGTGACAATTAAAATTCCACTACATATCAGAAATGAAAAGAAATAAGAAAAAAAAACCTTGTGCTAATTCGTATCGTGTTATATTTAATGAATTATATATACCTGATTTGAAATATTGCTACTTGCCAATGAATTATTCTATTATTAATTATTAATAATGATCTTGAGAAGAAACGAATTTCCATCGTAAGAGAAGAATATCTGATTATTTTGATAATTCTAAAAAAGGCCCTCCATTCTTACTTGCCGCATCCCACGCACAACTTACTAGTCTAGGTTCAGCTGCATGGTTACCATTCCAGTCGTACGACTCATACATTTTTATACTTCTGATTTTAAAGATCTTGATAGAAGATAACCTTCTTACAGCAAAAAGATACTCCATTGTTGAAAATATGATAAGACTTATTTTCTTAAAATGGAATCAGAAATTTTTTCAAAATTTAGGAAATACAGATTATAAATATCAAAAAGTATACAAAGAAATGGTTTTTCACACTTTCAGGAAAATTTTTATTTATTGACACATGTGACACCACGGAACATGGTGACAATACAAAAGTAAAAGCTCAGACTGTTCCTAAAAATATTACTTTAAGGTCACTCGATGAAGTAAAATATTCATTCTTCGGAGCAGTGGAGATCTAATCCCACGTAAGCAGGGCTTCAAGAAATGAATATTCTGAATTTACTGCGTTAGGGCACTATCAAACAATATGCCGCAGATATGACAGGACCTTCATCAGATGTGACAACCTAACAAGATCAGAAGCAAAAGGTCCTCTAAATGTTGAGAAATTTGAAAAATGTACCAAGTTCATTCCAGAACTACTAATTTATTATAAAATAGATGAATAACTTTTGATTTTGAATATATTATTTTTTTAAAGATATTTTCATCTAAAATATTATTTTTATGTATACGGAAATATCATGTAAATTAAGGATAAATATATTAATATATATATATATATATATATATATATATATATATATATATATATATATATATATATGCTGTATTGGGTTGCCGGGATATACTCCGCGTTGTCGTAGATTGGTTTCGATAGAAACTGTTGATATGACGACGTTTCGGCACAATCTCATGTGCCATCTTCAGGTCTTCTCTTCAGGGCTGCTGCTCTGCTTCGAGTTAACTTGAAACTGATCTCCGTTGATCCTGTTGGTGTTTTATGTATCCTTGTTACATCTGGATGATTTTGCCGGTTTGATGCGTCCGATTGAGTTTGTTGGTGTGTTGCGTTCGAGCGAGTTTGCCGGTCCGTTGAATTAGTCTGGTTGACTGTTCTCCTGGGTGGTTGAAGGGCTGGTTTCAAAGCAGTTGGTAATCTCTGTGTATCATCTCTTGTATTGAGATTTGAAGGTCGCTTCTCGATTTCGATAGCTTCTCTTATGATGCGTTTTCTGTTGTGCTCCAGGCTGGCTAGGACTCGGGTGTTGTCAAAATCGATTTCATGTGAAGTTTTTCTCACATGTTCGGCAAGTGATGATGTTGTTTCTTGCTTTGCGACTGCATTGCGGTGTTCTTCACGTCGAATGTTGATTCTTCTGTTAGTTTGTCCTATGTAGCTTCCTCCGCAATCTTTGCATGGTATTTCGTAGAGCCCTTGTGTTTCCAGATTTATTTTGGATTTAGCGTTAGGCAGTACTTGACCAATCTTTCTTGTCGTTTTGAAACTTGTCTCAATGTTGTGTTTTTTGAGAATTCTGCTGATCTTCTCTTTAGTACCTTTGACGTATGGCAGATGGGCTTTGGCGACAGGTTCTCCTTTTTCTTCTTCTGTGGTTCGATCTGTCTGGCGTCGTGGTCTTAGTGCTCGTCTGATATTGTCTTTTGAGAACCCGTTTTGTTGTAGCGTGATTTGTATTGTCTGCATTTCTTGTTGTTTGTGGTCATTGTCGGTTAGTCGGTCTGATCTGGTTATGAGTGTTTTTATTACGGATTGGAGTTGTGCTGGATGGTGATGTGACTGGGCGTTCAAGTAACGACTCATGTGTGTTGGCTTCCTGTATATGGTGTGTCCTATTTTGCCGTTTGTCTTGCTCACAAGAACGTCTAGGAAGGGTAGTTGGTTGTCCTTCTCGATCTCCATTGTGAACTTGATTTTCTCGTGAATCCTGTTTATGTGGCTCAGAAATTTTGTCAGTGCGGCTTCTCCGTGAGTCCAGATAACAAACGTATCGTCTACATATCGTAGCCATAGTTTTGGTTTTTGGCTGGCTGTTTGGATGGCTCGTTCTTCTAAGTCTGTCATAAACAGGTTGGCTAATACTGGGGATAAGGGTGATCCCATCGGTGCCCCTTCAATTTGTTTGTATCTTTGGTCCTTGTAGATGAAGTACGTATTTTTGAGGCAGTGTTTGGTAAGTTCGATGATGTCCTTTCGTATCTGATATTTCTTCTGGATACTTTCGACGGCCTCATCGATGGGGATATTAGTGAAGAGTGATACGATGTCGAAGCTCACGAGCATGTGGCCAGGTTCCAGCTTTATGTTCTTTATGCGTTCGATGAAGTGGCTTGCGTTCTTCACGTAAGATTCGGCTTCTTCGGCATAGGGTTGTAGCTTCTTTGCTAGGAATTTTGCGAGCTCCTGTAGAGGTGAACCTTATGGATCTTGGGAAGGCCGTACAGTTTCGGGCACTTCGACGATTTCTCTCTTGGTATTAATCTCTGCTGTTCTTCTTTGTCGATTTGGCTTGCCTTGATTTTTGTTCTGGTGGTTTTCTCCAGGTACGTAGTGGGGTCAGTGGCTATCGGTTGGTAAGTGTCATCTTGTAATAGTGTTTGAATTTTGTCATCGTACTCTCTGATGTCCATTACTACAGTTGCGTTGCCCTTGACTGCTGGTAGTATGATGATGTCAGTGTTTGCTCTTAGGTTCATCAGAGCATGGTGTTCATCTCGTGTCAGGTTCTTCTTTGGAGGTTTAGCTTTTTTCAGAATTCGGACTACATCCTGTCGTATGGCGTCAGCTGAAGTGGATGGAAGACTTGTTATTGAGGCTTCTACACAGCAAATGATGTCTTCGGTAGGAATCTGGGTGGGTGCTATAGCGTAGTTGGATCCTTTGGCGAGGACACGTTGTTCGTTGTGGTCTAGAGGAAAACTTGACAAATTGTACACCAGTTTATTAATGTCCAACGGCTGTACCTCCTTGTTGGGCCTTTGAGTCCTCTTCAGCTCTTCATATGTCCTCTTCTGTTTGGCAGTGGTCCATTCGGCGTCTGTTTTGGAACGGAAATTCGACAGCTGGTCTATTTTGTTCCAGAGTAATGGATGTAGTCTGCTGCTTAGTTCCAGATGTGGTTGTAATAGCTCCTTGTTGGTTTTGTCCAGGATCTTTCTTGTGTCTTAGTTATTGAATTGACTAAATCAATGGGATAACCATTTTTTATTGAAGTTTCTTTCGTTTTTGTAATAGACGTATTTCTTAATTCAGGAGAACTTAGTCGAATACCTCTATCTATCAAATTTATAATAACATTTTTCTTATATTTTTTAGATATATTAGAATTGAAATTAGTATACCTTCCTGACCAAGTAGGTTTGGTACCTATACCATTTTGTTAGAATTTTGTTATCATTTGATTTTCTTACTAAAGTTAAATCTAAAAAATTAATTTCTTTGTTATTTTCCATTTCGATTGTGAATCGTAACTTATGGTGAAAGGAATTGAACGAACTAAAGAATTCATTACATTTTTCTTCTGGGATTGCAGCAATACAATCATCAACATATCTTTTGAAGGAAGCTATATTATAATTTAGTAGAGATACTACGTTTACTTCAAGGAATTCCATTACTATTTGGGCTATGATACTTGATATCGGAGAGCCCATTGCACAACCATCTAATTGTTCATAACAATCATCTTTATATTGTTAAAAATTAGCTGTGAATGTTTATTCTATTGCTGTTAAGAATTCATTCATAGGTAAATTTGTGTATAGTTTTATTTCATCCCATTTATTTTGAATTATTTGTTTAGCTAATTCTAGAGGAATATTTGTATATAAAGATGTAACATCTAGTGATACTAAGATATAGTTTTTTGGTATTGTAATTTTGCTAATGAACTCCTTGAATGCCCAAGAATCTTTGATGTAAAATTCATTTTTGTAAGCTACATTTTTAAGTATGTTAGATAAGTATTTAGCCATTTCATAAAAAGGCGATTGAATGCTGCATACCACAGGTCGCATTGATATATTAGGTTTATGAATTTTGGGTAAACCATATATTTTTGGAGGATGAGCAAATGATAAGTATAACATATCACTACTATATATTAATGGACTTTCAGAAAAAAATTGTAATATAGTGTAACCTTATGATCTACATATATGTAATAAGAGTTATTTAAATCAGAAAAGTCTCTTTACAAAACTAAAAAGCAGCGTACCTTTCAAAAAGATAACCTATACTGCTTATTCCATCCCTTGCAAAGACTGTGAAAAGGTATACATTGGCCAATCTTCACAATACCTCGAAAAAAGATTAAATGTTCACAAATATACCAAAAATTCATCAACTGCTCTCAATAAACATGTTAAAGACACTAACCATACATTCGACTACAACAATACAAAAATTTTAAATATTGAAAAGAACGACAACAAACGTTTGATATTAGAATGTATTCAAATTAAAAAGAACAATTGTGTAAATGACGAAATAGATTCCAATCTTTCGAAACTTTACAATAATCTAATTCAAACTTAGCAAAATTCTATAAGTTTGAAGTACCATTTTCCATTTGTCTATTCATAATTCAACCTCCTATATATAATATCTAATCTATGATTATAACAATTTTGGAGTTAAATTCCATAGAATTATCTTAAACTTGATTAGTTGTTTATGATATGAAAAGTTTATCATAGAATAACTAATTCATTCAATAATCATAGATATTTAGAATTGTATATTCTTAAAATGTCTTATGTCTTACTGAATTCAATTCATTTCCAATTGTAATTAGCCATACATTACTCTTTCACACACAACCGATTCAATGTTTTCTGCATTTTTAGTTAAATGTCTTAAAAGTCTTAAAACACAAGTCGGCTGCAGACGCATTTCATTAATCTAATCGAAATCATCTATTCTTTTCTAAATTACATGGAAACACCAATTCACAATTTTGATAAAGACAATACGTCAAAAAGAATTTTTATTTTATTTTCAGTATATCTACGAACCAATATACCAAGAACGCATACTTATATATGTTAGATATATATGATAGTTGAATATTTATATTTTTTCTAAAACAGGTGTTCCAGAATAACTTGTCTAGAGTCATTTAAACCTTCAGATACTTGTTCAAAAATTCCATTTCATATTCATTACTTTTTAAATGTTCTGGGTCAATCCAATTTTCATAACATATAAAAGGTATTAGAAATGTTTCGACTGCAATTAATGAACTCGTGATGTTAGAAACAGTATCGATGTTTTTTGAATACCTTAAAATGACTTGGTCATGCACTTCCAGGTTTGTTGTACTGACTCCATACCAAACTTCGATTTCATTTCCAATTTCCAGAAAACTTTGCGTCTCTTGGTGATCTTTAGAATCTTTTTTTGAGAAGTAATATGACTGGAACAGCCAATTTCAGCTTTTATTTATATTATTTATAATGTGTCACCTCAGAAGGAAACACCGTAAATCGTTGTGTATTTTTGACACATCAGAGCAAACGTTTCTGCTGAAGTTAACTGTTACAGCCATGTTACTCCTAGAAAGACAGAAATAGTTTTTCCTCGTAAAAAGCTCGAAATTTTGCCACCACCCACGAAATTCTAAGTTATATACATCAATTATTGCTGTGCTAAATTCAGACCGGAAATCGTTCCTTTATAATAACCGGAAAACTACGTACTTCTAAGCAATCTCGAAATTACTATGCACCAGCTCGTAAAGAGCTCGAATTTTTGACACTAGTCTCGAAATACTGAATCATATACATCTATTGTTGCTGTGCTAACTTTGGTTCTTTTTTCCTGATTTCCGGGAAAATTATCAGCGTTCTCGAAATTACCACGAAGCGGCTCGTAAAAGCTCGACATTATGAGCCCAATCTCGATATTCCAAGTCCCATACTACCAGTTTTCATATTTCACCATCAAACCGGAAATCTATACTTTCCCAACGGTAGATTTCACAATTTTCATCGATCTTTGGAAGACTATGTTATAGCTCGTAAAGAGCTCAAAATTTTGCCACCAGTCTCTGTTACTGTGCTAAATTCAGACAGGAAATCGTTTTTTCTTTATTTCCAGAAAACTACATGCTTCTGAGCAATCTCGAAATTACCAGGAAGCAGCTCGTAAGAAGCTCGAAATTTAGAGACCCGTCTCGAAATTCTAAGTTGTGTTTTTCTAGTTTTGCTATGCTAACTTCAGACCGGAAACAGTTTCCTCCTTATTTCCGGAAAACTACGTGCTTCTGAGCAATCTCGAAGTTACCACGAAGCAAAAGATCGAAATTTTGAGCGCAGTCTCGAAATTCTAAGTCACGTACTTCTAGTTTTGATGTGCTAACTTCAGACCAGGAATGAGTTTTTCCCTTATTTCCGGAAAACTACGTGGTTCCGGGCAATGTCCAAATCCCTCTTTTTTAGCTCGTAAAAAGCTCGAAATTTTGAGTCCAGTCTCGAAATTCTAAGTCACGTACTTCTAGTTTTCATGTGCTAACTTCAGACCGGAAACGGTTTTTTCCTTATTCCTAGAAAACTACGTGCTCCTGAGCAATTTTGAAATTACCACAACGCAGCTCGTAAGAAGCTCGAAATTTAGAGACCTGTCTCGAAATTCTAAGTTACGTTCTTCTAGATTTGCTGTGCTAACTTCAGACCGGAAATTAGTTT
Source organism: Endomychus coccineus (assembly GCA_958510875.1). Classification (NCBI taxonomy): domain Eukaryota; kingdom Metazoa; phylum Arthropoda; class Insecta; order Coleoptera; family Endomychidae; genus Endomychus; species Endomychus coccineus. The sequence goes on along the minus strand of OY294067.1, from coordinate 141,963,812 downwards.
TTTTCATATTTCCGGAAAACCACGTGGTTCCGAGCAATCTTCAAATCACTCTTTTGTAGCTCGTAAAAAGCTCGAAATTTTGAGCCTAGTCTCGAAATTCTAGTATGTGTAATTTTGGGCTTGCTGTGCTAACTTTTGCACATTTACCTAGTCAAATTGATTAATTTTGATTCCTCGGCTTTTCTTTAAGTTTGGGAATAGCTCGAAATTACTGTTGAGTGGCTCAAAAACGCTCGAAATTATGGGTGGGGTCCGATAATGCGTGGTTATATATGACTAGCTTACTCCTGGGACCTTCTGTTTTGCGCCTACTCATCAACGTATAGGCAACTTTAACAACAGATGGAGTGATGCACCCTTGTTTGAAGTTGTGAACAAACAAACAGAGGTTACCTCACTGAAGTACGGAGGTATGTGAAGCTGCTAAATATTTCTGTATGTTCATTTTTTCCCATCCGCATAAGTTTTTGTACATAAATTATTCATGGTTCTAGTTATTAATGTAGTTCCGTAATTATTGAAGGAATGTACATATCGATATGGAGTATATTATGTATTATTGTTCTTGGTGTCATTAGAAGAAACTTCTTAATTTTCGTATCCGTATTTATTGATTTTGTTCTTTTTATTTTACCAGGAATATGAACATAAATTTTATGTAAGAAGTATGTGAAGTGCTTCCTTCCTTCTTATCTGTTTTTCCATATTATATTTTTAAATCTTGTGTTGTTTCATATGATATCATTTTGTTTGTTTTAAAGTTATATATTAATAAATATTTGCAATGAAGCTGTTTTATATCTAACACTTGTGCTCCTTCATGTAGATTATTAGTGGAATATAATTTATTTTTATTGAATATAATTTTGAGTAACCATTTTTGTATTATGTCAAAATTTTTCAAACAACTTTCAATGGTCCCGCCTTAACCCATCATTCCATATGTTGTAAGAGATTCAACTAAACAGTAATATAATATTTTAAGTTCCGAAATATTCAAAAATTGTTTCAAATATCTGAATCCATATAATAAACCTCCGATTTCGTTAATTTTTTTATTTATCTGTAAGTTTCATCTTGAATGCTCATCTATAATATTCGTAAACATTTGATTGAGTTTGCAGATTTAATTCTCAAATCTGTTGATGTAAGAGGAAAATAAAAGATACATGGTTTCATCAACGCTTAGGGTTAGAAGATTATTGTCTAACCAGTTTTTCATGATGAAAAACTGGGTTTCAGCTAATTGTTCGAGTTGTTCTCAAGTGGATGCTCGAAAGAGAACTAATGTATCATCGGCAAAGCTTATGATTCCTTCCTTAATCGGTAAGATTAGTAAATCATTGAAATATAATGTAAAAAGTATTGGACCTAAAATAATTTCTTGTGATATTGAACGGTTTTCTATATACTTAGGGAGTTATTTATTCGAACACATTGCTTCCGATTGCTTAATGACTTCGAGATAGATCATGCGCTAGGCCTCTGTTTCTTTAGCAAAACTATGACTCACTGTGTCAAACGCTTTTTCCAAGAAAACAAATATACAAAGTGACGGAACATTTTCATCTATATAAATTTGTAGTTAAACATGCAATAGTATCCTGTGGTGATTTGGACTCTCTGAACACATACTGTTTGTCCGATAGTATTTTATGCTTTATTTGAAAATTGTTTAATGTTCACTTTAACACCTTTTCTAGCATCTTTGCTGGACTCGATATTAAGGAGATGAGTATGTATTTCAACATTTTTTCTTGTATCCTTTCTTAAATATGAGGTTTATCATTCTTATTTGAAGAGCTGATGGCCATTGTCCCCTTTCCAATATAAATGTCATCAAGAATACCAGATGTTCTTTGATACCATGCGAATTTTTTTTAGTAATTCAGTAGTGATATTGTCCTTTCCAGGAGTTATTATCCTTTAATTCATGGACATATTTTTGTATTCCGAGTTGAGTGACAGGCTATATAGTTTGTATATGACTGAAGATTCTATTTTTCAATTATGTCACCAAGTTAAATTTTAAATAAAGACGAATTACAATGAGATGAAAATGGATACATTTTAAAATTTGACATTTAACTAGTCAGGTTATAACGGTAAAAATACACGTGCATATCGGACTAACAGCTGATTGTGAAGTCTCTAATGCGCAAAATCTGGATTTGAAAGCACGTCACTACCATAGAGTGTGACTCGGTTGAATTGAATATTTCTTATTAGGAATAAGAATCACTGAACATTTAACTATTTATTTTTGTGGTTTTAATCAACTGTCAATAAAAAGGAATATATTATATTCAATGTGTCTGTGTCTGTTTTCTTATTTAAAACTGAAGGTTCCTTATTGATGTGGTACATTTCTAAAAACAATCTTTTTTTGTAATTACTTTCTTTATCCAGAATCATAATTTCTGTTTCATCAAATTTATGATTTTCCTCTCTACAGTGTTTAGCTAAGGCGCATGTTTTAGTCTTAATTTTGCAATCACTTCTATGTTGTGTCATTCTTAATTTCAGTAATTGAGATGTTTGACATGGTACTTTGTAAATTATATTCGACTTTAACAGCTTTGGCGTTTTGTCTTTAAGTTTAGTGAAAATTGAATTGATTGTAAGAAGATTTTTTCTTGCAATTTTAATCTCTTCTGGCATGAATATCTTGATGAGATTGTCTGTTAAGCCATCTATATTTGGGAGAAGCCCATATTTATTGATTTGAACATCATTGTCATTATTGTTATCATTATTTTCCAAAATATTTTGTCTTGTGCTGAAAATTAATTTTTTTAATAACATGGGTGGATATGAGTTCTCTACTAGAATACTAAAAAGTTTTTTTAAATTTTTTTCCTTAAGGGAAGGGTGTGAGATTTTTATTATTCTATTTTTCAAAGCTATTACCAAGTTGATTTTAATTTTATGTGATTGATGTGAGTAGTAATGTAAGTACCTTCCCGAATTTGTTGGTTTTTGATACCAGTCTACTATTATCTGATTATTGTCAGTTCTGATCAACTTAGTGTCTAAGAAGGGGACGCTCCGATTCGTTTCCTGCTCTACAGTAAATTGAATGTCTTGATTAAAATTATTTAAGACCATCAAAGTAGTATCAACCTCTTTCTCCGGACCGCACATACAATATCATCCACATATTTTTTAATGAATGGTATTTCAAATAGAATTTTTGTGAGACAACTATCTAGTAAAAAATCCATCACCATCCTTGCTATTATGGGACTTAAGTTTGAACCCATAGGACAACCAAAAATCTGACTGTAAAAAACATCATTGAAACTGAAATAACTAGTGTTTAAAATTAATTTTATACCATCAAGGAATTCCTCTGAAGGTATAGTGCAATTTGACTTTATATTGTCCCAATTATTTTGAATTACTGCGATAATTAAATCCAATGGAATATTGCTATATAGTGAAACTACATCAAAACTAACTAATACATAGTTAGGTGGTAATTGAAAATTATTAAACAAAGTTGCTGCTTCGAATGAATCCTTTACAAAGTATCTATTGTCATTGTTCACTGACATGGTTAGTACCTCTGCAAAATATTTCGATAAGTTAGATGTTGGAGTGTTCATTGACGAAACTATTGGTCTTAGTGTTACTTGTGGTTTAGGTATTTTTGGTAATCCATAGTACTTAGGAGGAACTGCTTTGTACATGTATAGCGCAGGGGGAGTAAAACCCCCACATTTAATATCGTGGTACTAGAGAAAGAATAACGACCTCAACAAACATTTCCCCGGTTACACTTAGGGTTGACCTAGATATAGATCAGGGGAACCATTCGATGTCTATAATCTGCGTAACTATTTACTTGTATAATCATATACTCCCTTTTGTTTTTATTTCATAATATATGCTATCTTCTTCATTCATCAAACATATATCATTTTGTCACTTGGCGGTCGCTCATAAGGGCACATGGCAAACTAATTCAGAATTTGTAGGTGGCCTATCTTCTTCGGAAGATTAGCATGGCAGCAAATAACGAATGATCATAGGGGAAATAAATACATGAAATAAATACCAATTTGACTGTTATATTAGCAATGCTTGTAGTTACATTTGTCGATCAGTAGAACGTTAGACGATGGTTTCCTTGCTCTCGGAATGACTAAATTTGTATTTAAATTTATCTTGGTTGGATATATACAGTTATCTGATATTACATAATAAAGTTTCACTCAAGAATGAAAGAACAGGATTTCTCCAATTTTTTTATAAATTATTTTCGAATTTTATTTTGTGCCTTAAAAATAGGTTCAAGTGAATCGTTGTATGACCCTCCCCAACCGATTATACTATATTGTAGTATTGATGATTAAAAATTTCTTAGATTCTTAAATTCAAGAATGTTCTCAATTATTTGATTACAAAGAAGAGTTTACGAACAGGAATATGTTCATCCCATCTCAGATGATCTAGAATTAGATCATTGAGTTTTTCACAATAAAAATAATTATCGGTTGAAGAGTTACAATTGAAATGTGGGACTATTTGATCATATTATGTTGGTAGATGATTTTCATAAGGAGTAAACGTGAGCATAAGGATTTATCTAAGCTTATGTTCATGTGGTATTTAAATGATGGTTCCTTTAGGATGAGATTAAGACAATTTAGTTCTTCATTTCTTTCGTTGAAATGATATACCGGGATATCAAAAAGTATCTTGGTCAGGGGTGGTTGTGGAATCTAAAACGTGTGTCTTACTTTACGTTTGAAATAATTATGTCACTGTCACACTGACATCATCAATAACCTACAAATTTCATACCTATTTATTTCAGTTGTAAAACAATAATGAACTACAAATTATGAAATAACGGTTTCAGTAACAAGAAAAACTAAATTACAGTAATTGTTGGAAATGTCCCCCGTTTTGTTGACGCGCATCCTCATGCTGTGAAAACCGTTTTTCAGCATTTCTGGCGTTATGGTTGCACATTGCTGAACTATTCTTTGTTGAAGTTCTTGCAAATTATTTACCGGAGTTGACGAACGTCATTGACAACTTCTTCTGTACGAACTCTTGGTCTACCAGCACCTTTTTTATGAGTCACACAAACAGTTTCACGAAACACTTCAACACAATTTGTAAGGCACGCATAAAAATTGTCCAGTAATATTGCCACGTTTAGGAAGTGCTCTCGAAAATTGTCCAAACACAAACGTTGACTGTATTGCCAATTTCCATTAACTAGCGCACCCGTTCGAAAATAGGCTTCAATCATCAACATTTTGTGCTGTGTGGTAAGAGGCATGATTCAAAAACTGGATTAGAAAATTTCAGCACAATGACTTAACTGATTCTGACACAACAAAACATATTCAAAAATTTAAAGTAAGACACACGTTTTACATTCCACAACCACCCTTGACCAAGATAATTTTTAATTTGTAGTTCATTATTGTTTTACAACTGAAATAAATAGGTATGAAATTTGTAGGTTATTGATGATGTCAGTGTGACAGTGACATAATTATTTCAAACGTTTTAGATTCCACAACCACCCTTGACGAAGATAATTTTCGATATCCCGGTACAATTCAGCGTCTAAACGGCCCTGCGTTAGTACAACTGGCATCGAAATGTCCTCGGGTCGACACGGCCCCGTCGAACAGGATTCATACGATATAAAATATTCATTGGGATTATTCATGTATTTAAACATCAAGCCCTGTGCATTGGCAAAGGTATAATGTAGGTAGTGGATTACAACATGTGAAGATACATAAAGGAGAATTATCTATTTTGAATTGGATAAATTATTCGGAGAAAGTCATTTCATCTCTTCACTTCTTCAGTAGTTCACATGCTCCAATTCGATCTGGAATCCCTAGTTTCGAATAAACTTGACATTATGAAGTCCACAAGAGGTAATGAACATCCATGATTATCAGTGCAAAAATTATGATATCGAGAATCCAAATCAGCCTCGTTAGAGCTGAAAATCAAAGTTATATAAGATTTCATATTTATTTTTCACTATTCACCTTAGAATACACGACAACATATCCGATATCATAGAGACTCCTCTAGGCAGTAGCTTAGTTTGGAAGTCACAAATCATTCTTTTCACACATGCTGTTCCATCAATCCCATTCCTGAAAGTGTAATAAGTATCAAATAAGAGTTATTATTTGATACATGATTTAAAAATGAATGATACATATTGAAATCAATCCAGCCCTTGCTGGATTGGAATATTAAAGGTAGATTCATAAAGCAAAATAAAATAATCAAGGATAACAAACTTATGCGATATGTAGTTTGGTTTACTTTTCCACTTTTTCCACTCGATATAATTTAATTTCAGAACATTTATTCATAAAGTTGAATATTTGATATTCATTACAAGAGAAGGGATCAATATGTTCACAAACGAGAGCCTGAGTAAATAAATAAATAATTATGTTGCTTATATGAAGAAACTAGTAAGTGAAGATCACTTTACAGCTTATCAAACTGGACTAATATTTTTCCTCACGCATTTAAATAAAAATTTGAGCTATTTGTATGAATCAGTATTGTGGGCATAGACTGAAGTAAACAATGTGTTCAAGATAAAAATGAATGCGGGAAAAGTTGTACAACCTAAGAGCAATTGATTTGAGAGTCAAACATTTCCAATGTCATTATTGCTTCTCAAGTAATTTTGAATAAGATAAATTGATTGATTTCCTGTTCTATTTTTTCCACTGTTAGGAGGTGGAACAAAATGAAGAACACTTCTTTGTAGCAACTTTTTTCAGTTTTCTTATGTTATGTCAGTTATAACATGCAACATTTCGTTTTTGATCAACTATCATAAACTGTTTTAATTATTACAGTTTTCCAACCTACACTCATTGGTATATCACATGTGATGGTTCGATTACGTTCCAGATCAGTTTCAGCACTCATCGAGATTTTTTGGAAAATTCTTACAGGTATGAGCCTGCAGTAGAAAAAAATTAACGGAATTATCCAGCTTAATGCTTAAGAAGAATCAAAAGTCGGAGTATAGTTTTCTTTTATAATTATTGGAACAAAAGCTACAAATTTATGAACAATAAATTATCTTCAATAGTAGACTTCTGATCATGAGAAATCTTGGCTCTAGGCTAGATTTCGCGTCACAGTAACACGGGTAGATCTTCAGAGAAGATTCTAATAATCACGATGCAATTTTCGACAATCGAGCTAATCGTGTTCCAAGTACAACATCAACCTATAAGGAGCACTCAGGTGGAAGATATGAAAAAAAGTCCTATATTGTATACAGAGGAACATCAGGGGAAGTATATAACAGCGCCTACTCATGTGCTGAACCAGCCCAAAACTGGGGACCCTGGGGTGGGGGCTAGGAAACCCGGAAAGGGTAGGCTCGGGAAAGAAAAGCAAACGCAACTGAAACCTGAGCCGACCCCAGAAGGAAGCACACCTTCACCGAGGAAGAGGCCAAAACGGCCGCAGGACACCCCACAGGAAGCCCCTTCAAGAAAGCTAACAGGGGGGTGGCCAGCTTCGAATGGCTCAACTGCTGTTCCAAAAGTAAATCTTCTGACGATGGTGATCGTCGGGAGTGGCTATATTGATGAGCAAATTACCTTAACATAGTTTGAGACGCTCAGTAGCGCGCTCAAAGAGGAATTCTCTAACATTCCTTTCGTTCAACCGTTTCCCAGTTTGACCTCCTTCTGCAGAGGAAGAGCGGTCATAATGATCCCGCTGATCAGTTCTCCAAAAATTGGATTCCTGGGAAAGCGTTGGGTCTATAAATGTGGGGAGACTCACAGATTAAGGTGGGAGGGGTTGATTTCCTACAGAAGATCGGTGCGGCGACCATATAAATACTGAGTAATACCGAGGAATCATCGATCGTCCTGGCGAAGCTGCAGAAATACAACCCCACGCTAGGGTGGTAGAGGGTTCTGACTTCCTTAGACATCCCTGCCGCAGTAGATAAGGAGGTGGGCAGAATCCTCGTTCTTGGCAGACCAGAGTCGGGTATAAGAACCCTAATGGTCCTAGCAGAGAAGGCCTATTACGACATCGGCTTAAGTGCAAGGTCATACGGGATCCAAGGGCAGGTCGTGTTAGAGCTTGCATTGCCCCGATAGATCTAGACACTACTCCATTTTTGGAGTGGTGCACAGTTATTCTAGCAGTGGTGGCTGATGATCTCTTCCTAGAAGGGAGGAGACAACGTGTGATAATAGCTTCCGCATACGTTCCGTATGATAAACTACGAAGAGAATCGCCTACCTTTGGATATTGGTTGTTATGCCAACTCATCTGACGTGGGGCAGCCCAGACACAAGAGACGTAATTAACCTCACAATATGCTCCTAAACACTCTTGAGACAAATTAGAGGCTAGAAGGTTTCAAAAGAACCTTCTCCTCCTGCTGATTCTCAGATTTCATTTGCTGTTTCAGAATAGTTGGATTAGGAATCCTACACGTACAAACTGAGAGGACTATCAGAAGAACCTGCAGGAAAATCTTAAAACCGCCCAGTAGAAACTCAGCTAGGTGAATGAAATAGACGAGACAGTGATTCTCTTGCAGAATGCAGTAACCGAAACCTAAGTGGATAACTGACCCCGTAGCAAGGGTAGAGGAACCTACTGAACGCCATAGTAGAGTAAACAACCAAATGCAGCTAAGCATAGAGTGAAGACTCTTTTCAAAAAAGCCCGCTAAACTGATCAAGAATCAGACTGACCAGCCTGGCAGGAGTCACAAAGTACGTACAGGAGGCAATTGAGATTAGCTCAGGAGAAAGCTGACGAGCCTTCTGCAGTGAAATTAAAACAGACAAAAGCGCAGCCAGACTGAACAAGATACTAGCTCGAAATCCAGAAGCTGGATAGGAACCATAGAACTTCCTTCCATCTTGGAGATACTCTACATCAGACGAGGAGACATTGGCTCATCTGATGAGAACCTGCTTCCCTGGCTTCGAGGATTACGGGAGCTACAGGAACAGTTCTATACTAATCACCGTGGAAACTGCTTCGGTTCAAAGTATCTCCAAGAAATTGCTGCCAAAAAGAAGTAGCTACAATGAACTCAATTGATCAGAAGTCTCTTAACAAGAAAACATAACAGTGCAAGAGAATTCAGTTCTTTAGGGAATATAAACAAGAATGGTTGAAAAAGCATAATATTAAATTTGAAAACAGAAAGTAACATCCTTTTTTTGGTACTATCTGTATATAAATATACCTGCTCTCTAGAAATAAATCTCTGAAGTTCCATATAATCGATGAATTATCTCCATTTTGCTATGCCTCAATGCAATGAATGGTGTGCATAAGCCTTGCGGGGAAAAATGGACATGTAACCCTAGTACCCTACAATAGTGAGACCAATCATCACATATGAGGCAGTCGTCGGGAGTAACAGAGTTAATCGTGTTAGTTGAAGGATAAATCTCTCGAAACTGCAAAGACTAACAGTTGGAATGAAAACATGCCCAACGATTGCTATAGAATTAATTCCAAGTCTCACACCCTACATATGATAATGGAGAGGGTATGGCGATAAGGACAACATATGACATGACTGGAGAGGGAATCACTAAACCTAAATATGGACCCCTTCCCGTGAATCAGCAAACCTGAGATGAGATGGAAAACAGGTACAGCTTCGTGCAAGAATTTAATACAAAGCTGAGTCGCAAAAGCAAATGGAACAGAAGCACCAACCCAAAACTCAGTTTAAAGACCATCAAATGGTACACTGATGGCTCTCAAGCAATAGCAAGAACTAGAATAGGACTATAACGGCCTGAAACAAAATACTCTGAGAACTTAGGCATATCCCTGATCATTCTTCAAGTGGAAATTCACGCTATAGGGAAATGTGTCCAGTTCAATATAGACTTCCATAGACTAGAAATAGTCGGATAGTCAAGCAGCCATCAACGTGCTGAGCTCACACGTAATCAGCTCCAAGATGATCTGGAATGCTCAGAGAAACTAAATGAACCAAAAAACAACAATTCAGTTACCCTCCTATGGATTCCGGACACCCCGGAGTGAAGAGTTAGGGAATAGCAGAACTCGTTAAAAAAGGAGCCGGAACAAGACATCTGGAACCTAAACCCTTCTACGGGATAAGCACGAGCACAATACTGAAAGAACTCTAAAAATAAATGGACAACAAAAATTCCATCATTGGATATAACCACAAAGACTGAGGCAGGCAAAGATACTTCTGAGAAGCTATAATCAGAAAAGATCT